>JACBWW010000106.1:318269-346637 GCA_020086605.1 Lanius collurio
ATTGGCTAAAGGCCAACTGCATTATACAAAATAGAATAGAATATGTCTCTCCATAGATTAAAAATTAAGGATTTTTTCAATGTATGTATGTATTTATTTCTTTGGCATAGTGGAAGGAGAGCTGTGCTGGGTCAGGCAGTGGCCTCAGGAATATTTAACTCTGTGAAGCTGAAGACAGTAATTTCCCGTCTGCTGGGTTGAGTGACTGGAGCACACACCACACTATGTGGATGAGCATATTTCTGGCTTAGAGCAGATGGCAGAAGATAAAATGGAAATATGTTTAAATCACCAGGAGTTTCCCCCCACAATGATTATGTTATTATATTTCAGCCTTTCAAAAAGCAGTTTACCTTTTATCAGCTCCTGTTAACTAACAAACTATATCATCATGCAAATAGAGAAGAGAAGACAGCTGTTTGAGTCACAAAAGATAAATATCACCTGAAACAGCAATTGTTTTGAGTTCCTGAGTCTACTAAATAGGTATCTTCAGTGCAAATAAATGACGTACCCCAAAGTGAATCCAGCAAGACACTGGTGAAGTAACTTGGGTGGTTTTCACAGGAGAATATTCAATCTGTGCAAACAGACTTCCATCTGTAAGCAGCAACAGAAATAGGAGGTGTACATCTGATGGGCCTGCTCGCCAGATCTGATCCTTCAGGGTGATGTGTACCCTCAGAGCCCTCCAGGAGGATTTCAAACCACTTATTTTCATGGTGACACTCAGGAGCTGAGGGTTGTTTCCAAATAGGACAGGTTTATAAGGTCCAATAGTTGACTGAGTGGAATCAAGCCCTTGGATTGCTTTAAAAAAACCCATCTACTAATTGTTCACTGTCAAATTCATAGCACTAGTCAAAAGCAAATTAATCCACTTTTTAGTAAGACATAACACTTCTGTTTTATTGGGCAGGATTTTTTAGAAGAAAAATGCTAAACAACCACTATTACTTTAAATTTCCAAGACATAAAAAACCACTTGTAAAAATTCTTTCAATTTAAAAGGCCCTTGCATTACACAAAACTGATAAGAAGCAGATTAAAAATTAAACATTTATGACCCAAGGAACTGCTGAGCAGACTTTGCTCTGAAGAACATCTGTAACAATAAACCCAGACTTCTGAAATTTGAATTTGCTTGTTGTACTTGCTTAATTACTGTGCATGCTAACTATTTAGTCTCTGATAGGGTAATGGTGCAGTTGTGGAAAAAATTATTCCCTTAGGGATTTTCATATGTAATTTCTGGAGGGGAGCATTCCCATCTCAACAGGCACACACAAGTGCCAGTGCCATTAATGCAAATTATGTGCACCATCCAAAGGGAGAGCACACTTCTGAGTGTGTAACTCAATCAACAAACCCCCAGTATTACCATAATGCATAGAGGTAGCACCAGAGCAAAATATTTATAGGTAAAGAAAGAGCACAATTTCGGTCTCACCATATGTGCTAATGGTGATATTATCTTCTGTCAAGGGACTCTGACTGCTTTTGATAAATCTAAGTTATAGAGCTAAAGCAACAATGGAATGAAATGATGGTGGTACTAAGTGTATAAAGGCTGTTTCAGTTTTACGTTTGTCTTTACTTGCTGATTTGGAGCATCTCAGAATGTCAAACCAATACTTTACTGTAACTTTCATCCTGTTCCTAACTTACACTTTGCTCTGGCAAATTGGTTTAACACCCATGATCAGGCCATTTTTACTCTAGTACAGGAGTAGCAAAGTGAAAATGGGAATTACCCTCCTTTAATGGCAAGCTCTGCCTACAGATATATCAAATCTGTGTGACTTAAAGCTTAACCAGAACCATGTAGTCTTTCTTCTACATTTTTAAAGAGAATTACATATTCAAATTAGATTATGGTGCCTTTCCAAGGGTTAATTTCAGGTATTCTTTTTACAATGCCACAATTAATTTTTTACTCCATAACAGAAATTCCAAATTAATTAATTGCTCTGAAATTGGCTTTTAATCCCCTTACTTGTGTTAACAGCTCTTATTAAGTCATTACCTTCTTGCCTCTGAGTTATGCACAGTTTCGTGCATACAGATGTTTTGCATGAAAACCACGAGTGGATCAGGTTTCTTTCTGCCTATACACTAATCCCATGTAAACAGACATTTTGGAAAGGAAATGGTACAACTGAGAGACTAAATAGAGAGCAAATAGTTTTCTGGTTCAATGTCTTCAGTTTTACTGATGAGACATTACTAATAAATATGTAGCTTCATGTTCAAGCCCAGCAATAATGGTGATTTTACTTCCTGAGGTTTAGAAGGGGACAGGCATACAAGGCATACAGGATATGCAGGTATACAAGACACTCCTTTTTTGGTCAACCACATGTAAAAAAAAGTTACATATCTTTATGTGTGAGCTGTAAATTTAAGATAGATGTCTAAGTAGGTACTTGTTTCTAGTAGTTACTTTTTAAAGCAATTCTTGCAACAGAGCAAAATTGAAGGAAAATGTAAATGAAAATAGAATTTTGAAAAATCCTGAGGGAACAAACATGTTATTTGGTTCACATTTTCTAAGTGACTCTTGTCAGAGTAATGTAGGCCACTAAAGTCCTGAGTGAGGCCCAAATGAAAAGCCATAAATGCGTCTCTGTGAACAACTCTGTACTAAAACACAGTTAGTAAACTTACAAAGATAACAGTGCTTTTGTTATTTAGTATGGATTTCCTAATTGCAAAACACATTCTGATTTATTATAAAGACTATGATTAGATTAGGCCAAACAAATCAATATCCCTTTAATTAGTGGCATAAAGGCTGTTTCAGTACGTTCTGCACTAGCACCAAAGCCTAGTTTTGAGTTTAGGATCCCAGACTTGCATAATAATGTTCTCTAACACTAAAACTTCAGCTTTGCTTCACATACATATGCCAGAAAAAAAAAATTGAGAACAATTTCTACAGAAATGAATGAGCTGCTCTGAACATTAATAGTAAAAATAATCATCTTTTATGCCCCATTCAATAACTGTGGGCATGCCGATGTATTTCAACAAAGTACTAGCTTGCATTACTGCTCACTGGATAATATTTCATATTAATTAGTATTGCAGCCTTCTAGCCTATTTCTAAAGATGTCATTATATGATTGGATACCACTGAGTCACCTAATCAATGAAACAAAAATTACTAACACAGAACAATTAATGGCACTACTCAGTCATGTTAAACTAGGAAAACAAGAAAGGTCTCACTTAACTTGGTGTGCCCAGAGTTACTGCACTCAAATATCTATATTTACAAATCATTAGAAAAAAAACTATTTCCCAGAATTTTCCTTCTTAACTAGTAATTGTTACTAAGGTACTAGAAATTTTAGGACAATAGAAAATTGTGACACCAAAGAAACAGGAACATGGATGTTTTAAATAGGAAACAGTGTGCATGTATATAGTTGTACTTTTAAAATAGATACAACGGAACCTGGCAATAGGATGGTCACCTGGACTGTGGTGCTGTATTTTCCCCACTGCTTTTCCTATTAAAGCTCTGCCCCTTCCCCGTGGGCCCCCCACTTTGCCCTGCCCCGGTCCTGGCCGCTCCCTCGGGTTCTCCCTGTGGGTTCCTGTACCCAGCTCTGCCCATGTGCCACCCCAGGGCTCTGTACCCAGCTCTGCCCATGTGCCCTCCCAGGGCTCTGAGACAGCCCCGCGGTGTCTCTCGGGCACTCTGCCCCTGGGAACCAGCAGACCTGTGGCTTTTGTCCAGGTGGACACAACAGCACACACTGGTTGGAATCCAAAGGCCAGAGAGAGTTTTTATTTTCTCTGCTGCTGTTCTTACACCTCTTCACAGTGGCTGTGGCCTGTTGAGATTGGCTGCTCAGCAAACAATGCCAAGGCTGTCTAACAGTGCCCATTCAGGCAGTAAAACAATCAGCTGTACAAGCAAAGGTAGAGTTGCTGCACATTATCTGCAGGTTCTTTGTGTGCACTCTTAATGTCCCATAACAAGAACCCCCTCTCCTTGTGTCCAGAACATCTTCTCTCACTGATTATCTCCTTGGCCTTCTCTGTGGGTTTCCCTGAAGCTGCAAAACTTCACTGTACAATTCCCACGGGTGAATTCTGACCCATTTCTGTCCGCTGTCAGCCTCATCGCGGCCCAACAGTTTCCCCATGGACAGACCCTTCCCACCTCCTTTACTGTCCCCTGTTGTGGGGCCCAGCCAACCCATCAGGAGCTCAGGGCCACCCCAAAGGCCGAGGGGAGGTGGAACGGCCGCCCTGCCCTGAGCAGCCCCGCTGTGCTCTCCGGGAAGGTCGTGGCCTGCTAAAGCAAACCAAGCACTGCAACAGCAGACGCCTGTGATTACTGCATGTAGAGGTCCCCCAGAAAGAGATGTGATGCCTATTTGGTAATTTTGGTGATAAACTCTCACCTTTAGGCTTTCAGAAGATGTTTAATTTACTTATTAACAAATAAGAAAAAAGTGTTGCCAGAAGGATGTGTACTATTCAGCCAAATAACCACAAATATGTCCTTGTTTTTTGCCCTCCCTGTGATGTGGGACAGGCAGATGATTCTTCTATGAAAAAAATAAGCATGGATTAAAACTGTTTCCAAATCACAGCCATAAAAAATATTGCCGCTGTTTGCAAAGACATGTTTTAAAGAGACAAACAGAGCAGAGGGGTTATTCAGAGGACATTCAGGATCCCAAAAGTTTCTGTCATGCCCATTTCCTTCACAACTGAGTCTCTTCTGTCCCTGATTCACCTAAATTAAGGGCTCATAGCACCACATTATAACGTCAAAAGAGTTGTAATGTGATAGAATCACACTCATTTAGCTATTTCCCTCTTTTTGTATGTTCTGAGTAATTATAATAGTCTAAAAATGGCCACAAACAATCGTTTAGAAAAATATTTTGAGGTATTTAAAGTCTTGGTCAATTGTGAGTGATTTGCTGTTTCCTTGGTCTTTAGTGAGTGTCCAGTTCCCTCCCTGAGGGCCCATGGGCCACACTGTGCAAAATTATGTATCCCTCCTACCTAGGTCCAAGTTTGCTCTCTGAATCTACTGCTTCTTTCAAATGCCTTCACAGAGTTTTTTTCCATCTCTTGTGTGCCTGTTTCTAAGCTTTTCTCTTTAGAATCAGGAAACTAATTATTAAAAATCCCTTTTGAATTCTAAATTATTTATAATCCATTGCTGTCTAGAGGTTTTAGATGAAAGAAAATATTTTTCACAAAATAATCAACAAAAGTTGACCCTCAGTTACCTCTTTTAGCTTTACAGAAGCAAGATAATACACAAAGCCTTCAAAATCTCACTTGGAACAAAATTCAAGATTCTTTTTAAAGTCATTCAAGAACTCATTTGTTGTGTGATCATCCCGCTCTGCTCTGCACTACTGTAGCTTCAACCTGAGTCCTGTGTGCAGTTTTGGGCACAGCAATGTAAGAAAGATATTAAACCATGAGAGAGCACCCAAAGGACAGCAATAAAGATGAGGAGAAGCTGAGGTGACTTGGTTTGTCCAGCTTGAAGGAGACTGAGGGGAGACCTCACTGCAGTGACAACTTCCTTGTGAGGGGAAGAGGAGGGGCAGGCACTGATCTCTTCACTCTGGTGCCCTCTGACAGGACCCCAAGGCAATGGCCTGAAGTTGTGTCAGGTGGAGGTTTAGGTTGGATATTAGAAAAAGGTTCCTCACCCAGAGGGTGGTTGGGCACTTGTTGTGGTTTGACACAACCGAGCGTCAAGCACACAAAAAATCAGTTGTTTTATAAGGAAAACAAAATAAGAAAATATTGAGGAAAACTAGATAGCTGTGAGGCAAAACAGGTTCAAACTTAAATGGTTGCAGTACCAGGAGAAAGTTTTATTACTAACAGAATTAAAAGTTAAAAGATATAACAAGAAATTAAAACAAACACCCTTTCCCCTTCTTCCCAACACTCTACTCCTTTTCTTAACTAGCACAAAAGATAACACAACATAGGATTCCAGCCAGTGTTACAGTTCTTGAAAAGTCTCTTTCTTATGCTTAAGGACAAAGGGTTTCTTCTTGCTTCACGTGGTTCCTCAAGCTGCCCCCAACAACAGACCCGCCCGGAAAGAAACAATCTGCTGTGGTGTAATACATCTCTTCTATGAAAAAATATCAGTTTTTTCACACTGCTACACCTGGGCCATCACATGGGGTTATCAACCTTTTAAGGATGGGTCATTTTGGCCTGAACACAAAGGCTTTTCCTGCTACAAATCCTTAAAAGCCCCTCTCTGTTTCTATATAAACTGGCATAGGCACTCTTCACAATTTTCATGGGCCACATGTGAGTCTTCCATCCCCCCCTGCACTCCAAATGGATTGAAGAGACAAACAGTTTGAGATATTACAGTTTCTTACACCACATTCCAGAAGGATTTTTAAGCTCCGCGCGAGGAACGCGGCACCGCCCCTTTTTCTCCGCCGCCATTTCAGCTCCGTCTCACATGGCTCACTCTGACTCTGAAACGTCCATAGCTGGGTTTAGCTGTGTGCCAGCCCATGGCTGGGTTTAGCTGTGCCAGCCCATGGCTGGGTTTAGCTGTGCCAGTCCATGGCTGGGTTTAGCTGTGTGCCAGTCCATGGCTGGGTTTAGCTGTGCCAGTCCATGGCTGGGTTTAGCTGTGTGCTAGTCCATGGCTGGGTTTAGCTGTGTGCCAGCCCATGGCTGGGTTTAGCTGTGTGCCAGCCCATGGCTGGGTTTAGCTGTGCCAGCCCATGGCTGGGTTTAGCTGTGCCAGCCCATGGCTGGGTTTAGCTGTGTGCCAGTCCATGGCTGGGTTTAGCAGTGTGCCAGTCCCTGGCTGGGTTTAGCTGTGTGCCAGCCCATGGCTGGGTTTGGCTGGGTTTACCTGGGTTTAGCTGTGTGCCAGTCCATGGCTGAGTTTAGCTGTGCCAGCCCATGGCTGGGTTTAGCTGTGTGCCAGTCCATGGCTGGGTTTAGCTGTGTGCCAGTCCATGGCTGGGTTTAGCTGTGCCAGCCCATGGCTGGGTTTAGCTGTGCCAGTCCAAGGCTGGGTTTAGCTGTGCCAGTCCATGGCTGGGTTTAGCTGTGTGCCAGTCCATGGCTGGGTTTAGCTGTGTGCCAGCCCATGGCTGGGTGTAGCTGTGCCAGTCCAAGGCTGGGTTTAGCTGTGTGCCAGCCCATGGCTGGGTTTAGCTGTGTGCCAGCCCATGGCTGGGTTTAGCTGTGTGCCAGCCCATGGCTGGGTTTAGCTGTGTGCCAGCCCATGGCTGGGTTTAGCTGTGTGCCAGTCCATGGCTGGGTTTAGCTGTGCCAGTCCATGGCTGGGTTTAGCTGAGTGCCAGCCCATGGCTGGGTTTAGCCGTGTGCCAGCCCATGGCTGGGTTTAGCCGTGTGCCAGTCCATGGCTGGGTTTAGCTGTGTGCCAGTCCATGGCTGGGTTTAGCTGTGTGCCAGCCCATGGCTGGGTTTAGCTGAGTGCCAGCCCATGGCTGGGTTTAGCTGTGCCAGTTCATGGCTGGGTTTAGCTGTGTGCCAGCCCAGGGCTGGGTTTAGCTGTGTGACAGCCCAGGGCTGGGTTTAGCCGTGTGCCAGTCCAAGGCTGGGTTTAGCTGTGTGCCAGCCCATGGCTGGGTTTAGCTGTGTGCCAGCCCATGGCTGGGTTTAGCTGTGTGCCAGCCCAGGGCTGGGTTTAGCTGTGTGCCAGTCCATGGCTGGGTTTAGCTGTGCCAGCCCATGGCTGGGTTTAGCTGTGTGCCAGCCCAGGGCTGGGTTTAGCTGTGTGCCAGTCCAGGGCTGGGTTTAGCTGTGCCAGCCCATGGCTGGGTTTAGCTGTGTGCCAGTCCATGGCTGGGTTTAGCTGTGCCAGTCCATGGCTGGGTTTAGCTGTGTGCCAGCCCAGGGCTGGGTTTAGCTGTGTGCCAGTCCATGGCTGGGTTTAGCTGTGTGCCAGTCCATGGCTGGGTTTAGCTGTGTGCCAGCCCAGGGCTGGGTTTAGCTGTGCCAGCCCATGGATGGGTTTAGCTGTGCCAGTCCATGGCTGGGTTTAGTTGTGTGCCAGTCCATGGCTGGGTTTAGCTGTGCCAGTCCATGGCTGGGTTTAGCTGTGTGCCAGCCCATGGCTGGGTTTAGCTGTGTGCCAGTCCATGGCTGGGTTTAGCTGTGCCAGTCCATGGCTGGGTTTAGCTGTGGGCTCCCCCACCTCCCTCAGGTGAACTGGAACAAGAGGAAACTCCTGCCTTTCCCTGTGGTTTAAATGTATAAATTGTGAGAAACATTATTGGTCTAAAAATCTATTATCTCAGATCCAACCCACTTCAGCAGTGGAACAGGCTCCCCAGGGCAGTGTTTCTCTTAGTGTTTTTGGTGGGCTAGAAGTGAGATTTTGAAGCAAACGTTCCTGTTGTTCCCACTTTGGTTCACACTGCTGAGATGTCAGAGCTCACAGACTGCAATGGAACCAAAACATGGCTACAATTAGCAAGTAGTGCAGCCAGACAAGAGTGGGTCCCCAGAGCAAACCTGCTGGTGCTGATGTTCAGTCTCTGTGTGTGTCCATGAGTTTTATATACATTTTCTCTGGTCCACAGACTGAATAGGCATGAGCTGGAATGATCAAATGTAATGTTTAAAAAAAGGTCAAAGAAATTCCAACTCAACGTATTCTATGATGCTGTGATTTTTTCATTAAGTTTTCCCTAATGAATTCCAGTAGAGACTTCCTGGAAAATTTCTATTTGATAACAGATTTTAAATTTTCCCAATTTTTTTTCTCCTCATACAATTATGTGACTTATTTGTTTAACTGTTTGCAAATGGAGTGGTGGTCTCTGTTTACTAGAACCTTTTTCTTACAGTAACACTTTTTGCTATGGGAAATTGTAAGATTCCTTCTTCACAGCAGTTATGTCTTTGGCCAAGAGACAGATATTTTTAAATTTCACTATTGGTTGACAATTTCCCAAATAAGCTGAAAACTACTAAGCTGAATAAGCTTTTCAAGGTACCAGTGGATACTCATAGCTCATAGTGAAGAACAGAAATGAGAATGGACTCAGATGAAAAAGAATTACATTCACTGTCAGTTTGTAAAAGTCCTTAAAAAAACCCCACAAGTATTCTGTGCTGGTATTGCTTTATTTAACTTTGGTGTTTTGCAGTCTGTTCATGTTTGGCATTGGCAGCTTTAAGAACTGCAGAAAATTAGTGTCTCAGACTGTGTTCAATTGGACAACACAATTTAGGCAATATCAGAATGGCTCAAGTTCTAAAAAAGTAAAATAATTCTATACCTCTTGATTTTAACCTGGATTTTCTGGGAATATTGAGCCGAAGTCAGGCCAGAGTTCTGATGCACTCTGGCTGCAGGGAGGAGCCAGACTCTCTATGTGTCTTGGTCATGCTGAATTAGTGCAAAAGCCAGACAAACAAAAGCCTTTGCTACTGCATTTCTCATAGGCAGAGCAAACAGCTCTGCACATCTCCTTCACCCTCTCTGCAGGTGACAGCAAAGCAGGCAAAGGGTTTAAAATATTTGCATGCATTTGCTATTCCTAAAGAATCAAGGACACTTCTCAGAATTTCAATGAAAATTTTCAATGGAGAGAATGCAGATGGGGCAAGTGAGTTTTTAGCACTTAGGATTTTACCTGCAGTCTGGACAGCTTGGATGCAAGCAAGAATTGGGCATGTAATTGTAGCAGTGAATATACAACCAGATAATGCTTGTGCTCCTCTGCTTAAAACACATGCTTGAAAGAGATGGCAAATCCCCAAAGCCACAATTCCTGTCACCCTCCCCCCAAGTCTGGAGTCAGTGGCAACAGCACAGGCAGCTGTCTTGCAACCCCCTGCCTGTTCTTTGGGTCATGCCCTGCCCTTTCACTCTTTATGTCAGTGGAAAAATACCAACCGTAATTAGATCCCAGTTCCTCATCCATGAGGTGGTAAAATTCAGGTTTCCATGAAACAGACTAACAATAATTAGGGGCCATGGATTTCTTTCTGGAGCTACCTCCAAGCTTCTTTCAGTGCTGTTGTTGCATACCTCTCATCCCTGCTTTCTCAATAACTATGTTCATATTACAAAAGGCCAGGCACTGGCCATTCAAAGTCTTAAAAAAACAGTAGTCATGACTTTGAAGTTGCAGGTTTGTAGTGTGGTGTTGAGTATGGTTTATAGACATATTTCTGACAGAATATGGACTTTATTCTACCACCAAATGGCCCCAAAACCTTGCTATTCCTTCAGTCTGTTAGCAGAAATACATCAGTTCTCCCAGGTCCTGCCAGTCTTTGTGCACAAGCAGATCAGTGGAATTCTGAGTTGCTTGTACAAACAGCGTTGCTCATGCAGAGAGTGACAACATTCCACACAGTTGTTCTGGTGACTGCACTCAGATTATTCCATAAATTCATACGGCATATTAGGAGATGCAGTTTCAAATTAAAATAAAACACTGTTATGGAACTTCAAAGGTGATGCTCGTGTTACACCAGAGCGTTATCAAATTAATAACAGCTTTGGAAAGAGTTAAAAAATTTGCCAAGGGATCTCATTCAAATGCACTTCATTACATCAGCTGGGAAATATTTCTGCTTTGCAAACACAGCAGTAGAAACATGAGCTATTCTGTTCCCCCAAACAAGGCTATTTCCCACTAACACCATTCACAGCCACCCGTGCCACACACGGATGTCTCTACCAGACAATGGGCACCTTGTCATTCCACACAGGGCACCTGTGGGGCACCTGTGGGGCATGGTGGCTGCTTCCCTGTGGCACAGGGGGGGCTGAGACACCCCAGCAGAGGCTCCAAACCACTGTCACACCACACATTTCTGCTCCTGGTGGAACTAAATCCCACTGAGTCGTAAATATTGACTCAGCAGTGTGGCTGCTGCTTTCATCTTTTCACTGCACAATGCCATAGGAGATTATTAGGCTTAGCAGCTGATTTTTGCCTGTAGAATGGATCAATGATCATTGATAATGTAGTCACTTTTTTATACGCTTATTTTAGTCAACAAACTCTTGTAGCATGGCAGCCATGATTATTCAGCTGTGCTGTAAATTGAATTTTCTTCCTCATACAAACACAGGAGGATTTTCCTTGCTTTTTTTTTACTCCTTGGGTTACAATTAGTAAACCTACAAGATAACTCACATATTTACCAACTAGAAAGAGACAGGAAGGAAAGAAATGTTGCCATTAAAAATCTTTCTTCTTTTTGTTATTCTTAACATTTACCTTAAATCTAGTTTTGCTCAGGTGTCCCAGCTAAGACAGGAGTTCCATTATGGTGTTCTGGTTATCTGGACTTCATAAAAGAAAGTGTCCTTCACTCCACCTCGCTGGAGTTTCACTTCTTAGACCACCATTTTTGAATAGTATTGTCTCTCTTGTCCCAGTGAATAAGTTAATTTGTTGTAGTAGCTTTGTGCCTGCTTTAAAAAACACAATTCTTGATTGGAGCACCTTGCAGCAGTAACGTGTTAGACTAATAATATAAAACTTCTATCTAAAAAAACAATGTGAAAAGAATAAAAGTAAGCCTTTCTTTTGGAAAGTAGTTGTTCCTTCAGGATGCAGAAAGTGTTTTCACATGGCCAGTGAAATGCACCTGAGCAAAACCTGTGTGTTTACCACTATGATCATAACTGCTCAGAATTTACTTTTCTACAGAAAATGTACACAAAAGTAAAAAATTGTTTTCAAAAAGTGAAAAACAAATATTTCAATTATAAGACAAAGGACTGATTTTTGCATGAAACATTTGGACTTTGCTTTTTGTTGCAGAACATTTTTCTTATTACAGGAGAAATTTCCTGCCTAAAAAATTTAAACACTTCTTAGCAGAAAAAAAATATGAGTAAAAAGGTCCACTGGTAGTTGCAAAGGGCACTTTAGCTTTACTCCTCAAACTGTGGACCATGAAATAATTGCAGCATTTCTTTAATGACAAATTCCCAATAGGTTAATATATCAATGAAAATGTCATCAATAATTCATAAATGCTACAATAAGAAAAAATCACTGAGTAAACAGCGGGCTATTTATTGCTTACATTCTCACTGTTGGTTATTACAGTTAAATGATGTAACCATTAGATATAATAACTATTGAGTCACAAAAATAGGTTATTTATCATAAGTCCATATAGGAAAATTAAATACAAGGATGTAACCACTTATGGCAGGAGGGTTTTTTAGTAGTATTCACTGCAAAGAAAACCACAGTCCCTGCTTAAAGAGCTTCTTTTTTAATGACAAAAACCCCCAAACATTAGCTGATAAAGTCATTCTACATAAGTAAATGGATCAAGTGATATGAAGATGCAGATAGCCTATATGCAGTTATAAACTCTTTTCTAATTGTTTGTAGCCAGCCAGTTAAGCCATTAACACACTGTGTTTACTGCTATCTGCCTCAGTTTTCCTCTTTCTCATAAAAATGACTTAATGACTCCTCTGATAAAGCCAAAAGAGACAGCTCTGCACTTCACTGCTTTCATCCCACTTAAACCCTTTTGAGATGTACATATAAAATGAGCTGCATGAAGACTTTTAATATCAGGAAAGGAAATTCTACTCTTACTGTTTTTATGGCTCATGTTTTATATGCAGTCCTTCTTCTGAGCTGTTGTATTTACTCTGGTGATGCAAAAGTGGGCTCCAGCCCACTGGGTGCTGCATGTAGGGACTGCTGGAGTTCTAAAGCATGGCAGGGTAACACCTGCACAGCTTCTGGCAGGAGCTTTCTCTGTGGTTTCCCTTCCAGCTAACCACAGAGACCTGGGGATTCCTGCTGCACTGGCATTTCACCAGCACAGCCCATAGTTCCAACCAAAGGTCAAAAGAAATACATTCTATGCAGCAAAAAGCAATTTGTATTTATGCATGCAAATATGGAAAATATGTGAGGAATCTGGGCTTAGCTTTGAGAAGGGATAGTAGTATTGTTGCTGCAGTACCGTGTCTGCAATTCTTTCTCACTCACAAAATGAGTCCAAATCTGTCTTCATTTACTCTCAGCTTGTCCTTGTATGACCAGGTGATTTTGAAAGCTCAATATGTCTCACATGTGCTTACAAAAGAGGAAGAATTAATTTTATTGCTTGAGTCTGAAAAGTACCCAACTTTGTCTTCCACTTTTTGTCAAAACCCAGTGTTGTGTTGACCCCTTGTCCTTGAGAGGAAACACTGGAGGACTGTGCTGGCAAGGAGATTACTGATGTACTTCTCTGCTCCATTAGCTCCTCTCCTCCTTTATTTTACAAATCATTTTGTGGAATTTGTGTGCTTGTTTTTGGCCCAGCCTCCTTTGGCACTGCCCCAGCCTGTGTCCCTCATGGCTCTGCAGTGCCACACACTGCACTGGGATCTGCTAAGTGACATTAGAGCAGCTCCAAACCCAGCAGCTCCTGGAAGTGCTCCTTGGATGGGTGGATAACCCAGGTATGGAGGGACCTCAGCTGGTCTCCAGTACCATCCACTGCTCCAGCAGGGTCTGCCAGGAGATCAGACCTGATTATTCAGGACCTTGAAAACACTCAAGGATGAAGACTGAGCTGCATCTCTGGACAACCTTCCCCTGCTTAATGACCTCTCCTATTTTTATCAGGAGTTTGTACCAGAAGGGTGACATTCAAAGTCTTCCTGGAGAGATGTTATGAGCAGCTCTATCTTGTAAGCTTAGAGATAAACCAGGACTACCAGCCAATCTGTAACATAACCTGTCTTTAAAAGGTCTCAGTAAATATCTTTTTTTTTCATCTCAAAATAACACTCCAATTGTTCCTTCTTTGATGCTGTGAGCAATTAATCCATTACAAGCAAGATGGCTTGTTCCATGGGTGCTGGCAGGAAGAAAAGGAATGACTTTTCCAGCTTCAGCAACAACTGGAAAAATAAAGTGATGTGTGGAATAGTGCAGTCCTTTTCAGTGAATAAATTAGGTGAATATTAAGAAAGAAACTTGATAAGTAACAGTGAAACTTTTGCCTTGTTCAGTTTTTTGTTTTGCCAGTATGGAGAAAACAACAAGAATTTTGTATTTGGGTTGTTGAAGTGTGCTAGGAGTAGCCAAGGTACTGTTATTAAGGAGGGAAATGACATCTCACTCTTTTATTCTCATCTATAAGTATTTCTCTTTTTATTTCCTTTTTTCACCATCCCACCTCTCTCTTCTCAATCTCTGGATTTTTGGCCATGGGAATTAGGAAGGAGAAGAGAGACAGATGAAAACATCTTTGAGCTGAATAACGATGAATCCTGAAACACAAAAAAGTCTCAATTTTTATTTTTCCTCCTAGAAATAGTACTCTATTACAAGTCTCAGCAATAACAAGAGCCTCAAAGCCACATTTTTGACTTTTGATAAACCCAAACAATTCTTCCTGTTTGGTTTGCTCTTTGCACTGAAAATATGACACCCAGAGGTCCAGAAGAGGACCTGTCCACTGTATATTTCTGAACGGTTATCTGTATTATCAACTGCACATTGAGGATGCTTCAAAATTACTTTTTAATGCCAACAATGAAAGATATTATTTATTGAATGAAAGATATTGAAAAAAATCAACATATACTGTAGAGGCATGATGCTGTCAGGTGAAATAAAGCCCTCACTTTAAAGAGTACAAAGCCCTAGACTGTGTGTGTACAGATAATTAACTGTCCTTTTATTTCTTTTCATCTCTTAAACATTAGGATGATTTTTTCTCAAGTTATTTCTCTTGAGGTATACTCTGTTATTTCAGCACTATATGCCTAAACAAATTAGGCAAAATTGTTGATGTAAATCCCAAAGAGCAGCAGTGCAACTTCATTATAGCAATTATGTGTTTTATGACTTTTTTTTTTTTTATAGAACAGATAGTTGAGCCTTAAATTTAGTTCAAAAGACAGTCAAGTGCATATGGCAAAGAAATCTGAAGGAAACTCAGTGGAAGCAAGGCAAGAATTGCTTTTGGTCATGTTAAAATTGAACCAAATTATCTGGATCAAGCCACCCTATCATAGTGACTGTTTCTACTAACTGTCTGTGACTGCACATTGTAAATCACATCTACTGACCCCACTATGCAGTGAGGAGGTAGGAGCCAAAAATCAGCCTCTAGTTTGGGTTCCAAAACCCCCAAAATAGCTTAGTGGGGAACAAACATCCTCCCATTACAAGACACAACCCTCTCTCTGGTGTGCCTAATTAATTTTCATTTTAGAGTGTTCAAATATCAGCACTTGCAATTTATTTTTTGAAATGTTTCCTTATTTCTGATGGTGCCTGCTGTGTTCTTGTTATTAATGATCTATCAGATCTTCACTGATAAAAAAAATCTCGAGGGATTTGTAAGATGCTCTAAAATTCACTTTGTGTAAAGATCCAATGAGTATCCTCTCAGTGAGAGAGTGGTGGAGGATACAGGTGGCAGGGACAAAGATATGGGCAAAGAGCAGGAGAAGGATATGAATGAATCAAAATTAAATGGAGCAAGGGTGAGAAAGATGAAATCAGAAAATCACAAATTATTGAAGAATATTTTACACACCTCTTTTGTTACCCAAACTCAGTATATTTTTACAATCACATTTCTCTATATCTTTAGTGTTTGAAGATTGTATATCAGGAGTGTCTTTTAAATATTTTAAATGATAGCAGAGTTTGCAGGACAGACATAGTAAACTCATGGGGGATCTAGGGTAATAGTATGGTATTTGTGATTTGGTCTTAAGTAGATCTGTGCCTTTTTTCTGCATCTACACTGAATCAGTAGAGTTAATAAGGAAAAACAGAAGCACAGGTTACAAGCACAGTGTGCAACTGATAATCTCAGGTGAATAATCCAATATGCTGCAATAAGACTGATCACAGAATCACAGAATGGTTTGGTTTGGAAGAAACCATAAAGATCACCTGGTTTCAACCCCCTGTCACATGTAGGGACACCCTTCACTAGACAGGGTTGCTCTGAGCCCCATCCAACCTGACCTGGAACACTTCCAGGAAGAAATGTATGCAAGAAATCTTATCAGTGAGATCAACTCATGGCCATGGTTCTCAGTCTGGTCAGGAGAGAAATTATCCTCTGTTCCTTCCAATTTGCCAGAATGGGAAATGCTTCAAAGGCATTCACCACTATTCAGTATAGAATGTGAAACAGTTTGTCTCTGAAAAATGTGAAGATAAAAATCTCTCAAAAGAGATATCTAGAGAGGAGTATTGGAGTAGATGAAGTGAAGAATTAAGTTTTTATGTAAAAGAACTCATTTGGGGACAATATAATTAAACTAGGAAAACAATACTGGCTAGGTTCTGTAATCATGTCAGCCAACAGCTGTATGATTATGGCATGTAGGTGACTGTGGAAACACATTTTACAGATTTTAAAGCATCTTAGTTTGATTTTCTGCATTTTTCCCTTATAGAATCAAAGCATTTTGTGCTCAGGAGCCTGGAAAATCAGGTTATTCACTGATCACTCAGATTATTTCTAACTTTTAGTTCTTGTACAGCACATATTTTCCCCTGAAGGTCAAGTGCATGTGAGAAGCAAGCTTCTCCCTGGACTTGCATCTTGATTGGCTTTATCCTATCCCTCAATTGCTTGAGTTCATTAAATCTACAATCATGAACATTCAGTTCATCATGCCTATAAAATACACTGATAATCAGAACAGATCCAAAGTAATGTTGAGCATGAATTGATACCCAGGGTGGCTGAGTGATACTCACTGTAAAAAGAATTATCTTTATTCTCTGGCAGCCAGACAAGCAGCAGTTTTGCAGCAATCAAAGAGTAACAACTCTCTGTGAGGTGCACTAACATTTATCTCAGCTAATTTTTTTTAACTGCCAAAAAGGAAGAGAGAAAGTTCATTTATTCAGCAAACACTGGTTGGATTTTGGCTCAGCAGCCTTTCAACACCCATGATACAGATGTTAACATCACAACCAGTGACCTAAGTCTCTCTTAAGAGGAGTCAAAGGAGAGAAAAAGATGTCTCAGGAGTGTGATTCACCTGAGCTGTTTCAGACAGATATTTACCTAGGAGATGAATTGCCCCCAGGACTGCACTGAGTGTATTGAGTGGATCTTTGCAGAAGGTAAAGATCATGGGCTGATCAGTTCAGAGCAGCCCATTTCATCAAATGAGTCCTCTTCAGTGTCCCAGTGCCAAAGGCTGGTATGGGGTCAGCAGTCCAAGTTCCATGGGCACAATCTGGATACTCCCCACAAGAATAAGGTCCTTTATAGGCACATTTCTTATGAAACCAAACTAACCTTTTGAAATATCTGCCATCCCTGAAACCACAGAGAAAGAAAAGGTCTCAGAAAGGTCGGTGTTTTAAAATGCTTGAGACAGCTATGTTGTGTTTGTAGTTTTAAAGGATGGTAAATAAAAAGGGTAATTTTCATACAGTAGCATTTCAGCAGCTTTCAGTTGCTACAATAGCTTTTCCAACATCTCCAGGAAATTTCAGAGAATTTCTATTTGTCTGTCTGTGAAATATCATGCATTAGTTGTAGAAACTGTGCTAAACTTTACTAATGGCTGTACTTGGTCAATAATATTTTTTTAATCATAAAAGTTACATTGTGATAAAAATGAAAATTCAGAACAAAATCACCAGGACTCTTAAAATATGGAAATAACATGTTTTATCCTTTTCCATAAATTAAAATGCATAGTTCTTTAGCAGCCTCTAGAAAAAAGCCAAAAAGTTAACCAGCTGTAGCTCCCATGATCCCCACATCCCTATGAAAAAGGGATTTATTCTTTATTCTTTTGTTTGTTTATTTGTTTGTTGGAGGTGAAATCCAGAGAATGACAGCCTTGTGAGATCTCAGCATGCACTTCAGTTTTCTAATATAGCCCAGCAGGAGAGAGATACAGAGGGAAAGCAAGCAGAAATAATAACCAGAAGCCATATGAATAATGGGAACATGAACTATTGGCGTGGAGGGAAATGAGAATCTGAGTATCCACTCTCTTGACCTTACCTTGCACTGTAAAGCTCCCAGATAATTTTGCTGTCACCCTTTTCCTGCAGCTGGTAAGGACTTTGGGAATATCCAGTGGTATTGGATGAGGGTCTCAGTAGTAGCTGTAATTTCCAGCTCTCTGGACAATTTAATCTTTCATTATCTTTTTACATCAGTATAATGAAGTAAAAACATAATATTGAAGTAAAATGGAAATACTTTACTTTGGACAAGACAACAAGTTGAAGATATGGGGTTTTTTTTGCCTATTGCAAAAAGTCACTGTTATAAAGTCAGTGTTGAATGGTGCAATGAAAATTGGAATTGGCTTTGGGTGTGAAGATTTGGTTATGGGTGTTATGGTTATACCTTTTGAGCCATGATTCCTACACACAGTAGAACAATGTCTGATTCATTTTCAGTTTTGTGCACTTATTTTTCTTAATTTAACCCAGACATCAACACATGCCATAGATGTGAATGAATATGCACATATGCACTGCTCAGATTTTGTCATACTGCAGAAGACAGAGCAGCCTGAACACAAACCAAAAAAGTGTACTTTTGGTAGAGACCAATAGATGAATACAATACACCAGGGAGGATAAGCTATTTCACCAAAATATGATCAGTTTGTATTGAATTTACATTAACATTGTGTATTTGTATTAATAAAACATTTATTTTCGGGCAGAGGGTTTGTGTATTTTTCATACCATTTTAAATTGACTGTAATGAATTGCTGGAAAAGTTGCACCAGACAAGATTCTACATACTGAGGGACATTTAATCACATCAACTTCCCACTGATGTTAATTAGGATATTCTAACGAGCAATGAACACTCAGGCTAAGAATCCGTCACACATTGCAATGACTTTGAAACCCTTATAAATCCTCTATACACTCATGATCAATAATTTTGAGTCCAAAGCCATTCAAAATAAAAGGGGATGATAATTTATTGTGAAACTATTGCATGACCAGATTTGCTAAATAGATTTCCTTATTAAGCAGTTAACATAACTTCATCATTCTTCATTATGTCCTCAGGGTCCCCAAGTCCAAACAAAGCCCACAGGGTTCAATAATGTACTCTGCTTGATTATTATGATACAAAACAACCTTTTCACTATTACTAAATAGATTTACCAGAAAAGTTGGCAGAAACCTTGGTCAAATGTTTAATTCAGTACCTCTTGACTCTGAATTTGTTATCTTGGTGTTTTTCTTTTTACTTCATGAAAGTCAGGAGTTTGATAAAACAGATTATAGTCTAACATACTATTTTAGAGCATTGTTAGAAAGAACTAAGGAATATAATCTAGCTATGAATACATTTATAATGGAGATTAGATATATTTTTATTCACTGCAGTAGTAAATTTCTAGAAAAGCCTCACAGCAGATCTTAGAGGAGCAAAAAATAAATAGTTCTAATAGAGTTAAATTAATTTATAAAGGTATTAATTACACCTACACAGGTGAAGAAACACTCGAGCATGGGAACTCAGGTGTCCACACTCTAAAAGTGATCACAAGCATGTTTTTGGCAGGGACCTTCTAACAATTTCCCCAATATTTCCCAGGACAATCAGTGAGTTTGCTTACACAGGGGAGCATTCCTCATGCACAGTCAGTTTTGGAGAGTAAGAAAAATCATGAAATAACCTTGAATGATTCGTTGTCATGTGGTATCAGCAACAAAAGAACTGTTCTCATCATATTTTATTTACCATTATGACCATAATTGTATAACTAGGAAGTGGACTTGATAACACAGAATGTCCTTTCCAGCCCTACATCCATATTGAGTTATCTTCACTTAATTAATGTTCTCTTTCTTCTTTTTATTAAACACATAAAACATTAAATCATGTTATTTAAACTGTGGGGGAACACAAAGGCAGAGAATGCTGTAACATGAATATCTCCATAGAGACTGTTTTGCTAGACTGATAATTTAAGGTAGCTCAAGGAAATTCAAGACTTTCTTAAAAAGGAAACATCTTGATATGCAACAAATATATCACCACGTGTTTCCCAAATGTGCAAATACTGTGCTTTGTAATATGCAGAATATCTGCTATATGGATTCCTGTCTAAGCCTTCTTTTGGCTCCCTCTTTGGAAAAATTATAGACATTTCCTTTCCTTTTGCCCTTAAAGTCACAACAGACAACCAAAGTATAATTTAAATCTCTCAGCATTTTGTACACATAACTTATGAAGAAAAATGGAGTGAGAATAAAGAGTAATTTTCATGGTGGATTTCAGAGCTATTCCAGCTCAAAATGTTCTTTTTTCCTCATCCTTATGACAAAACTGCCTAAGAAGTATTTTTGTTGAAACTTTGTTTTGGGTTCAAATAAATAATAATTTCAAAAAATATTTAAATATTTTGTAATGCTTGTAATTGTATTTCACTTGTAAATAATGTAAACTACTAAAATATAGAAAAATTAGTCAAATGAGTTAAAGAAATGTTTTGAATAAGACTGAAAAGCAAATCCATTTTACCATTTGAAAGTGTAAATCTCTCACTATCATCAGAATTTACCCATATGTATCATTCAAAAGGAAAATTCTAGTGAACATTCATATTCATCTATTTAAGAAGCATTTCTGCTATAAAAACAGTTCCACTGGAGATTCCCTAATTGTCTTTAATTCAGAGTAATGGTGTCAGTTGAATTTAATGAGAACTAATGTTGATGGAAGTTACACTGTCATACCCTGGAAGCAAGGTTGTGAAAGTTAATGGGAGTTAATTGGCAAGAAACTTTCATAAACATAAGCACAGTCAAAGCACAAAAATAATAATTCTTTTATGTGGAGGAATAGCAAGAAAAAGAAAGTGATGTGAGTTCTAGATAAAAGAGAACTGATATATTTAAAAATGCAACAAAGGTGTCTTGACAGTGTATGATGCCCTAAATCTATCAACATTATTATTTAATAACTTCAGATAAAATGTGGGTAACCAGGTTATCTCCTGCAACAGGTTTGCTGCCTAGGAAAATGGTTTGTTTTTAGTGTAAACATATACCAGTCAAATAAAACTCAGACATAAGCCCAATTTATTTGGTATCATCACAACATATGGCATATTAAACAAAGACTGATATTTTTATCCCTTATTTCATTGTACAATAACTGGGAGAGAAGGGTAATGTGCATGTGAATAAGCACCAACACAAACACACACAAACACTTGAAGCCCAGGCACATGATAAACATCAGAAACTTCATTTTATTTCACAGATATTTCTCAATATTAATGACATTTCATAAGATTCACAAATACCATGGTGACTAGGAACAATAAAAACACATAGGCAAATAGCTAAATTATTTCATATTTAATTTCTGATACATATCAATATCTTGCTTCCTTTTTCTATCACCTGTGGTAGATTGACCAGAAATTTCAACTGTGGTCCCTATTTTTTTTTCCTGAGTAATTGCTTACAGTTAATTTAAAACCTAGTAATATGTGTAAGCAGCTCAAATTATTTCTTCCCATGTTCATTACCTTGTGTTTGTCATCAGAGAATTCCATCTGCTGCTGCAATGCCCATTCATCTAAACAGCACTGATGGCATTGGAAAGCCAGCTACTTCTGAAGCAGTGTAAAATAAACTGTGAAGTAGATGTCAAAAGCCATTTCACCTGTTTTACATTCCAACACTTGCTTTGCTTCACTCACTTTGCTACTGAGCAGAATCAATACCAGCACTTGTGATGGGATACATTCAGCTCAGAAGCTTTTAAGATACTGGCTTTTTTCACTTATGAAGAGTGGATGGGGAGAAAATGAAATAGTTGGCAAATGTGCTTTTCCTCCTTCTCCAATGACATCTCCGTTATATTTACTGCAGTTTGTGCAGGTATTAAAGACATTTACTTTAAGGTAAATTTGCCAGATTTGACAGTCTGCAAAATATAAAGGACAGCTTTTACAACTGTAAGAAATCTATTTTTCCTCTTTTTTTTCCTTCATTACTGGTTTTTAGGCATTGAAACTTTGTCTAGGCTGTGTGTTATGCTGCAGTTACACGACACCAAACATTTCAGCAATTAATAGTACTCAGGCTAGTCAGTATTTTGTTGGACTGCATAGTTATAGGATTCCCCCTGCCTCGTTTCTAGGCTGTGAGACTGCTCAGATCATGTCCCATGTTCCTTGGTTTTGTCCCCTGTCCCAGGCATGACACTGGAAAGTGGAAGGGACACAAGGTCTTGCTATATTGCTAATTCTGTCTGCCCACTCCCCACCCTATTGCTGCAATAAATAATGGGGTTTGATTAACTTTCTGTTTGCTGGGGGTGAGGTTATTGAGACAGGTTACTGTAAAAAGTGGTTAAGATGAACCTGGAGAATGGACAAAACTTATAATAGATGATGAAGTTTAAATGCATGGACTGAGAATCATCATTCCTCAAAATGTACAAAAAGTTGTCACGGACTGCATTCAGTGATTTGCAGGGTAGTGAGCTCAGAAAAGTGTAGACAGGTGGAGAATAGCTCAGACCAGAAGACTTTGAAATGATGGATTTCTGTCTATTTATTTGGTTTTTTGTTTGCTTTACAAGGCTTTTTACTATTTCATGGGTTTTAGGTTGCTCATTAAAAGCAAATGTAGCTGTTGGTTTATATTCATTTCTTTGTTCTTTTCCTTCTGACATTTAAAGGATAACAGTATGATGCAGTTCTCCATTGCATCCAATGAAAAGAAAAACCAAACTGTTTAAAAGTAAGACTGTATTGGAAAAAGGAAAAGTAAAAATATATTTATATACATATATACCATTCTAAAACAGTATCACAGTGATTTAAATGGTACTTCTCTTCATCTCCCCTTTCATTTTTTGCTTTCTAATTCCAGAATACAAACATCCCTGACAATCAATAGGGTAAGAATTATGTTTAGTCATTTAAAAGTTAGGTGTCCAGCCTTCCCCAGAAGGTGCTTTGCATCAACACAGGCTTTCAATAAGATTCTTTTAACAACAGATTTGATTGCACACCAGAGCTGTCATTTAGCTTGATTATTAATAGAATAAGGAAGAGGAAGCAAACAAAGATAAGAAATATTTAGACAGCAGGTGATATGTAGAAGGGTCAAGTAATTCAATAGTTCAAATAAGGAAGATGCAAAGTCCTCTTCACATGCTGTTATCAATCTCTTATGAATTGGTTTATTACATTATTAAGATTCTAAAGCCTGGTTTAATACTCCAGCTCTTATGCACTTAGTAGAGTTTGTTTTAGGCATTATTCCACTTAACTTCAAATATCAGGTTGGAAGCTGCCCTTCCTGCATGTGCATCCTTGCCATGTGACATCCTTTCTATGACTGAAACAAGCCAGAACCCACAGAGCTATTTTTTCCTTTTTTATTAATTAGCCAGTTCAGTCACACTTGCAGTCAGCTCAGGGTCACCAAACCACACGGGCAACTCAGCTGTGTGCCAGGTAACATTTCCATATTTCTGCTCACCTCATTAAATCCCAAAGGACAGAAGACTTCCTGGCCTTAAGACTGTGACTTTATCACAGCACTCCTGTGCCACATTACTCAGAAACCTTGGGAGAGAAGATATTCCAAGCCTGTTCATGGAGAGAACCAGCTCTGATTAGTGAGCTGGATCTTGGCTGGAACGCTGAGAGATGGTTACACTGGTGGGTCCACTGGTTCCTGCTGTCTTTCAGGAATGGGAAGGCAGGGAATTGGGGTATTGAGCAGCCATCAACCAGAACAGCCTTGTTGCAGGTCATATTTTACAGCTCCAGGGGAAAGCTGCACTAGAATCACTTAATATTTTCATGCAGCTAAAGAGACACTGGTTAGTCATTTGCTGTGGTGGATCTGGATCTCATTCTAATCTCTACCTTAAAATATATCCACACTAATTTCCACTTCCTGTTGCACCAGCAACTTGAATTATTCCTTACCTGTATATCACCTTTAAAAACCAAGAGAGAAAGTTGTTTTTTTCTCTGTACATAATCAAGTACATTAGGCTTTGTTAGTTTTCTTCTAAATGTTTTTCACCTCTGATCAAATGGCACTTAGCAGACCCTAAGTACAAGATTCAGATGGAGTTCTTTATTCTTACATATATATTCTATGCATAACTAGAACAGAAAAACAGTAATTCAGGTAAAGTCCAACAAAGTCCTTTTAAAATTAGCATTAACATTTTTCTTTCTGTAATCATAAAAGAGAACAGTTCCCTCACCCTAAATATGCCTTAAAAGCTTCCTAGTGTCATCCTAGAGACAATTCTGCATTTGCCTTTTTCATAGTTATGTTGTATTTTATAGCCACATCTTGTCATTAACCCGTCCTCCTCCTCCTCATTTATATTCAGCATTTAGGAAGTAACATAAAATCCTGCCAAGTGCATGACCTTGCATTTGCAGGAGTCTTCAGGGTTGTCTGGTATGTTCTGCATGTATAGTCTTGGTTCCCCTGGTCCTGAAACTGCTCCCAGCTTTATGATGCTATTGACTTTCCTCAGGATGCTTTTAATAACTGTGTGAAATAATTAATGAAACCAAAATGTAATCCTTGAGGACCTCAGCCTCTACTCTCCAACTTTATGCTTCCCTTTTCAACAATCCCCAGTGCCACTTCCTTTCTCCTTATTTCCCCACCTTTCTTATAATTTGTCTTTAAATTCTTTAGATCAGTTAACTGTTTTCTTTGTGACACATTTGAATCATTGACAAAAGTTTGGGTGGAAGAGAATCACTTCATTCATTGGGTAAAGAAGCAGTTGGGGTTTTTTGTTTGGTTGGGGTTTGATTTTTTTTTTTTTTGACTTTGTTTGATTTTGAGATTTTTCTTCTTTTTTAAAATTAGAAAGAGCCTGCCATAACCTACTAATGGTAAGCTCTTTTTGGATTACATTTTCCTTTCTCTTTAGTACTATACCTTTATCATGTCTTTAAGGTATGATACAAATCTAATATATTTACAGCATCAGAGTTTTAATACAAGTCTTTGTGAATGAATTAATGAATTCAATGTAAACAACAACATGGCAAGGACCTGGCTAACCCTGTGAATTACAGAGAGGAAATTCAATGTAAACAACAACATGGCAAGGACCTGGCTCACCCTGTGAATTACAGAGAGGAAATTCCCTCTTGACAAACAGAAAAGGTTGATAGTAGAGCTCGTTGTAACGTGTTACATCATTCTTTAAAACATGGTTCTTGATTTTGCTGCTTTTAGGTGACCAAAGTCTGGAATAGGGAAGTCTGTTTCCCTTTGTGGTCTCAATTAAATCAATAGTGTACAGTATGCACCCAAAGGCTGACAAGGTAGTCTAAGATAAATCAGAAGGAACATTATTTCTAGACTTTTGAAAAGAAATACTTCATGGGGAGTTTTATCCTTGGCACTGAATGTCAGATGGCTAAGAATCATTTTGCTCTCTGGCTTTTGAGTGCACCCAGTGCTGAAAGGGAAAGCAACTGAATCTTGTCCAATTTTTCAGTGTAATTATTCTATGATAAAATAAGAACATATACTCTACATTGTTGCTAGAGCTGGATTTTGTTTCACGATTTAAGTGAAAAGGAAACACCAATACCTTTACAAGTGAAAAGATTTTCCATTGATCAGGTGTAATACACTGTTATTTGTCAGTATTTTATCTGATACATTCAGCAATACTTCAGGAAAAATTACCAATATTAAAGTTCCCAATAAAAAAATCAACTTCAATTTTTAAACTTTATGATAGAGTTTAACTATAAAATGGTCAGATACAACAACTGAAAACAACAGCCACTGTGATGAGGAGCGGTTGGACTGAAACAAGAAAATCTCATTTTGATGTTGTCACTTCTCTGCTAAGCTGCTTTAGGGAAATTATATCAACTCAATTGTTTGTCATTAAGTTTACTCTGTCACTCGATGATATTGAGATAAGTCATGACATCTTTTTAAAAAAGCAACTGAAAAACAAACCACAAAAAACATGTGAAGCAAAGAAGTTAATCACTTAAAATATTCATTTTTTTTCCCCCAAATTATTCATCTAAAAGCACTCAGTACAGCAATAATAGAGTATCTATTCAGATTGCAATCTGGTAAAGTAGTAGTGGATGCTTCCATAATATGGATGAACTCACCTGTTCAGCCTGAGGTAGCTGTTTAATCAACCCAAATTTCCTTCAGAGACTTCTGACTAACCCAATCAAGACCAAAATCAGATGTGCAATAGTGAAATGATCTCAGGTGCACAGTAATAAATCATGCAGAATTCCACAATAAAAGTACTGAGGAGAGAAGCATTTCAGTACTGCAGGAGGCACAGTTCATGTTATTACACTGCTTAATGTTAATGTGCTTTAATAGCTCTAATGGCTCAGCATAAACCACATACTGTGCTAGAGCTACATCTGTAGGATGGTGCCATTTATCCTAACCCCAAATTTGTATTAAACAGGGATATTAAGATTAAAGTATAGGCTGCATGTGTTCCCACTACCGGTTTTTTAGTTTCTGACATGTTCTCTGAGAGGTAAATTTATGACTAATTAACATATTTGGTATCATTAGAAGAAATAAAGAGCAGCAACTTACAGAAAATTTAATCTGTGACTAATTATTTTTTTTTCTATGCTACCCTTTTGTTAGTAATGAGAGATATGACTATGCTACATATCATAGTATATATTTAGGTTGCTAAATTCTATCAGCTCAATCAGCTCTACCTTCCACAAATAGAGAATGCCATAGAATCACAACCATGCTGCAAACAGATGGAAAGAAATTGAGCAACTCAATGAGTAATATAGAATGGAGGATTTTGCTCAAGAATAGTATATAAATGTATATATATAGATATATTAAAACAAGACTTGAGCATTAGAAGGATGTACATATACACAAGGGATGGGATTGTATTTTCAAGATACTTTAGAGAAGTTGCTTTGGATTTATACCAGAAAGGGACATTCAAAGAATAAAAAGGAAAGTCAGATGTTCAAGCTTTTCTGACACCTTCACCCACTAAGAGAGGATTTAATTTCCTAAACCGAAAAAATGAGTCTGCCAACCCCTGTCAGATAGGAAACAAGGATTTTGCTCTTTTCATATTCTTCCACATCTGCAAAATGGGTCAGTAGGAATATGGAGTTAAGCATTATCAAAAATAAAGATGGTCTTTTTGAGGTGTATCTGAGCAGTAGCCATTATGTTAAAATTTATTCCAATTGTACATTATTATCATAGGAATAAATATTAAATTCCTTCTCATCCGTGAACTGAAAGGTTAAATTATGTTGTCAAAGGCAATGCAATGCCATATTATCTCCTGTTAGCTGATTTACTGAATAGAACTCACTTAAAACTTACATAGATCATGTGTGAGCACAATATTCTACTGGTGTGGTTTGTCTTTTTTGGGTTTTACTGGACAGTTTTGAACTCTGAGCCAGCTTTTCCTATTTTTAATATTCATGACAGAAGCTACAGTAAGGATATGTCTCTATGTGATAGGTTTATCATGCCTGGATACCAGGTGCCCACCACGTCCCTCTATCACTCCCCTTTTCAGAAGGATGGGGGTGGGGGTGGGAAATAAGAGGAAGAAAAGCTTGTGGGTATAGATAAATGCAGTTTGATAAAGCAAAATTAAAAGCTGTGGAAGGGTGGAAGCAAAGAAGACAAAAGATTTATTCTCTACTTCCCATCAGCAGGCAATGTCCAGCCTTTCAGGAAGCAGGGCTTCAGTCCAGGTAGCAGTTTCACCAGAACACAAATCCAATAACAAATATTCCCTGGGCCTCCTCCTTTCTCACAGCATTTATTGATGGGCAGATGTCACATGGGTTGGAATATCCCTGTGGTGAGCTGGGGTCAGCTGTCCTGGCTGTGTCCCCTCCTAAGATCTTGCCCCAGGCTGCTGGGGAGAGGGGTGCTGGAGAGGCAGCCCCAAGGCTGGGGAAGAGCTGCTCAGCAGTAGCCAGCTCACACAGGGGTTATCAGCACCTTTCTGGCTGCCAAATCCAAGCACTGAGGGGTCTGGTGAGGGGAAATGAACCGTCTCAGCCAGACCCAATACACACCATTTTCATGTTGTGTTCTACTCTTTGCTTCAAATCCCATAAACAGCTTAAAAATTGTGATGTAAAGGTAAGTTTCAGAGGTACAGATTTAAAGTTGTTATGCTGGCGGGGGGTTTTCCCGGCCCGGGCTGGATGGGGTCAGAGGCTCAGACCCAAGAAGCCGTAGCGAACCCAGAGAGGTGATCCCGTGAGGAACCCTCTGCAGAGGTGATCCCGTCAGGAACCTGTCGCGGTAGGACACGGAAAGCACACGCGTGTTCACTCAGCTGAAGGTGAGGGCGAAAAGAGGAAGTTTA
>JACBWW010000106.1:360534-373287 GCA_020086605.1 Lanius collurio
ATGAAAATAAATGTATTTATATTGGGGTGAGTCTTGGTAATATTATTTTTTTTTAGTTGTTATTATTGTTATTACTTTAAGCTTCTGACATTGTCAAAGCACAGCTATTTCTGCAGAATAATATGAAATTAAGTAGTCATATACTATGCATCTCTATTTAGAAACTGTTGAAGAAAATAGGAACCATTTCTAACTTACCTTCACAGGCATACATCCTGCTGAAAAATAATTTCAGCACATTGCCCCCACAAGAAACTCCCATATTTCTGATGATTCTGGAATTATACCATACACATGCAGCAGGTATTTGTCCTAAGCAAGCACAAACCCCTTCAGTTCTAAGACAGCAGTGTTATCCTCAATTTTACTGAGTAAATCTGTCATAGAAGGTTTTGTGTCAGGGTCTCACCTCCTGAATTTGATGGTTTATGCAGATAGATGATAGATAGATGGATGGATGGATGGATGGATGGATGGATGGATGGATAGATAGATAGATAGATAGATAGATAGATAGATAGATAGATGGATAGATGATAGATAGATGGATAGATAGATAGATAGATCGATGGATAGATAGATAGATAGATAGATAGATAGATAGATAGATAGATAGATAGATGATAGATGGATAGATGGATAGATAGATAATAGATAGATAGATTGATAGATGATAGATGGATGGATGGATGGATGGATGGATAGATGATAGATAAATAAATAGATGGATGGATGGATAGATAGATGGATGGATAGATAGATAGATAGATAGATAGATAGATAGATAGATAATTGATAGATAGATAGATAGATGATAGATAGATAGATAGATAGATAGATAGATAGATAGATAGATAGATAGATGATAGATGGATGGATGGATGGATAGATAGATGATAGATGGATGGATGGATGGATAGATGATAGATAAATAAATAGATGGATAGATGGATAGATAGATGGATGGATGGATAGATAGATAGATAGATAGATAGATGATAGATAGATAGATAGATAGATAGATAGATAGATAGATGATAGATAGATAGATGATGGATGGATGGATGGATGGATGGATAGATAGATAGATAGATAGATGGATAGATGGATGGATGGATAGATAGATAAATAGATAGACAGATATTCAGTTATTATAAGCATTGCTTTGTTAACTACAGCATCATAAACCTTCATCCTGTGAGAATTTCAAAGAAGTTTTAGGAGAAGCTGACCTTCAGTAAGTTATCTGCCCACCATAATATCAATAGAGCCTCAGTTGAACACACTATTAATTTTTTCCACATTATCTTCTCATAGGAACTCAACAAAACAAGTGCTGATGTTCATTTGCACTCAGCCTTCAGAGCCTACACTTCTGTCTTGAGACACTCTGTAAACTTGCTTGAAATAGATTAAATAATAAATGATTACCACAAACAAAACTGTTTTCAGAATTTCTTTTATTGGAAAAAGAATATTGTACTTTTTGAATAGAAGAGATAATTGTTTGAGATAATGTGATGGGATGTGAAAGAAGTTCAATTAGATTTGCCAAAAATGTAGGATTTGGCAGGCATAGCAAAAATAACCATCAGATTGAAATAGCACTTTTGGCAGTACTCAGAAGTTGTTAGGTTTGTCTAAAATTGTGCCCTGCTACTATAAGCAAGCACAAGCAAAGTTTTGTTGAATATGTTTGCACACAAAGTTACACTTTTCTTTATTGCTGTGAAGTATAGCAACATTTTTTGCACACAGTGTTCAAGCTAAACTTCTTTCCTAATACCTTACCCACACCTCTTGGAACCTGTGAGGAAGGGCCAGAATTTCACTCTTTGGCAATATTGCTCTGAGTCCAGCAAAGCATGAATCCTAAAAGTCATGCTGTGTTTCCAGGTGCTTTAAAACCATAAATCCATATTTAATTAGAAGTTCATGAAATACTGTAGAAGATAAGATCTCTGTTCTAAAAATGAAATAAAAACCCGGGCCTTCGGCTTTCTTTTCTAACTCTGGGCCATAATTTAATTAAAACTGCATATCATATGCTAAAAATCTCATTGACAAGTCTTGGTTGAGGAATTCAGATTCCTTGTGGTACCTCAATCTGTGGTTTCTATTTTGCTGTCATATTGTTCCATATTCTTATCCTGTCTCCCACCCCCCTGCATCATGATCTCCTTCCTGTCTTGTTTCTCATTAGAAAAGTGAATTCCTTTGAGATATAATGCTATAATGTCTAAGTTTGAACACTGGCATCTTACTATCTTAATGGATATCTTACTTGACAGCTCTGTGAAATTCAGCTTTCTTCTATAACAGCATATATTTGTGGGAAAAAGCTGGCATTGAATTTAAGTGCAGGGAGCTCAGGCAGGCTTGAAATGGAAACCTAGATAAAATAACTGGATTTCTTCCTACTGCATTAGAAACTGGAGTAAGCTTGAGATATTAAAAAGGAAATAGTATATCAATGATGTAACTGGAAAGCTCATCCTTTATATCAAATGCCAGAGCAAATTCATGGTTTATTATACAAATTTGTTATTATATTTTGCAGTAAAGTTATGGATAATGATGACACTGAGGTAGATTTTGCTTGTATGTCTGGGGAAATACTGTGTTCATGTGGAGAAATACCTGTTCTTGGATCCATGAAATCATTTTTCAGATTTTAGCAGTGAGAGTCTTGGAGGTGCAGCCACAGGAGTGGGGTTTATTTATCCTCATTAAAAATCTCACATTTTGCAAACAATTGTAGGTACAATAGCATTCCCAGGTCCTAGAATAGCAAGGAGTGGTGGCATTTCAGACCTTTTTTATTTCAGAGAGGACATCTTTAGATAGTACAAAAGAATAAATACTTGTGATTTCAAGCTAATTAAAGTAACTTTGTGCTTTCAGTGTGTGTATGCATTTGTATCCCTGCCATTGAGTGGGAATATGGATATGACAGGAGACTGTTCATTGACAGAAGCTTGTACTGTATCTATAATATGTAAACTGAAGTTATTAACCTGGCTGGAACAGTAAAATATTGCTTTCCATATTAAGAAAAACTACTCATATATAAAGGTGATGTTGTCATAGTCTTAATTTACATGAAATTAACTGTTACTTTGGAATGGTCTGTAAGAAGTCAGCTCCTGGATTTTCCACATTATCAGATCTATAGTGTTTCTCAGACACTGGATCCATGCATACCATTTGCATGAGATATTTTAATATAAGTATTTCACAGCATATTTCCTCCTCACAGCTGCACTTCTGAAGTAGCACCCACACCTTCTGTTCTTGAAAAATTGCACTTTCTCTCCAACAGCTGAATTCTGCAAGTAGGAAAATTCATGTCTGCCCACTCTCTCCTCAGTTTTCAGGCAGAATCCAAAGCCTGACTATACTAAAAAAATCCATTCATTGAATTGTGGGGCTTTTAACTGTACAACATCTTACCCAGAACCTGGTCAATGGGTTACTGTGCTCCTCACACAGGGGACCTGCCAGGTCAGATATTCAGGATTCATGGCACTCAGGAGTAACCTGATGGGTAAATCAGGAGGCAAATCCCATATTCCTTCCAGTTAAAGGCTTGCTCAGTTTTGCATAAATATCTACTCACAGAAATTATGCTGTAGTTAACTCTATGACAAAAACCTTAAATCTTTCTTACAAATATTAATGTGCTGAAAGAACTGGTGAAAAGACTGGAGCAAGCAGAAGCAGAGTCTTCTGTTAAATAAAATCAGGGAAGGATTTGAGCTGAAGCAAAACCCAGGAAAGGTGAGGATTTTTGTACTGGAATAACCTCTGGGAATGTGGCAACAAAGGTTTGGACTTTTTTAGGCATTGAAGTGTTTAAAGATTAAAACAAACATTAAATATGATGAATTTTTGTGACTACTACAGGATTAAGAGGCAATAAATAATCAAGGGAGTGTAAGACACAGTCTGGAAGCCTTGCATGGAGCTAACCCTATTTACATCAGCAGGGGGATGGGGGTTGCTTATATATGACAGTTTTCATCTACTTGGCAACTCACTTTCTTCTGACAATTATATCAGTGTATGGAGTTCTATGTTTGGGTTATTTTGTAATAAAATCCATCATGTGACAAGTAAAAAGCCATTTTGTTTAGAATTAATTACAACACAAGAAGGCCCTCACAATGTTTCTGCTACAATAATTGCAATACTTCTATTTTCAAAGCAGTATGCAGAACATAATTCTCATATTTCACCACTCCTGTCAGTGCATACTAAATAATATTTTTTGGTGTTTTATTTTTGGTTCCATGGTACTTTCAATAACTAGCTTAAGATGATTTTTTTCTATTTTCTTTTTTTTTCTATGTTACTATTTTTCTTTTGATGTTCTCTCTCCACCTGTGCAAGATACATATTTGTCTCCTCTATATGAGGGATTGAAACAGCTGCTATTGACTTGATATCTGTTTATTTCTGAGTGAGAAATCATCCCCTGTCCTGAGAATTTGATTAAAAAAGATTTGCTCAGGCACATGCCCCACTCAACAGAAAGACCATGGGTTTCTAGTGACTCTGAAATACAGGATATTGTCAGAGTGCTACATTTTCACACAGAGTCTTTGGAAACATCCAGCTTTCAGAATAAAGTTCAGCATGTCTGAACCCCAAGGACATAGTTCTAGGGGAAAAAAACTGCTGTGCACATCCCCCACCTCCAGCAAGGGCCCAGCAAGGACATGAGGTTGGAGTGTTAAAGGGCTGAGGATGAATTCTGAGCCCAGCTTTTCCCTGGGGCTCTGGAAATGCTGCTCAGGCATCCAAAATGCTTAACAGGAGCTTGTTTCCAGCCAGAGGCTGACTTGGCTGCCACATAAAACAGCATCTCCTGGTGCTACAGGTGTGGGCAGGGTAAATTCCTGCAAAATTCTGACACAATGAGGCACAAAGATCATTGGGAGTGAAGAGAGGAAAGAGAAAAGGCAGATGTAGCAGTTGATTCCTTTCTTTAGAAATCATATTTGCCAAACATGTCTTAATGTCTGAGATTTTTGGTGTTTGGTTTTTTTGTTCACTACCATCAGATAAGTGAATATGACCTTTTATGCAAAACAAACCAAGTTTACAATTTGGTTTTCAAACTAAAAATAGCTTCTTACTTTTCTGCTTGTGCTAAAACCCCTCTTTTCTAGTGTTCTCTACTGTCTTGTCATATAATCAAATTGAAGGAATGAAAATATACCCAAATAACACAATCATGCACAAGTCAAGGAAATAAAAAATTTAGCCTCTTACCTGTAATTTTTTAAAAACAACTGTCACAACTCTTTCCCAAACAACTTTTATAGAAGAAAAAAGAAAAAGGAACTTTGGTTTAGTTTATGTTCTTCTCAGGAGATGTCTTTAGTGAGAGGATCTGTGCCCTTCTGCACTCAGGGTGGGCAATGTGACTTTGTTTTTCCTGGTGATTTACTGGTTTGCAGTCCAGAATTCAGCCACTTGGTATTTCTGCATAATCTGAAGCTGTCCTTGAGCTCCAGTTTGCAAGTGAGAGGCAGAGCTGGCACAGAGACTCTGTGGTCTGTAAGTGCATTAATCAGTAAAATTCTCCCTGTTTAAAGCAGACAGTTGTGTTGTTTATCATAGCAAATAAAGTGAGGAAGAATTAGTATAAATGGGGAAATGCTTGTGATTCTCCTGGATATATGTAAAATATTGCTTTTGTGGAATCACTTTTTCAATTATTTGCCTGTTCTGTGACTGTTTCAGAATGAAGACTTTTCTGTTCTTGCCTTTGCAGCTCATAACTTTTATTACCAGGATCAACTCTCTTTCTTTCTCACCACATTTTAAAGAAACCAGATTTTTATGATGTGGTAAGGATTACTGAGCACAGTATAAGTGAAGTCTTGCCAGAGATTTCATTATTACTCTCCTACATTTACATCCTACATTTATAGCACTATGTTGGCTTTTAAATTTATTCCCAAAGTTATCTAGACATTCATGGACAGAAGACCACTATTATATCAAAATTCATGAGAACATGTTTTTCTCCTCTTCATTTCTACACTCTCCTTGGTTTAGTTTTTTTTTTTTATTTTGATTTAGAGAATTTTTTTCTCCATTTATAAATATATATACAAGGAACTGAGCAAGGTCACAAGGTGTTTTTCTTTCCTTATTTTATTTTTTCTGTAGGATATTATTACATTGAGAAACTGTGGTAAGAAAATTCCCTTAGATCTGATATTTGTGTTCTACATTGAGTACCTGATAAAATGAACCAAGTACATCATCAGAAAATGGATGATTTTGTGCATAAGGCTCAACCCCCTACAATGAACTTTACAGCACATTTACAGGCTTCCTGTGGGCTTGCAAATATTGCAGAAAATGTTATGTCATGAAGAAATCCTTGGATTGGTGCCAAACCAAGGCTGCATGGCCACAAAAAATAGTGCAGTGCTGGGGAGAGAGGTTACCCTGAGACCTGAGAGCAGTGCAGGAGTGTTGGGCTGAGGATGATGAGCAAGGGCCTTCAGCACTGATAGAAACATCCCCTCCCACCTTTGAATCTTGCCTGGCTTGGGTCCAACCAACTCAGTTTTGAATATTCCTTGTTCTGTCCCTTTTTCAGGGACTTCTAGCAAGTGGTTTTGCTCTGTTTCTATTATGGTGCTTCCTTTTTCTCCCCTGTAATTTTATTATTTTGGAAAATTGATGGAAATGTATTTCTCTCTGCCTGTTCAAGTTGCAATTGATCTATCTAGACATCTCTTTCTTTTTATATACTCAAATGGAGCCCTGCATCGTAGAATCTGAACATCATTTTGAAAGACATAATGAATAGAAATCAAAATGGTCAGAGGTTCAGGGTAAATAAAGTCTGACACTGTGAATTGGTGGTAAAAATAGCCTTGGTAGTCAGTAAAACACCAGAAAATAGAAGAAAATGTGTGTATTTTTAAATAGATTCTTTTCCAGTTATGTCAGACAGGAAACAAAACAATATGATAGAAAATACAAGCAATAAACGTTGTTATATTTTAACTTAGGTTTGTTTTTTTTTTTTATTTTGTTACCAATAAAAAACCCCACATTACTTCAATACTTCAGCTATTACGTTGTTTGTGTTGGTTTTTGTTTTTTTTTTCCCAGAGGTTAGATAGTTCTTTAATCATAACAGGCTGAGAAAGTCTGCTCAGGCTATGCTCTAACTAAAAAAAGGCAGCACAGAATCTCTTTCTATGAAGAAGCTGGGGATAACCAAGATATTTCCTTTGCAACCTTTACTAACTTCCAGACAAACCCTCCTATAACTTTTTAGCCCTTTTTGAGATTCAGAGAACTTACAGAAAAGCTTACTTTAAAAACTTTTGGAATAATAATAATAGTAATCATCATAATTAAAAAATGCATGTGTTTCTAATATAATAGGATAATAATTAAAGTAATTTGTAAAAAAACATCAATCCCTCTCTTCTCAGTAAGAGGCCTGTGTAGTGTATCTTGTTTACCTTGGATAATCCCTGTCCCTCATATCCTTAGCTGGCCTTTTTTAATTTTATTTTTTTTAACCCAGCAATTTCACATTTGTGTATTGTGATGCAGGCTGAGAAGCACCTCAAAGACCTTTTCAAACCTGCTGAACACCCTGCAATATTTAAAGCTTTGGTGGAGTACACAGAGCTCTGCTTGATGTTTCTTCTCTTTACCCCAGGATAGCCTGTTTGGCATGAAATATAACCCAGCTGAATGCCAAGAGACCATTCTTCACTTTAGAACATGATTAGTTTATCATCACTCAGCAAATCCAGCTGCTTCCATACAAACCACTGCCACCTCCACACACCCCAATTTGCCCAAGAGGGCCAAACTGTGCCAACTTCTCTGAAATCAGTGCCAGGCACTAGAAGGCCACACCCTGGGTATCCTCTGAGGCTTGTCTCTCCATCAGTATAATAAATATCTCATGGGAAGGGTTCTGGTACTCAGAAGGTATGATAAATCCTCATACTCCCACCACTTCTTTCAGTACATGAGTATTTGGGCATTGCTTTTTCCCCTGAAGGTCTCCCTTTTAAGCATGGCTTGAGTCAAACTTTTTTAACTTACAAGATCTGAGACCAGCTTTACTTTCAATATTTTTCCTCCAAATGTGACCATTATTCTCTGGGTGTTAACTGTGCTAGTTCTGTTCATAAAATGAAATCATATTTCATCTTCTTTTCTAAAATATACTGAAACAACCCCATGTGGTTAAGGGAAACCATACTCTTACCTACTACATTTAGAATTTTAAAAAGGGGAAATTAATTTCAGTGCAATAGAGCTGCTGCCTCAGAGATTTATAATGTGGTCTGATGGACAACTACACAAAAAGGGTGCCATTATCATCCCAGATAAGCAAGGCATGTGGGCTTTTCAGAGCAGAACAGCAGTGGTAATTGATGGCAGGTGTTCCAGGCAGTGAGCAGCACCGGGATCCTTCCCTCCTTCATCCTGCCTCAAACAGCACTGCAACAGCAGGAGGGGGCTTTGGGCTGGTCTCTTTGGCAAGTACTGAGCTCATGATGTGCATGAAAAACAACAAACTCAGACCTTGCTGGAAAACCTTGTTTTTGCTAATATTTCTTCTATAATTTACAAAGTTTTTGATTTTTCTGTGAAGGTGGGTCCCTGTCCCTGCTCCCAGGTCCCCTGTGCCCCATACCTGTTCCTGACTGGGTGGTTTGGGTGCCTGGGGGCTGGGGGAGGGGGGAGGAGGGTCCCAGAGTCTGCTTGGGAGCTCCATCTGTGCGGCTGGAGAAATAAAATCATCTCTGAACAGCTACAAAAATACCACTTCATCTGTCCTTCCAACTCCATCACCTCTGATATATTGTTGTAAGGATTCCCCACACTACAACACTTTTCCTTTCTCAATAGCAGTCTTTTGCATTCAGAAAGATGCAGATAAAAACTAAGATTTTTCAAATTTAGAAGGGGTAGGAAAGCCTTGGACATTTGAAGGAAGGGGAAAAGCAAAGGGAGGAGGATAGGGAGTGTTTGACAAGGACTGACACAGTGGGGTGAGAGGAAATTGTAATGGAAAATCAACTTTCACCATCTGTATATTGTGTAAAGTCCACTTGATTCTTTGCAATTATAGTTGCTCCTCCATGATATAAGAGAACTTTGGTTTCCTTAAGAAATAATAGACTTCATTTAGGGACTAACATCTGACTTGAAATAAAAATCTAAAATGTAATGAAATATGCCATTCAGTGTAATGAAATATTTTGTTTAATCTTAAGAAGCCGTATTTTACCTTAAAAATATCCAAGAAATATTGTATTTTGACATTAAACCAGAAAATTTTGCTAGAAAACTAAAGAAGCAAGCTGAGTTAAGCAGTTTGCTTCTGAAGAACAGTAGATGAAGAATAATAATTGGTTTTGACTCTCATTTGGGCTGGCTGACAGCTGGATCATGTTGAAGCAAACAGTTTGTGATGAGTTAGTTCCAGGGCTGGAAGAACTGCTTTTCTCTCACAAGCAGATTTTCTGAATTTGATTAAAATTTACAATTGTATTTTTGGTGTGTGAATTAGCATAGAAAAAGACCTCACAAATCTATTTAGTCTTCCAGACAGTTTTGTGAACTGCCTGTGCTACCTCTGCTCCTGTGGGGATTATTTTGAATCCTGACCAGTTCAGAGCCATGAGTGAGATTCTCCTCTCGTCTCTGACCATGCACACAGCTCAGCACCATTTCACTCTTATGGCAGAGAGGGGTACCAAAGGGGGCTTTTCAGTTTAATATCAGCTTTGTGTTCAGCATTACTGGGACCAGCAAGGTGTGACAGGGAAATATGAATTGACCTGGACTGGAGAATGATTTCTGGATTAAGTCAAATGGCTGAGAGGAAGCATGCAAACAAGAATGAGGTGGAAATCAAAAGGAGTGCTAAGATGAGAACTTCTCGAGGTCTTGATGAATTCTGCCAAAACCAACAGGGATTTCACTTACTAATTTGATGAAACTTGAAGAGAACATCGAGTACTGAAGGGTCACAGAAGTAAAAGTGAAGGAAAGGAATAGAGGCACATTAACATTTCATGTTATCAGGGAAATTTGATGAAGGTGAAACAACATGGGCAGAAGCATTTGGAAAGGAGACTGATATGCTCTGGCTTTGTGAGAGAACTATGATTATAGGGTATTTTATCTAGGACAAGATGAGAAGACTGAAGTCACTGCATCACTTAGAGAAGGTGTAGTTAGTAAATTGTTACCATGTAGCAGAGAATGAATAGAGAGAAAGGAGGATTCTGCAGACTAAACTTAATTGTAGTACATTTGTATGTTATATCTTATTCCAGTTGTATTTTAGCAAGTTGTTACTGGACATAGAGTAATTGCTCATTATTTTCAATGCCTTCAGCTGTGTATGGGACAAAGTTGTATTACAAACTCTAGCCTTACCTGCTTGGGCTGTTTTAGGGTTTCCAAGGACCTGGGAGGTGCATGCAATCCTGCAGTCACCACTATCCTTTGCAGCTTGGCAGGGAGAACTCTCTGTTCCAGGGTTTCCTCACTGTGTCTCTGGGCGCAGGTCCCTGGAGATGTGGATATGCAATGGTTTGCTTTCTCTGTTTCTGGCAGGATGAAACACTGAGTTTCACTCTGGTTCTCCCTGATTCCCAGCTCTAGGTGTAACACCAAAACAAGGCTGTATTCACTAAAACACAAGGTTGAGCCCTTAACCACGTGAGTCAAAGCAAAAAGTTGTATGTAAGATAAAGAGATAGCAAAATTCTATCTCCTGGTTGAACAGCAGCTCCCTTGTTCAGTGTCCCTCACCAGCAGGGCTGTGGTCAGTCTACAAAGGGCAGGGACCCAGTTGGAGCTACATCTGCCAGGTGGGTCCTGTGGTCTTCAGGCCAATACCATTCCAAAAACCACTTTCCTTGGAGTTATACTTTAGATAAAAATGCCACAACTTTTTGTCTAGGTTTCATAACTATTCAGCCACTGGAGGAGTAGACTATGAAGATGTCATTCAGCAGTTTATTGGGGATCAGTGCCACAGGTGCTCTTGTTCCTGGTTATCAGCCTTTGTAAACCCAGTTAAGGTCACTAATAAAAAATGATTACATGTTATACAGGACTGTAGGTTTGTATGTTTTATGGTGCTATGAATTTTGGTTGTGCTAGCAGCCTCCATTAGAGACTACATACAGTTGTATTAGCTCAGGTTTTAGCATCATGATAGAAAAGTTGTTCCTGGGATCCCCACCTGGATGAGTGTTTAATGTTTAAGTGCCAATGTAGGAAATTCTGGCAGAATTCAGAGACTTCCAGTCCTCAGTGTCCTGTGAGTTTTTATACCACCCCTGCTGAAGTCTGATGACATGAATGTCAGTTTTTCATCTGTCAAAGCTGCTATCAGCAAACATCAAATTTGTTGGTCTTTAATTAAAAAGTTGTAATGTAACTTTAATGAAAGATTTAGTCAGTGTTTTCTAGATTTATCTCAGCTGTTGTTGTGCAAGACACTACAGAAAAATCTCTGTTTGTCAAAAGACTACAAGATCAGAGAGAAAATCAGTACCCAAGTTGTTTAATTGATAAATTGCCAAATTCTATTTTGTAATGGGTTTAGGGAATTGTTCTGATTTACTGAAATTAAATAAAGATGGAGCACTTCTTGGAATCTTTGATAATACTGCCAGCAAGTGAACTGCAGTGCTGTAGCTGCAAAAACCACATAACCACTATAGAAATGTGGATGTCAAGAGTAAAGGAACTGAAACAAATTCCATGACTTACTGCCAGCATAAGATTAACAGTTCAACTGTTTTAGGAAAAAAAAAGGATGAGTTTTCAAAAATATTTACCATTGATGTAACTTTTATAATAACTGTAAGTATAATTCTGTATTCCACAACTTACATTGCTTTGACTTTGCTATATTCCCATGTCTGGTATCTGTCACTCTCTGCTTTTCTGGTTATATAAAGAAATAAGTTGTGTTACTGACAATTTTCTTTATGTTCAATAAAAGCTTGAAATCAGAAACTCTATTTGAAACAAGATATTTTAATTAATGATAACAAAGATGAAGATCATTCAAATATTAAATATGTTTATTGTTCTCCTCAAATAAGAAATGTATTGCAAAGAAACTCCAGAACTTCTTGGTTGATCATCGTCCTCAAATATTCAAAAAACTGAAAAACCCACCTTTTCTTGAGTAAGAACTCATGGTAAGGAAACAAAGATGTATTCTTAATACTGTTAAATCTGTTTTAGTTAATATGTAAGGCCTTAGATTAATTAAGCTGGTCTCTGTTTCCCTCATCTTTTATTGATTCCACCTGGACTGGTCAGAATGAGAGGTCTCATCAATGCTTGTGTGCAGTTCAGCTACAGCCTGTACAGAGTAACACATCCCTGTGTCACCACAGATGTTAGAAAGAGAGAAAAATAAATACTGAGGAAGGAAGAGCGATTTTCCCTTCAGTAATTCTTATTCATAACAACAAATTAGCATGACTTTAATACCAAGTCAGATGTAAGGAACAGAAAAATCATGATCTCAACAGGGGAAGTTACTTGCAGAGATGTGACTACGTTAGCATCTCCCTGCACTTTTTACTGACTGTTGGTGACAATTGGGTAATAAATCAGTAACAGACCTGGAAACTGAATCCGGTATCCATCCATCCATCCCTCCCCATCCATCCATCCATCCATCCATCCATCCATCCATCCATCCATCCA
>JACBWW010000106.1:378287-434215 GCA_020086605.1 Lanius collurio
TGCATGGAACCTAGTGAAGATTTTTCCCTTTTTGGAAATTTTTGCCTTTCTTCAGGAGCTATTAAAAACTCCTGAATATTCAGGTCATTCCCACAAATTACTGAGCTGCTAAAAGAAATGTTGACTTTTTAAAAGCTGTTAATTATGCCTGGCACTTGATCCATTTTAGCTGTTTTATTGCACCTGTAGCATTGTTCTCCCTGGGTTGTGATTCTGAGGGAGACCTTGATTCAAAGCATTTAACAGAAGTTGAATGGAATCATTCACATGATCAAAATGACTCATCTGCATATGTTTTTGCAAGCTTAATCCTCAAAACCAGATGCTAATAGTTTACCAGTCATACACAATAGTTAACTAGCTTCTAACAGAATGTACAACAATGCTAGGAAAGAGCAAACATCATTTTTATTAACAGGCAAACAGCACTAAATAAACTCTTAAAAGATTTTAAAATAAAAAATACATTAAATTATGCTTTAAATATTCTAGTATCTAAAAGGTTGCTTACTAGACCAAATCCAATGAAATGAACTAGGTAGATTAGCTCAGTTCATTGCTTTTAATTAAATACATCCTGAGCTATGCTTTCAATGAATTAGCAAGAACATTTACAGCTCCTCATCTACACACTTGCTAAAGTAGGAATTGCAGCAACTGTATTTTGACTCCATACTGGGGAGGGATGGTGTGTAAGGAGGCAGCTGTAGCTTTTCCAAACCAATAGAATTAATCCCAAGGGAGAGAAGATCCAGGTGTATTTTAACTTGGAAGTAGCATATTTCAAAAGCATGTAATCCACAGTGTAATCCTGAATCCTTCTTAAGGAAAGGCTTTGTTGCAAAAAATATTATCCTGACCATTCTCTTACTGTTGCTATGGAAAGACATGCTTCCTGGCTTCTGGCAAGGGGCCAGTAATTGTATTTAAATGGGGTGTTGAACAACCATACTGTGTGCAGTGTGCTATTATTTCTTTGTGGGAGGTTTATTATAGGCTTCTGGTATATAATCTAAATTAGATGTCTGAGGAAAAATAATGCTTTTAAGTTTGGAAATTGTATTCTGTCTTTTTAAATTCCCTGATTTCTCTGATAGTCTTTTGAAGTTCCTCTGAAGCTGTAAATGTTATCTATATTCCTTAATCAAACCATCCTTTCAACCAGCTGCAGCAGAACGTCTCTCTTTTATGTTTATGGGAACTTGGATGCAATTATTTTACAGAGATGAACTTGCTATAAACAACCCTATCATTTCTAGACTTTCAAATTTCATTATCTTAAGCACAAATCAACATTGATGCTGATCTCTTCTGGCTCTGATATGCTGTTTAACATTAACATGGGTGGGTGATCTTTTATTCAATTTCATTATATTAGTGAGTAAATTTAGCGAAGTAGGTTAACCCAGGTTGGGGAATCACATTTTTCAAGCTCTTCATGGTACTTAAATCTTAACAGATTTGTTGACACAGAAAAAGGGAAACAACCATATTATCCTTGTCTACAACTGGTGACTGGAAATGAATAAATTTTAGACTAAAATGCTGGTGACCAGGTGATTATTAGTATCTTGTAGGTTATCTTTCCTGTGTGTTATAAGAATTAATATACATATTTAGCCTTTTGTTCCCCTCTTTAAAAAAAACCAGTTTTATTTATGTAAGTATATAAATATTCAAGTGGCTAAACAAAGTGAAGTTGTCCTAAAAAACAAAAGCCAGTTGAGCAAAGATAAATGGTTCTAGCAAAGGCTTCCCAGTGAAATCAGATCTTGATTTTGGTTTGAGTAGATGTGGGATAGTTCCAGATAGGGCTGTTTCTCCAGAGTTTCCTACACTCTGCTCACAAAGATGCACTCGTGGCTCATGAAATGAGTGAATCATGCCCATGAAACGCCACAGAAGAGAAATTTAACTTATTGTGAAGTTGTATATGTTCTGAACTTGTCACGTCTTGGTCCCCTCTCCGTGTGTTTTCACACAGTGGCTCTTCAGCAAAGGGTATCTTTCTTGACCTTCTTTTAAAAAACATTTTCCTACTGTTCCCATCCTCGGTGCCTCTGAAAGAGCCACTCTTCTAAAATCTGCTGAGAATCATCTGCATGATTAAGTTCAGGAAAAATATTATATATACACCTGCCATTTCCCATTTTCTGTGCTTTACTCAGGGACACTTAACCATACTTTCTGGCATGCCTATTAAGGAGTGTTTATCTTTGGTATGAACTGGGGTTGCTTAATACAGATATAACTTGAATTGTAACTTTACTGATATTCAAAATCAGGAAAAATAAATTGGGCACTTCTGCTCAGCTTCTGAAAGAGGAAATTTTGGCCATGATTACAGGCAGGATAAATACAATAGGCCAACAGGCCTGAAGTCTCTAACACATACTTAATTTAATGCCATTACAATTTCTGTCTGTCCAAAGCCTCCTGAGGGCAGAAATGCAGTGTGCTGGTCTGTAAGCAAACACAAAACTGTCCAGCTGAGTGTGAGCAGAGCTTCCCCTCGCTCAGGAGCTGTCCCATGACAGTTACCAGTCCCAAGGACCCTGGTCAAGGTGTAAGAACCTGCAAGCAGGTTGTGACACACTTCCCAGGAGTGCTGTACCCTGCAGCTTCAGGTCTAAACTACTGATTTACCCCTTCTTCTAAACTGCAAACTTCCCACAAACATGGAATTTTGTATCAGCCTCCTGTGGTCTGGAAATGGAGTTTATTTCTAATTTTGATACTTTGCACTAGCTTCATTCAAAGACTTCTAGTGCTTGTCTTGGTGGAGAAATAAAAAATTTCTTCTAAATAATTTTCTTTATACTTGTAATTCTGCAGATCTTCAACAATTTATCCATCATCTCTTTTCCATTATAAACTGTACTGCTCTACTGAAATGCTCCATACCTTTAACCACACTTACCATTCTCTGAGTGCTGCCTTCTAGGTAGTCACACTGAGTTGTCTGAGCACTACCAGTGATGTGTGTTACACAAATTATGAGAAAGAAAAAAAAAAAGGCAATAAAGCAATTTTATAAATTTATAAATTATTGGGAATCCCTAATCTTCTAATGCAAATTACTGGCTAACCAATTTAAAAGTCAATGTCAACCTAATTTATCACTACTGAATAAACTTCACCCATATTAATAAGAAGCAAGGATTGCTGCTTAGTATATTTCTTTTAATCAGATATCTTGTTCATGTCCTACCCAATCATTTTAATGATTGCTTAAGCTAATGGATATTATTCTGTAATTGATCTAGCCTCACACAGAATAGGGGGTCACTTTCCAAATATATCTGTCTACCAGCAGTTTTTGCATTGTATAGTAACTTGATGACTCATGATTGCCTGGCACATAATGTTTTGTTATTTAATGTACCATGGGAATGAATTTGCTGAATAAGAAGGTTCAGTTCTACAAATTCCTTTTAACAGTATTCTTCATAAGGGATTTAAACTATTCAAAAAGTTCACAGAGTTTTTTAAGACTTAAGAAAAGCATGCATTTTACTGCTGGCATTTCCAGCCTCGAGGTGTGGCTAATATAACTGTTTTGTCTTTTGCCAGATAGGGCATACAGAAAAACCTGAGGAATGTTGTCAAGTTGAATTTCACTGGCTGCTGCAAGGTTTCTGTGCATGAGGCATGCCACTGACATCCCTCACTCCCAATGTATGGGCTGAAGCAATCAGACTAAGAAAATCTGGAGATAAAAGTAGGAAAGCAACAGGGGGACTAGAGTGAGTGAAGCAAAACATATCAATCTGTGGAGGAAGCCTGACTGCTTCCAATTCTACTGTCATGATCTTCTGATTTATCCTCCAGGGTGGAAGGATTGCAATTATACTGTACCAATAGGTAGAGAAATGGAAGGAAAAATACATCTTGAGCATAGTTAAAGGTTTGTCAGTTTTATACAAAATCTCCTTTGGGGCCTTCTTATACCCGTGTTAAACTCAACCCAAAATTCAATCAAGATTGTTTTATCTGGTTCACAAATGTTAAAAATCACCAAGTTTGTATAGACTTAAAAGCTGAAATGAATTTGGATGGACATGCACTGCTCTGGGCTCAAAGATTTGGAACACAACCACTGGGTGTAACTCAAAGGTTTGCTGGTGAATCAAATAACAAAATCTGCAGTGTCTAACACTGGCAATGTCTGATCCTCACGTGTGTTAGTAAGCTGTGTCAGGAATAATTCCAAGAAACAAATATAATTGTATAAATTTTGTGCCACTGTCAGAGAAATCATGCTCTCTGTGTGCTGAGTATCTAATAAATATTCTTTGGAAATCTTCTCTGACCTAGGAAATTATTGCTATTTTACTAAAAAGATATTAAAGTGGAAGCAAACTAAGTGATTTGCATGAGTAATAACAGCATGTCAATGGTGAGGTTAGTAAAAAGGCACAAGGAATTCCAGTGCTGTAAGTAGCAGTCAGAATCTTTTTTCCAGGAAAATTGAAAAGAAACAAAATGCCAAAATTAGTCTGAGATAATTTCTAGAGAGTACTGTAATTTCAGTCAAACCTATCAATCTCTACTCGAAATGTGGAAGAGCAATTTGAATGGACTTTTAGAAAAAACAAAAATTTCTATTTTCCTTAATCTTAAAAATTCATTCCATTCTTTGAATGAACAAGAAAACACAGGAAAATTATCCATTCAAAACTAGAGTGAAGGAAGCCTCTTTGTTAAAAACACCAACTGTAAACATTTTTAAATTTGAAATGATTGAAACTTCTAGCCAAAAGAATTATTTGGTTTTAATCCAGAATGTTTGAATACATCTATCTGTTCAAAAAATCCTGGGGGATTCCAAATGGCAATTTTTCTGAGCATTTCTACCTTTGAACAATTCACTATTTCAATTCATTGCTTTTCCTATACAATTACCCAAATGATTTCTTTGTGCCTTCCAATGAGGATATTTGAATTCCCCCATTTTCAGCTTTTCTATGTGCCTGGTTTTGAGCCAAACCTCCATCAGCTCTTGGATCTTTGGTGTATTCTGAAACAAAGACATCCTGCAAGCCTTGGGTGTTCCTTGCAAATTCCCCCTGCCTATCTTTTCCAATCATATGCTAAATTTCCAGTGGCCAGTGAGTCTGATCTTCAGACAATCCCATTTTGCCAAGGAGGGATCAGAGTCCTGATTTCTGCTGCTCCATTCAGCTGCACCTTGCTTTTCATCTTGATTTTTGGGACCACAGCAGCAAGGAGGTGGTGCTGTGATTCCTCCTCTGCTGGGTGCAGGCTCTCCAGCTCAGGCCAGCAGTCCTCAGGCTGTGCAGGTTTCCCAGTGGGTGAACCCAGCAGTGGGGGTCAGTTTGAACCCAGGCTCGTCTGATTTATCTCTGGTGTCACCCTATCCAAAGGAGTCACAGAGCTGGATGGTTTCTGGATTTCAAAGACAAAATTGCATTGGTTTTCCCAAGGCATTTTTCTTATTTTGGTCATGGGAGTAGAAGCAGGTGTGAAATACAGCTAGGGTTGAAGATTTAAAGGGGAAATGTATGTCAGATTCTGATGGTTTTAAAAGGAGCACCATTGGATCTGAAACTGCTTCAAATATTAGCCAGAATAATGGATGCTGAAATAAACTATGGCACTTTTGAACAAGAGGATCCATAAGAAAGAGTTTTTGCACAGAATGCACCTGAGAAGAAAATCTTGCTGACGTTAGTTCTTGTTGCACCTACTAAGAATCTGCCATATTTTCTTTGGACTCTTGTGCTGCCATGGGTTGGACAGGCCTAGGTATTTCTCAGAATGATTTGTTTAAAGCACAACTCTTATCTCTGTGTAGTGTAGTCAAAATAAAGCCTTCCAAACAACCCTTTCAACTTCCACTGTCATCACCTGACAACGGGACTTTTTGAAAGGGTTTTTGTTTTAGTAGCTGCTTGAGATGAAAGAAGCATAGTCATATCCACAGATAAAACTTCTGTGATGAATCTCTGTTGCCATTTGGGCAAGAAGGAGTGCTTTTCTTCCCAAGATTTTATTGATTGTTTGTGAACTCATTGATAAAACAGTCTGTGTCCCTTGCTGCAAAATGCTGCCAGCTCTACATGCCGTCTGGTTTAACAATGAATCCAATATTAAATGTCCTATTTATGATAGGAGCCTTATGAAAAGCCATGCTTTTAAAATAACAAATGGTACTTTGTACATCATTTTAGTGCAAAGATGCTGTTCATAGGAAACAAGAATTAGAGTTGTAATGCTGTTTATTTTTTTAAATCTAGCAAGCATATTTTGTAAATTCATTACTGGGAAGTCAAAAAAGAAAATTAAGCCTACATTCATAGTGAAAAGGCAATCCAGGTTACACAGTTCTCCCTGGAAAGAGAATTATTTATTCTTTTATCTGATAACAAAGAGAAATTAAAAATCTGAAACATCATTAAGATTCTAGCTGGAATTAATCAGTAGGATTCCAAGCATTCCAAGTATCACCTCGTACTAGTAAGGCTTAACTATGTGCACTGGAGTACAGCTAATCTGGAAATATCAGCCAAATTCAGAGTTCCCCACAGCTGGGGGCAGGAAAGCACAATGAATTGTGGTCAGCATTTGTCCTCATGTTTGCTGTGAGTGATGGAGGCGAGTCAGCATAAGCACACACTTGCAGACAATCACTTACCTGACAGGGCTTGGGATGATGAAAAGTCTTTCCTCTGTCTCCAGAGAGCATGCTGCTTATTTCAGACACTTCCTGGAAGACAAAGAGATGGAATAAGAGCCTTTAGATTACACTGGGATGACAGAGATCTGCTAATAAAAATGTAAAGGTCAAAAGGCTCCATCCTCCTCTGCTGTAAACCAGCAAAACTTCAGCTCTGACACCCACTTACACCTGCTGAGGATCTTGATTACCAAGGTAGTGTCTGTGTCTTTTCTTTGCTTGTCACACAGCACAAAGGCCATGCAGAGGCACAGTTGGGTTCCAGGTAAAAATGTTTGCTGTTAATAAACCAAATATAGTACCCAAGGTATAATTAGCAGGCAGTTTTCTAGCAGTTTACAGAAAAAAATCCCCCAAGAACAAACACCAACAACACTCAAGCTCAACAACAGCAGCAAGGATCCGTTCTTGGTTTACAGAACAGTTGAATGGCACTAATAGATAAATCAGAGCTCACATATTTGTCTTTTAAGTAGTTTAGATCACCACCAATCTAAGGATGGGTGCAGGGGGTATCTGAAAGTGGAGCTGACATGTGAATGACAGATATAGAAGAAATAAGACCTCATTCTTGTTGCTATCTTATTTGATAGTCTTTGATAATTTGTTGTATTTATAGCCAAGTGAATCACGTTTCTCTCAGTATGTACTTTCATAATTTAAGTGGAGACAAAGCATCCCTAAATCTGTCCCATGTTTGTGTTTTATTTATTTATTTATTTTTGAAATGATTGTACTGGAGGGCACCACTAAAGAGAAAAGAAAACAAAAACAAACCACCACCAAAACTGTGGACTTTTAATATTTTTATGTGACATTTAAATGTATTTTATTAAATCCCAACATGCTCCTTTCTTGCTAAATGATCAGAATTCATTCTGGAATGGACAGAAAGTCAATTGTTTTTGCTTAAATCTGTCTGCAACTGAATTAAGGATGATTGGTACATGACACAAGGATAAAAGTGTCATTTTCCCTTTGTTTGCATTTTGATGGGCTGGAACCCAAAACTCTCCTCGTTATGGTTTGCTACTGTTGTTCCAAGGTGGGGTTTCTTTTAATATATTATTATTTGAAGGATGTAACAAATTAAGTGTTCATTAACTGTGGATGATTGAAGATCATTATTCCTGCTTTCATTACAAGCAGTCTGATTAGTGCAGGGCTTTTTGTGTTGGCCTTCCTGCCACCATGTGCCCTCTCCAGCAGCTTGGAATTTGCTGGACAGACTAAAATTGCTGATGGTATCAGTCCTGTGCTGCCATCCTCTCAGTGTCTCTGTTTGACAGTAGCCAGTTGCCATGGAAATAATTGTGGTGTCACAAATTCCCTGTTATGATTTCCATAGACAGTCATGTAAAGTGGAAGAAAAGGTTTGCAAGTGTAGCTAACACAAATAGCAATGGAAACAATAAAAACATATCCAAGAGGACAACACCATCTGCTAACTGTCTGTAAGGTTTTTCTGAGTAGTCCTTCAGGTAGATTTTTCAGGTCAGATCCCTTTTCTTTGCTATTTCCGTTGATGGGAACTCCTTGCTCTCTGCCACATTTTCTATTAATCTGTGGGCAGTCAGACATTCCGGGAAGTGACAGCAGCATTCCACAACAGCAGGTATCTAGGGCCACACAAAGTGCACCAGACAGCCCCTCATTTGTATTCTGCCCCACTTATGGCTCAGGCTCTGCCTCCACGAGGCCCTGGGACACAGCCATGGCTCTTCTGTCAGTCCACACACGCTAAAAAGTCGTGTGCATCCCACATGGAGAAAGGTGACAAGGTGTTCTTCTGCCAGCCACTGCCCCTGGTGCTGCTTGTTGGATCAGTGACATCTCCTTTCTTGGTTTCTTTGTCCTTTCTTTGTTAGGTTTATCAGGACATTTTTCATTTGAGTTATATTTATGGGTGAACTCTGCCTGGGTATTGGTTGATATGGATGAAAAAGCTTCTCAGCTACAAAGAGACACAAAATATCTGTTAATTCTATGTATCTGTTTATGAAAATCTCCATGTTCTGAATTTAGACTTTATCCATGTTTAGGGTTTCTTACCCAGTTTGTACATTTTAAGTTTATGAGGACATTTTTGGAGGTTTAGCTCTTTAACTGTGGTAGGGTAACTGGAAGGCCCAGTTTAGCTGGGGAATTTATACTGGAATTTATACATCTGTTTCAAAACCTGAAAATTTAGTTTTGGCCCAGATTTTTGCTTGGAGAAATGGGGCTTCCCTTGTTTTCACCCTCTGAGATGGTGAATAAATAATTCCTGGAACGTTTTACCATACAGAAACTTTGTCTCTTCTCTGGGCTCTCGTGTAGCTCAACACATTGAACTTGCCTGGTTGCAGTTGGGGGTATCCCAGTTTTGTTATAATGAATATTTCCTTCCTGAGCCTGTCCTGACAGAATATTTGGAATTGAGTAAGAGCCATAAACTTGCATGAAGGCATAAAGGCATAAAATATATAATATTTACAGTAGACATATTATAGATTACTGCTCAGGAAGTCTGTTAAGGGATATGAAATAGGTCTCCCCACTCTTTATTTAATCATTTGTAGAATGAGGGTATTGATATCTCCCTACCTCACAGGTTTATTGGGAGGGTAAATACATTCATGGCTACAAGGTCCTCCCAGTGGTGTCCTGGGACAGCCCAATAGCCAGATAGTATTCAGAGGGTGTGGAATTTCTTTCAGATTTACTGCACTAATTAATTCTTGGTATAGTGCCATTGACTCTAAAGCAGCAAATGTTGTCATTGAATTTTAACAGTTTCAAAACAAGGCTTTGAAGGTTTCTCTTGTTTCCTAAACCTATGGGTTAAATTGCATTTGAAATGTGTCCAGGGTGTCCTCAGCACACAGCAGCACACTCTCTACTCTGCATGTTTGGGCCAGAGCCATTCTCTCCTGCTTTGAGAATCTTTTTGAAATAATCAACTTTCTCCTTGGGAGCATTTGCATTCAAGAATTAGTCTTCTCATGCATGGAGAGTGTTTTCGTTTCTGGGGGAAATTTAAGGAAAGAATGAGAAATGTTTTGATTTATGCAAAGCTGTGAATGTTTTTGGAATTAATTTTTAAATCTAGCTACAACCAGCTTACACTGATATAATTTGTTCTGGACCTTGTCTACACAGGAGTGTTTAACTAGTTTTAAAAAAAGAGACTAAGTTACATTAGGATTGTAATCCCAGAACTAATCTTGGGCATAATCACAAGAAAATTGATAAGGGATACCTAAGGATTTACAGAGTAGTAGCACAAGCAATGTAAATAAACCTGGGCTGGGGTTGTGTGTAGAAAATCATCCTTGTCAGACAAACTAGATATTTTGGGGGGGTTTATGGCACTGAAAGTATGGTTGTCAGAGGTAAGTGTTGGTACAATAGCTGGGCTGTAATTCAAAACAAGATTTAGGAGTGCTATTCAGGACAGAAATAGGTGAAAATTAGAGCCCTGGCTTGGTAAATCATATTTTCAAGGCATGGGTAGGTCTCTACCTTTTATGGGAAAGAGCTAACTTCTTACCAGCAGGAATCCCAAACATCACACACTGATCCAGAAAATGATAAACAAAATTCTGTTGAAAAGTAAGCAGCTGAAACTCAAAGGAAGAGATGGAAAAAGAGTGATCTTCTTATTGGCACTACTTGGGCAAGGGAAATATTTCAGGGCATCTTTTAAGATTTGGAAAAATATTCTGAATTCTGGTCAATCTGGGTCCTGCACTTCAGGTTATAAAATGACACATTAGGTATCTAATTAGTTCACTAAGCACTATTTCCCTGATATTACTCAGACATTTGATGTAGTCCTCCATGACATTCTGAAAATAAAATTATCACTATAAAAAATCAGTGAAGTCCTGTTAAATGGATTAAAACTTACTCAGTTTGGCAAGTGACAGTTTGCCAAAATAACAAACAGTCTTTATAAGGAAGAGAGAAGCTTTTGATTAGCTATGTTTAGATTTTGATATTTTCTCTCCTTTTTTCATGTATCTCACCATTTTTCAGTGGAAGACTTTTTATTTTTTGGCAGGAGTTTTGATTACTGTTGTTTGGAATAGTAGGAGAAATGCTATTACAGTAAAAATCCATGTAAGTATAAAAATTATCTGAGCTTTGAAACTAGAAGTCTTTTATCCATGCAATTTTCTCTTCCCTTCTTTCTTTCTTTTTTTTTTTTTTTTTATTCCTTTTTCTTCACCCTCATGAATTTGAAATTTCAGGCTCTTGGTCTATTTCAGGAAAGGAAAGAAAAGCATTAAATCCTGAAGATTTTGCAATATGGAAAAGTCATTTACCATCCAGCTCTAATTAAAAAAACTTTCTCTAATTAAATCTTACTTAATTGACAGATCTCAAAAGAAAATAATAATGAATCATGATAGCATGGAGCTAGTCCCGATGCAATCTGTTCCTGACCAAATGCTGTACAACATCCTTATCTGTAGTACTGAGAACAGTCACTGCTAGTAAAATTTGCAGATGATATGTATGGTTGGTATAGTAAATACTGAGGATGATTAATTTCTGTGACCTAATTTGGCAATTCCTTGAGCAATTCTTTTTTTTTGAAACACATAAAAAGGCACACCTTTAGGAAAGAAATAGGTAGGACATGAATGCAGACTGGGGAGGGCAGGACTCAGAATACTGAAGTACTCAAAGCAGTTGTGGTACCAAAGCAGATTAACATGAGCTCTCTGTGTGAGGCTGCTGCTAACAGGGCAAAAAGCTTTGGTGTGTGCATAAAAACAGAATATCAAACAGGCACATGATGTTTGAATTCCCCTGCAGAGATATTGCAAGGCAGTGGCTGGGCCTTGTGTCCCCACTGCAAGAAAAAATCCTGTCACACTCTGTGATTGAGAGAGGAGTGACAGAGATGTTACTGGTTCCGAAAAGCTTGTTGTGTAATGAAAGACTGAGGTGTTTGAGGAGTTTATTAATCTTCTGTCCAAGAGCTGCTAAGCTGATTTTCGATACAACTACAAATCAAAGGATACCAGGCTGCAGCTTGTTCTTAGTCCAGCAGAAATAGGTGTGATCACATTTCACTTTTGGAAGCTAAAGTCAAAAAATCTGGGGTAGGGAAAACAAAATTAACACTGCCTGGTAATGAATAGCTTTGGTACACTGCTAATTTCTGTGGGTAAGCTTGCCTCTAAATGCCTTTGGACCATCTCAAAGCATCTATAGAAAGTTTAGGTACCCCTTGGCTGTGCAGCTCCAGGTAAGCCAGTGCCAGCTGCTCACCACAAGCAGAGGCAAAGAGATGAAATTTAGCTCAGACCCCGGCTATATTCTTAAAATCATTTATTCCCAATCCCAAGAGAGGGGGTGCATAACCAAGAGGGGAACTGGCAAAGAAGGGGAGACTCTGTGTCCAGTTGGTTTTGTCACAGAGAGAGGGAAAGGGGATCCCAGGGGCAGAGCTGGGATGAACAATCAACCAGAGCAGAGCCTGGGCTGCTGGAACTTTAACCAAAGGAATATCTCACATGACAAGGACCCAGCTGGGGGGGCCCAGGGGGTGTCCACCACAACAGCACTGAATGCAAATATGAACTGCACTGCTCTTTTTTGGAGTATAGTGGCTCCCCCAGCTTTTAAAGTCTTTTACTGAAGTCCAGATGTTTGCTAAAATGCTTGCCTAGCTGCAGAGAGATTCACACAAGTGTTAATGTGGTGTCTAAGCAGTTTTTAGATGTGGTTTCAAAACACAATAAAACTGCTATAGGATATCTGTGCCCCAGGCAGGATGGAATCCATCAGAGGCCTTCCCCTGCCCCGTTTTTTCCTCTCTAATTTTTCCTCCCTCTTTTGTGTCACCAGTACTGATTGTTTGGCTGCAGGATGAGGCAGAAGAGCTCACTGATCCAGCTGGAAACGAACCTAAAAACAACAAAAAAGCAACCCTGGTGTCTGAAATGGCATGTTCAGAGCAGCAAGCAATCTGAGACCACGTGTACACAGGCCCTTCTAAACTTGCTCTTTCCCTTGATCAAACTGCTCAAAGAAAGTTGCTGGCTCATTTTGTCCCTGCCACCTCAGACAAAATGGAAAAGTTCACAGTCTGTGTCTCACTTAGGCACTAAAAGAACAGGACAACACAGTCCAGACAGCAGCTATAAGAGGATTTACTACTTTCCATTAGGCAATGTGGTGCCCAGAGAGCAACTGGACCATGAAGAGACCTGCATCCCAGAATAGTTCCTTGCTAGAGCTTTCTACCATCTCTAGACAGGGCTTTTTTAATTTTTTTTTTCTCTTTTTCTAAAATGCAGCAATTTGTCTTTATATATTGTGTTGCTGAGGGCAAGGAGAAGAGAGAGGTCTTGCTACTTTCTTGACCTAAGAAAAGATGATACAGGCTCTGCTAAGACAAGCACTTACAGGGCTGGCCAAGCCCAAGTGCCTGCACTACAGGCATAAAAGTAAACCTTTATCTCAGCAGGGAGTGTTTGTGCCAGAAAATTTAAATGAATTTGGTATTTATATAGGTAAGCAGTTTGGTTTTGGGGGTTTTTTTGTAGCTCTCTCTCGTAAGGTTAGGAAGAAAACATTGATAGCTATGATTTTGTTTTGAGTTTTACACTAAGTTAGATCCAGACCAATATCTGATTTTGAATGCCTACGTACTGTAGCTGTGAGGGGTTAGGATGGAGGTCTGGAATCTGTCTTTTCCAGCACAAGCAGTGGGAATATCTGGTGAATTAGCAGGTGGCAGGTTCAAAACAGACATGGTGGCCAAAGCTGACATGGGGTCAGATAGATACATTTATGTAATAAAATTCTACAAAAATAATTTAGTACTAAGAAATAATTTCTGGTTTAGGAAGCCCCTAAACAGCAAACTGCTGGATGTTAGAGGAATACTAACATATTCCCAAGACATACTCTGGGAAAACCATATGTTTGCCTTATTTTTATGCTCTTTTTTAGGCATCCCCTCTACCCACTGCCAGAAACAGAACACTGATCTTGGTGAAACTTCACTCTGACTCACTCTTAAGCTCTGGTAAAAACTATTTCCTGATGGCAGGAGTTTATGATTTGAGGAGGAGGTTCTTGATCTCAGACTATCGTTTCTGACTATCATCTTTAATTTGACATTCCTTCACAGTTGGTTTGCAACCAGCCACAGCTGTTCAAAATCCTCACATTCTACTACAGATTCCTTGCAACTACTGAATCTAAAAAGCTGCCATAAGTATACATGGAATTTACTACAAGAATTTTCTTCCCAAAGGAGTGGCTCTGAGTTCTTGGCTAGATTTTCCTAGACCTTGTGGTGTCCTGCAGATTGCCTTATGAGTTCAGCACACTCATCACATGACAGCATTGCACAACTGAGCTGGAAAGAGAAAAATACTGGCTCATTCATGTGGTCTGGAATTAAATCCATCAGTGTTATTCAAAGTGATAAATAGAGCTTACATGTACAGTAAATCAGCCAGCACAGCATGATAAATTATGCCTTCCTCTCTGTCAAAGGATTTTTGAATTACCATTGAAGTATTTTTCTGCGGTCAAACTCTTGATATGCAAAATAAATATGCAGGCTAAAAACCCTCCTTGCCTTACACCCTGAGTTAAGTGACAGTGTGGTTTTAGAGGCATTAAGGGCTTTGTCTGCCTGGAACCTTTTCTTCTGAACTAAGGTGTGTCTAAACAACTTGAAGCTCAGATCTCCTTATTCAAGGCAGCATAAAACTAAACAACATAAAACAAAACACCCCAAAACAAAACCAAACAAGCGTTTCTGGAATGAGAGTATCTACAAAGAGACACATTCTTATGAGAGAGCTATTCTGGTCAAATTTCCCATGCAGACAGACCTTTAATTAATTCACTGTAAAACCATGTGTGGAAACTCTCATTCTGACTAAAGCTTAAATTATAACAGTTTAATTGGTTTCCTTAAATTGACAGGTGTAAACGATACAACTAATTTTAATCTGGATACTAGAACATTTCAACATTTCAGCTTTCTTGGCTTCAGCATAAATTTTGGGACTCGTCTATGTTTGCAGTTATACAGGTTTAATTTGAGATTTCAACATATTTAGACAAATCAGTGCTGGATGTTATGTAGCAAGCTCATATTCTCCTCTGCCCAAGTATCCCTTGGTTACAACTACATTTAAACTGAAGAAGAAAAAGGCACTTTTGACAGAAAGAAAGAATGTCCATGAAGGCAGCTGCATTATTTTAAATAGAGCAGTGAAAGTCTGTATGTAGACTCTCACTTACACTTGTTCATCTCTTTTCTGTGGATAAAATACATGAAGGTCTAAGCTCAGCTGTCTGCCTTTGCCTGGATTTAAGTGATACATATTCAAAAATTATGTTCCATCACGTGTACTGAGGGACAGGAGTGGTTAGCAGGGCACAGACAGCTGAGGGCAGACACTTCAAATGCTTCTGAGTGCTCAGTGAATAAGCAATGAGTAATTATGTATATTGTACATCTTCCCTGAGCAGAGCAAAATTCAGATCTATGGTTCTGACAGCGACATGCCAGCAGCTCATAAACCTTTCCACCTGATTCTCACTCCACTTTAGATCACTGCACAGGGTAGTCCAGACCACTCAGTGAGCCAGATGCTCTCTGGTTACATGCAGTAGCTTTTTTAAACACAGAAATGCTAAGCTTGATGTTATTTATGGGGTATCGTGATAATTAGTATTTTCCTGCTGAACTGTTTCAAATGTACTCTATAAAAGCCACGTAGTCAGAACTTCACTGCACACCTCTGATTCCAATGCAGACATGCAGGCTCATGCTCTGATATTCTGCTCACTCCTTCCATGTGTGAGGGTTTTACAAATGAACCTTCTACCCTGATAAGAAAAAAGATACTAGCAATTACAAAGGGTTTTCAGTAGGGGAGTGAGGAATATAAATGAGCAGAAAGGTGCCAAGATATCAAGACTAAACCATCTGACTTGGTGATAGTTGTAAAGTGAATTTTTAATGTGGTGACTTGTGGGATTTTTGGTCCTTGATATGAATAGATTCAGTTTTAATGTCCAGTGTAGCAAAAATGCCTTTCAAAAAGGTTAAGTCAGACCAAACAAAACATTATTAAAGGAGTCTGTATTGTTCTTCCTTGATGTTATTTTATCAGAAACATTTATACCATCCTATTGATAGCTAAAAAATAGAGAAAAAGGTGAAGAGGCAGAAGGCAGGAAGAAAGAACATTACTTTTATTTCACACTCAGGTCTTTGTTTTTGGTTTTGAATGAATTTGTGCATTTCTGCAGTTGAACTCAGGAGAATGCTGGAATGTTACTCCCCCAAATGAGCAGGGCACATCTGCAAACGCTGCTCTGAGCCTGAAAGGTGAAAGCCAAGTGAGAGGCCTGAGGGGTGAGGAGTGAAAGAAGGGAGAGGCAAGGCTTGCTAAGTGATAAAAAGCACATGCTGCTAAAAAGGAGGTGGGATGGTGGCTTTATGAAAAGTCAGTTGCATTGTTATATAGAAGGTTTTTATTGTGGTTGTGCAGTCTTGGTGCAAGAGCTTCTGGCCTTTCTGCTTGCTCTCCCTTGGAGCCATGGATGCAGCTTCCCTTGAGAACACCTTCCAGCTCTGTACTGCAGCCAGTTCAATTAAAATCCTCCTGAAAGGTTTTGTTTATTTTTGAGAGTGCCACAATTATCAGCAGGAAATCACAGGAATAAACAAGTGTCATTAATTGCTGTGATTGGGAGGCTGGATGGTCCTGGACATGGAGTGCATAACAAAGGCAATGTAAGGTCTTTGAGTGTAGCTTTAGTTGCTTTCTCTTTCTGTGATATTATCTATGACAAAAAAAAAAGTATATTTTAAAGTTTAAATGGTATAGTGTCTTTGAAAATCTCAGAGTATAGTTGGTGCTTTTCTTTTAATATTCAGATAAAAAAAATGGTGAATTCTCTTTCTCTTTCTGTGATATTATCTATGACAAAAATATATATTTATTTTAAGGTTTAAATGGTATAGTGTCTTTGAAAAGCTCAGAGTATAGTTGGTGCTTTTCTTTTAATATTCAGATAAAAAAATGGTGAGTTGTTATATCTTTCTAGTCATGTTCTTACATTGTCAAGAGGCATCAAAATAATCTTCTATCTTTGAATTTCTTCATTATATTTCTGGTCTACAGATACTTAAGTGTGCAGTTTTTCAGGGATAGACAGGTAAATTGATAACTTTTCAGCAAAAGTATTAGCTTATTTCCTTAACAAGTATCAGGTAATAACTGCTAGTTTTTACTCACCAGTGTTACCATCTACAATGTACTTCCAGTATTTAACACTTATCCAAAGACCAGTGACAATACCTTTTCAACCATTCATTGACTGAAATTAAAGCAATTTTTTATTCAAGCATTAAGTTTGACACTGGTCAGTCTGAAAAAATCTGAGATATCGATGCCCCTCTGTATAGTAAAACATGAAAATACATTTTATGATACTTGCAGGGTTTTTTTTGTTTTTTTTTTGTTTTTTTGTTTTTTTTTTTTTTTTGTTGTTTTGTTTGTTTTTTGGTTTTTTTTGTGTTTTTTTTTTGTTTTGGTTTGGTTTGGGTTTTTTGTTTGTTTTTTTTTGTTTGTTTTTTTTGTTTGTTTTTTTTTTTGTTTGTTTTTTTTTTTTGGTTTTTTTTACCAGAGTGTGTTACATACAAAGACTCCCTTCTTGCACAGCCTTGAGAGAGACCCTGAGAGCCATGACTTGATCTCAGCAGTGTAAAAGTCAGGTGCTTCTCTAAGCTCAATATCTGACCTCTAGTTAGGTAGCTCAATACCTAAACATCTCTAGTAGATGGAAAGCAGATAACTCTGCCAAAACTGATGCATTCCCTGCTGTCCTAAAAAATCAGTATGATGTTCAAAACCATATCACAACCCAAGTTTTTGCTAAAAATTCATTCTAGTGCTCACACAAAGTGGTTAGCAATGAAAAGAATAAAATAATTGTTTGAATCCTTGTCTCAATATAGAATATTGGTGAGTTTTGAAGTATAAGGATGAAAACATGGAAGAGGAAACTTCTGCTTACGTAAACTTCCATTAGCTGAATTTTAGTAAATGATCTTAAAGCTTGAATTGAGCAATATTTTTCTCTCTCCACATATTAGTGATATTTCATTGATTCACAACAATATTGGTTCAAATTTCCCTCAGCTTTCAAAGAAAAATGTATTAAGAATAACTTTCTGATTAAGTTGTTTTAATACTGGGGAGACTGTTTCTACAGCTTGGGTGCTTTTTAAAATTGGCTTTTTCCAGAAATGAATACCTAATTTCTAAAATACAGATAAACAACACAGTCCTTCCTCCTCCACTCTCACTCTGGTTTCTGATGCTGCCTTTATCTAAAAATCTGCACTGTCAGGTCCTGTGGCAAATCATAAGCCAACACTTCACCATGCCTGCCATTAACTTCATGCCTACCAACAATGCCAAAATCTGGGAAAAGACTGTTGCTGTAGGTGTTGCTTACTGTTAACACAGCTATGAACAGTCATTTTTTTCCATAAGACATGCAGCAGTGAGCTTTAGTATATTTATAGTTTTTATAGTATAGAAAATCTGTATGATCAAAATGTAACTCAGAGTTTGAATGCAGTGAATGGTGAATTCAGTAAATATTTCGTATACATTATTTATACTCTAGATATCAGCATGTTTTTCAAAGGGGTTAACTAAAGAATTGATCTAAAGAAACTGAGAGAAAACCAGTCAAGTGCTTAGTTACACTTGATTTTTCTGATAGAGACTCCTGGAACTGTAATTTCTATTGTCTCACAGCATAAAAAAAATGGCCCTGCCAGTACATCAGATTGAACCTGATTGTGAAAAATGCCTGAAATCCTTTGGCTGAGGGCTGAGCACAATAAAAAAAAACCTCTATAGGAAAGGGTAGTTCAGGTGCCTTCATGGAAAACCCTGCCCAGGTGGCAAGCTCAGCTCTGGAGCTGCCCAGGCAGTGAGAATACTTTGGGATGCAGCCCCAGCTCACTGGAGTCATCTGGAATCTTTCCATTTATAAGAGGTTTGGAAAAATCTTCAGCATGAAGAAAGCCCTACTGGGACACAGAAGGGACCATCCAAGTGACCTGGTGGCAAACCTGAGTTCAGGAAGCATTTGGACAACACTCTGAGGGACATGGAGGGATTTGTGTTGTCCTGTGCTGGGTCAGGAGTTGGACACAAAGATCCTGCTGGGTCCCTTCCAACTCAATATATTCTGTGACCTCTGATGTCAGCAGTGTATTTCTCTTTAGAAGAAGCATTTCTTTCCCAAAGTGAGAAAGTCCCCCATTTACTCAAGTTTAGCAGTGAGCCATGAACTAATCTGTCACTGATTTTATACTAAATACCCTGTGTTAAATAGTGCTTTAAACATTCTTTGTTAACGTTGAATTTAAGTCCCTTCACAATGAAATAAGTGACAAATAAAGCTAATTTATAGCTTTTTAAATTTTCATCTAAAGGAGGATGTCACCTAATTGTGTAATCATTTTTACATTAAGGTGAGTAAGGAGAGCAGACAAATAAAAAAGCCAAATAAATATTCTTGAATTAAGCCAGGAATGTTTCCACCTACATTTGTTAACTGTGAAAATGGCAGCTAGAAGCTACAAAATAGCTTTTACTCATCTGTATATTGTCTTTGCTGTCATCAGATATACCTCACCTCCCCTTCATCTCAGCAAAACATTACTCACTTATGCATGCACAGCATGTGCAAGTGTGAAAAAAATAACTTCTCTTGTAGGAGCTTAAGGTGGATAAATCTTTGATGTACACTGGTAAGCTATTCTAATCTTTGCAGGCACTGTATGAGATAGCAACTCTTTAATACTCGTTCCTCTTAGAAAGCTGCACAATTGATCTTGTGAGGATCTTGGTAAATCTAGGATTTACTGCTAGAATAAATTGATACACATACTTTTGAAGACACTTATAATAATCAGAATGCTTCCATAATGGGCACTACTGCATTATGTTGTGTTAAATGCAGCATATTTGTCATCAAATATTTTAAAATTAGTGTGCAGAATATTTCTGCTTTCTATTTCAAAAACACCATCAAGCCAATGAACATGGAGCAGGGCCTCATTTGATGAAAACTGACAGGCTTCCTGAACTTTGTTACTAATATATTTTTTTTTTTTTCAGTCTGGAACTCTATTAGAATTTCAAATAGCCATTAATGATATATTCCACTTATTATTTAAGATCTATACAGATGGAGGCTTTGAAATTCTAATACATCTCATTATCTTTTAAGTTTCTCCTACATTTTTCTCAATTAGGATAAAGAAACACATTTCCTGCTTAAGAGTTTGTACAAAAATGATACTGAAACACTGTGCAATCTTTGTTTTGATCAGAGTCACCAAAACATTATGAAAATATAATGACCAAGATTGTTATTCTGATGCAATTTTTCCTTCCCCAAACTAGACCAGTACATGACTCTAAGGAGTGTAATACATCATCACAAATAGTTACCAACTGGGTAGTGAAATATGGCTTAATATGCTGTCTTTTTCAATTACTAAATACCCATGTAATGGTGTGTAACAACATTTTTATCACGAGTGAAAGAAGCTTTTAGCCCTTGTATATCAAAACCTGTGGTGTCTGTTTTGCTCAGTTGCTGTGTTCAGTGCATGTCACAGGAAATCCAAATGTCTGGGTGGAATCTGCTCCTTTGATCCATACTGGGGTGCTGTCTAGCACAATGAAGCCTTTGATTCAGAAATGGGTACAACTATAATAGATAAGCAGTGAAAGATAATAAACAGCAGGAATTGTAAATGTTGATGTTTGGATTATTAATGCAGAATCTGCCTCACAGATATTAATCCATTTCACTGGTATCCTCTCGTACCCATTGATCTTCTGCCATTCTTTCTTCATTAATTAGGCTAGAGTATGTAGCAAATTAGGATGAATTCCAGCTCTGCCCACATTATTTGATTGGTTCCTCCCATTCTTATTCAGTGTTTTATACATTCTTGATGAGGGAGTTGGAATTCATGCATCTGGCCCAGTAGCCTGGATAAATACAGCAGCAGCCCTCAAAGGACTATTGTGAATGAGAGAGACAGACATTTTGGAAAAAAACCCCTAAAAAACCCAACAAAACCCCCCTATCATGGCATAATGAGTTCAGTTTATACAGTAGCTGTGTAAGCGTAAATGTCAGGGATTGTTTTTTCCCTTCTGACTTTGCTTTGCTTGTACTCACAAACCTTTCTGGCAGGATGGTTCATTTCCTAAATAATCTCAGTGGCCCTGAACCAATGATATCCTCAACCAACTCGCACCCTGCTGGTGTCTTTCATGTCAGAACTTTGAGGCATTCTGGTTCTTTGTCAGTGCCACTTTCTCCACCACACACACAGAATTATTGCCAGTCAGGCCAGACTGTTCGTCTTTTCATTCCCTCTGCATTCCTGCCTTGCTCAAGCTGGTCTTATTGAGATCACTGAAGAACATCATTTCCTTATTTAAATAGGATTTGCATTTCTCAGGCTTCTTTAGCAGCCTCTCTTTTGAAGATTTGCCCTGACGTTCCTACCAGGCAAGACTACAAAAGCAAATTGTGGGCTCCGAGTGTCCTTCTTGCTGTTAGCCTGGCAGAGGGCTTTGTGAGGGGTGGGGTAAATAAAAGTTAGCTGAGATAACAAGGAGCTTAATTCAGGGAAGCATTAAGATCTCTAGAGCAGCTCTACTGTAAAATCTCAGTGACAGTCCTGGGGTTCTGTCAAGCTGGAGCAGCTGCAGAAAATTGCTGATGATGTTGGTTCAGATTACAGTACGGGTAAGTCCAGGCAAACAAACACCCAAACAGAGATCAATTTATTGTGATTTTGGGTAAGTTCTCAAAATGCTCAAGCACCATGATGTAAAATGTCCCCTGAATTGTGTTTCCTTTCTTTATAGGGCTGACTGATACGCCTGGCATCCAAAACACCTTGAAATCCATGTGAGTGAGTGAAACTTGATACAAAGGCTTACTTATTAAATTAAACACACTTTCAAAATACCAGGTGCAGAGATGAAGATACATGGTCAGATTTAAACTGCTGCTTCCTCTAGCAGATCCACCCAGATAGACGTACATGAGCTGGAGTCCTGGGCCAAAACATTTTGAATTCTACATTAATTCTGTTAATACAGAATATTGAATTTCAGGAGCTGAATCAATACACACAAAGTAGGTCACCCCTGTAGCTGAAAGTGATGAGAGGTCTGTGCTTAGCTCAGGTCTTGCCTAATTGCCCAAAGTAGGAACCAGCACTGTGTCTGATCTATCACATATGTCGTTATCTCTTCAAGCCTTATTCTCCTGTAGAGATAATTCAGGGAATGAAGTCCACAGCCATTAGGCAATTCCTTATTTCCAGGACTACACGACCCACTTTGATCTTGTGGGTTAGTAGCTGATGGAAGAAGAAATGAGATATTAACTTTATAACTTCTCAGACAACCTCAGAAATTAAACTATTGTCCTGTATTATCATATATCTCTGTAATTCCTCTGTACTTCTGAACCCCAGGTCACAAACTAGCACACTATGAAGTGTTCAGCAATTTCCATACCATAAATCCTGCTAAGGATGAAAGATTCCCTTCTGAGTATTACTGTCCAATTTCAGTAACATCAGGATTAGTTTATTTAGGTAAGCCACTAAGTCTGAGGCTCTTTACCAAAAATTAACCTCAGAGTTTTGGGGAAATCTCTGAGTAACAGCTATTTCCAGTAATACAGGATTACTCTCTTTTTGTAGCAATGCTCTCTGTCCTGAAAATTCTTCCCATTAACACTTCCTTGAATAGCAGTGAACAATAATTGGACCAGATCCAAATCTTAGGCAACATTGAGCATCAGTGATGATTTTTATGGGAAATATTTTTAAACATGGTATTTGATTCCTAATGAAAAAGCAAGTTCTTGGTGTTTAGCAGAAAGGGATTTTTGTTCTAGGAAAAAGACAAAAGAAAAAATCTGATTTTGAAAATAAGACAGTGAACCAAGGAAATCTAAAACCATGCAAGTTCATATGCCTAAACATAGGAATATTTCAAGCTGTATGCTCTGAGTACTTTGGTAACCCAAGAGAAAAAAAAATTGTTTGAGACAATAACAGTTTCAAGAGTTATTTCATTTTATTGAAGCTGGTAATTTTTGGGGATGTTCTTATATGACAAAACAAAAAATGGGGACAAACTCAAAACAAACCAAAGCTTATATAATACTTAAAATGCCATTCCACCAGCCCTAATCACAAGTTACACAAATACCACAAAAATAACTGCCCTGTGTGGCTTATTCCTATGCTGTTGGAAACCTACCTAGCCCTGTAGAGAAACCAGTGCCCAAAAGACATTAAATAACAATCTACCAATTTACCTACCTCAAGCTGATATTATGCACATTGTACCTGCATTTCCAAAAATAAAGGAGTCATGCACTTTCTTCTTTAAAAGGGCACATGAAGACTCTTAATGAAAAGCTGCTGAGAATCTAAAGCAGTTAAAGGCAACTGTGACTAGAGGAAACCAATTTGTATCCATTGGTTTCACAGCAGGCTGTCATCTCTCTGCCTCTATTCATTTGCTTGTTTTCTGGTTCAGTAAAATCTCTGTTCTACTATTATGATTTAATGGCATGGCAATCTTTATAAACCTACTAGATTTTTCTGGAATATATTTAGGAAAATTAAATATATAGGGGCTGGCAGCACACTCCTTAATTAAGATTCCCCACGCGTGCGGGCGAGCGCATGTTTGGAATCCAAAACCCCTTCACACTTCTTACTCACAAACAAGGCTCTGGTTGGAGGGGAGAAGCTGATGATAGTGCCTCCTAACACCCTGCTTCTGATAAAAAAATATCCAAGCTGGAAGTATTTTAACAAATATTTTCATTCAGAGTTGTCAGTGGCTCTCAGAGTGAAGAGTTCTGATCCTCCAGTTGGTCTGGAGTGAATTGGGGGTTATTCAAAGTCAAGAATTCAGGCTGCAGTTGGAAGGGGTGAGAGGTTGTGGCTGGAATGTTTCTCAGAGCAGTTCCCATATCACATACAAGGAAATTCACTTCTGGAAGAGGGCTCACAAGGACACACAGTCCCAAGCCTGGAAATGCCACTGCCAGTGGATTTGCCAGGGAAAATGCACTATTTTCCAGAGGTTAAACAAAGATGTCAGAAGGGTACTCTAAGTAACATGGGTGGTATAATTTCTACTTCTTTCTTTCTCGTTCTTCCACTCAGGATCAGCACCCTGCCAGGAAAAATGGGAGAAAAATTTAAAAGGACCAGATTTAAAAACATCACTGCCTAACAAAAGCAAGTGTGGTGGGAATATCTATGCCAAACTGTTGTGAGGACAAATTACATGAGATGGAAAACAATAAAAACCATTCTCTATTTCCTTACCCCTTCTTCTCTTACACAGCAAAACCAAAATTTGCCATAAGAACCTTCCATTTGTGTTTGAGGGTATTAATTTATTTAGTCACTACTGGATGTGGTTAGTATTTCTTATGGAGGGTATTAATTTATCTAGTCACTACTGGATGTTAGTATTTCTTAGTGGGTCTTGCACTGTTACAGGAAAAAGGGAGATGTACCCAGTTGTGGACAAGGCCATGGCCTGGCTTTCACACTGGGCTGTTTCAGGGATTTCAGCTCCCATCCACCTTTTTTCACAGGGAAGGGCATTAACTGCTCTGGCAGAAATACATAAAGATTTTCTCACACTTCTTCATCCTCTTCCTAAACTGGTAGTCTAAAATCAAGGAAAAAAAAGAGAGTTAACAACCCTGCCAAAAATTCCCTAATATTTTTAATCCATACATGAAAGCCCATTAGTTTGTGAGAACAATTTATCTGGCCTTGCCTACATCTCCAGAAATCTCTGTAAAACCAAACAGATCATTTTGGCTGATTGCACAGTAAATCAGTAGCACAGCATTACTTACATACCATTCATTGCATGCTTTAAAATGTCAACCTTATTTTCTCTATGAGACAAACAGCGCAACAGTCTCCAAAAATGTCAAGTTTGTCTTGTTTTTCATCCCTCTGAATTCACACTGAATGGACAAACAACCTGGTCATGCACAGACTCCTCCCTTGGAATGTCCTGAAAGTGTCAGCAGCTTTCCCAGAAATAATGTTAAAAGCTGCATGATGTTATTGATCTACTTAGAGAATGCCAAAAGCCATAAACATTAATTAAAAAAACCCCAACCCTAGTTAGAGTCCCTGACGCCTAAAAGAAGGGAAAATAAAATCAACTTATTATTCCATGTCAGCCATACAAGCCCCCACTAAATATTTAAAGCCTTATATCAATCTCTGATCTCTTTAGTATTTTGAATGACATGGCTTTCCTGTTGTTGGAAAGCCAGCATAAAGCCTCTGCAGCTCATAGGCCCATTTAAGTCACTTTTTACAGCAGTGAATATCAACAAATGAATATCAACAAATGAATTTTCAACATTTGAAAGCAACCAGAAAAAAAACCCCACCAAAATTGAAAACCTAAGCAGGTTCCTACTGTATTGACAACATTACAAATGTCTTTTTTCTTGCTATAATTCAATTTACAATTGGCCTTAGGGAGAAAATCAACATGACCAAATTACATCTGGCAAGCCTGAAAAAAAAACACTTAAAGACATTCTCTGGATAGAGACCAACCCATTCTTAGTAGAAAAAGAGAAAATATTCAAAGGAACAGATGCTGAAATAGTAAATAACGTTGGGGAGACACCATAGCTTGTACTCTGGCCTTCGGTCACTCAGGCTGGAGATGTTTTGGAGAGTGTCCCCCTTTTAGATAAGATTTTGGAGCTAAAAGACCACAAACCACCCTCAGAGAAGCATCCACCCAGAGCTTTTCTGAAAAGCAGTGCCTTTCCCTTCCCAGCATAACAGAACTTCAAGACCAGGGGTGATAATTTACCCCTGAAGAACTTATTAATTTGTGTTGGTAAAACCACCTGTGCTGAGGGTCTCTGTACACTGAGCCACAAAAGGAAGGGAACTGAAGAGCTACAGGAGCACTGAGGGTTTCATGTCATGGGTAACAGCAGAATCTGCACCAGGAAAAAGGGTTCCTCTGTCCTCTCCACACTGAGAATTAATATCTTCCCTTTACTCTTTACCTGGATGTGTTCACTGATGCCATCGTTTTGTTAATAATTTAATATGAAAATTAATTAATTAAATATATTAATTATGAAAATATGTGCACTGATGCCATGGTTTTGTTAATAGTTTAATATGAAAATTAACATTATATTAGAAAATAACTAAACATTTCTTCCAGATACAACCCATTCTCTGTAAAAAGAGGTCAAAACATGGGAAAACTCAACCCGTGTTTCTCTGTCCCATTTCTTACAAGTGCTGAGAGAACTGCTCTGATTCCACTCACAGCTCTTCATTTTTTGTCTCCTTCATTCACTTTCTAGTCAGTAAATCTATTATTGGTAAAATGCATTGGCCTGGGATAAGCTTATTCCTGTTATCAACATTTCTCCTATTCTAAAAAGGATTTAAGTGGTGACTAATAGCATTTGTCTTAATCATTTTTGCAATTAACTCTGCAAACCTATCTAGTCGAAAGATGTGGAAATAATGAAAGTGGACATTTACATTCTTTTTAATTTTTCTTCTTTTCTTCTTGCCCGTTATCTTTAGTAAGACATTCCAGGGCTTTTTTTTTTTCCTGAAAGAAATAGTCATAGGAACAAAAAGCATTTTCAGGAAGTTCATTGGGACTATTGTCCAGGAGGCTAGAAGCCTCCTTTTGGTTAAGCTACAGCATCTTGGTGCAATCCAGGGTGCCTTTATTAGGCCAGATCTTTACTGTAAACAGGAATAAAATCCAAAGTCTCTCATATAGTCAATTATTAATCCCTACTAAAGTTTTTTTTTTATTTGTTTGCATTGCCTAAGTGTCTGAGTCACAGGCCAAGATCCTACTCTGCTATATTCTGGGCAGACATGGAGATTTAGGCATATGCTTTTGGATACCTCCCAAATGGTTGCCATTGCCTATAACTTAGGTAATGATTTTACAAGAATAATGTAAATAATTGCTGCTCAATCAGCCAGCCTCAGCCAGCCTCTGCTCCCTCTTTCCACCTGAACTCCACAACCCACCTGAGAATAAAGGTAAATGGCTCTCAGGAATGCACCTGGGCCATGCTCAGGTGCTGCAAGGGCAAGAAAAGAGCCAGTGTGAGCCTCCTACTCAAGGGGGAAGGAGAACCCACCTGAGTTTGAGAGGTCTTTGTTTCATCTTTTGCCACTGGGCAGCTGCAAAGCCACCAAAGGTGATTTTTTCTCCTCACGTAAGATATTGGATGGCAACTCTGGCCTAACTCTGGGTAAGCTGCAGGGTGGTTTAGCCCTGCCAGGGGAATCCCTGGGTGTCTTCTCAGAGTAATTAAGGCCTCTGACACCCCCCTCCCAGATGTTCACCCAAACTGCCAGGGTAAGAAATGGGTCTGCAGAAGGGGGGTCAGGAAATGAGACTGAACTCAGTCAGGCAACGGTCCAGTCTACCTTTATCTCTACTTGTTATGGAAAGGAGCCTAGGGAGATCAACCCCACTGGACTAACCTTGGCTGTTGGGTATCTCTTCCTGAAGATTTACAATGCAGGTGAGCTTAAGCTAATGGATGTTTTTCCTCTCTATTAACTGTGATGCTTAGAGCATCAACAGTTCCTCCTCTCCATACCCTTTTACTACAGTCCCTTGCAGGAGGAAAAGCTGTGTCTGTGAGCTCTTCACCAGGCAAAAAGGGGGTTGATTTCTCAGCCCATTAACACACTTCTTGAAGGAGTTCTCTCTCACACATTTGTGCTTTTGGGAATGGATACATTAAATAAAAATAAAGAAATTAAAATAAAAACTTCTCGTATCTTTCTTCTGGAGGTGTGAAGGTCTTCACATGCTTAGCTAAGACAGCCCTACTATTTATCTTCTTGATGTTAATTTGAACAAATACATTTAAAATCAAACAAAAATAAAACCCCTTAGCAAATCTCCTTTTTGTCCTATTAGAAAAGCTCATCTTCTCAATCCAATCAATGTCAGCAGCAAATCCATAAAAAGGAACCATATATAAAACATGTCATAGATTTGGCTCCAACAGTTTAATTAATTTAGTCCATTTGGGAGTAGATGACAAGGCTTTTTCTTCAGAAACCTTCATTGATTCCTTTTAAATAGTGCTGACACAAGTGGCAGTAACTCAAATTAATGACAGAAAAAGTTCTAGTTTGGGTCGAGATTCCTTAAACAGTTCAGACTCTAATCAGTATTAATACACCCAGATGTAACATTTGTGTTATATGTATAAACAGAATTGAGAAGTGTTTTTCAGTGAGAAATTAAAATAATGAGGGAGAGCTTCCATTCTTTCCTTCTACTTCTCTTAATGTTCATATGATCAATTGTCTGACTCGTTCTCTGTCTAATAGAAGAAAACTCAACAACTTTCCCAAAGATGTTGAAGAGGAATCTGTGAAGAGATCAAAACTTGGAGGATACATAAATAGCTTAAATTATTTATCAGAAACTGCTTTGTGCCTGGAATTCAGAAGGGTAAATTACTTCACAGAAAATACCAATCATACTTCATTTGATTATGATGATAATTAACAGTTTTTTGCATTATGGTAACAAAGTGGGTTTATTTGTGTACGTGCACAAAAAAAGGGTTCTGACCCAAATCTGAAGCCTCTATTCAAAAGTATACCAAATTAATGTTTTTGTTGACACAGAATTTTTTCATCCACCTTCCAAGGAAGGAAATGCAAGCAGCTGAAGTCGGACAAAAAGCAGCAGCAGGTGGGAGAAAGCCCAAATTCCCTGTCCCTGGTTGGATTCTCCTGTTCATCAGCACCAACTAAAAAGTGCCTTAGCCTGATGCTTCTGCCTGAGCTGGCAGAAGTAAACACAAACTTTGGCACTTAAATAAAGCTTCAGAGGGGACTGTCCATGGAGAGGAACAGGACAGGTTTCTTCCTTGCATCTGTGGCAGTCCCATAAGCAGTCCCAGGAGGAGTGTGGCTGAGGAGGTACCACTGCACAGAAGTCAACTGCAACAGCAGTGATTTTAAGAGATGTAAAAAACCTACTTTATAGTATTAAGGATAGTTTTATAAATACACTTCTAAAGAAAACTGCAGTATCTTCATTATTTCAAGTTTTTTAAAAGCTTGAAGACACTGTCAGAGCTGAGCTTGAGCTGGTGAAGAAAATGGACTAGCTGACCTCTCAAGGTCTTTGAAATACTATTTCTGATTCATAAACAGAGAAAAATGAATTCTGCCCGTGGAAGGAAAGCTTCTTTTTGTGAAGAATTGTGAAGAAATTTACATAGGAGGGAAAGGATTTAAAGCTTTGCAGAAGGATTAAAGTTTGCTATGAGCTCCAGCATAAAAGTAGTACTGTTAAGTGAAAACCTTTATACAGTTAAACAGCACCCTCATCCTTCAGAGAAATACCATTTGTAGATAAGAGACACAGGCTTTTAGATCAGAGCAAAGGTCACTTTCATAGTGAGTTTGAATGAAGATTTAGACTTGCCTTTGGATTTTCACTTGTTATTGTACCTTCCTGCTTCTCCATTTCATGGGGGATAATTTTTTTACAAGACTATTGCATTAAGAAAAGATGCTTGAAAAGGTGAAGGCAGCCCAGTGATAGTGCATGGAGCAATAGGAAGCACTCAGAATTTGGAGTGAGTCAAAGGAATCTGAGCTGTGCACCAAGGAGAATAACACATCACTGAGATAAATTCCCTTGCTCACTCCAGGTAGCACAATCATCCTTCATTACATACTCCAGCCCAAGTTTGCAAAATGAGTAGCAATTCCAGTTGCCTGCATTTCTGTCACTTTGGGCTGACCTAGATTCCAGGGAGGAAGGTGGGGGGAGTGAGGAGTGAATATCCAGACCTCAGAGTGAACCTCTTGGGATCAAACTTCTGAAAGTCTGGTGCAGAGCTATTTTGGGTTGAACAAACATAAAGCTGACACAGTAAAGAATGCTGCCACCAGGTAATTACAGTTACATCTTTTTAAATGGCCTAGAAGTTGGTCTCAGACTGATTTCATCTATTGTGGAAGAAAAATATAGCCAAAGTCTATACAAGAATAGGTGACCCTGCAGGTTACCTCAAGTGAGCCCCACCAGGACCTGAGGCAATAGCACAAGTAAAAAGAAGTTGTGTATCAAATACTTGTGTCACCTTTGTCTTCCCAGTTCAAATTACTTTTTTCTCATTTATTAACTCATATATAGCCGTGTTTATTGGGAAAGCCTTCAACATGACACTGGAGCAAGGCTAAATCTCAGCCATAATAAGATACTTTTCTCTGTGAGGCTCCTGTCAGATAAATCATGTTGTCCCTAGTTCAAAACTGTGAGAGATGAATCTGATTGTTGCCACAATTCAAAATGCAGGCTTGTCCTCAAATTATGCTAAAGCTTTAAGGTTTTCCACAAAAGATCCATAGCATAGTCTGAATATTCAAATACTGGTAAACCTCTCTCAAATCTTTACTGCATAGGAAATGTTAGGATCAGGGAACGGAGCCAACAATGCCAGCCATCTCACACTCTCTTAAAGGGCTGCAGCAATTCGTGAGAATTCATGAGGAGAGCTGTTAAAAAAAATGTATTTTCTCTCTCATGTAAAATTTTTTCTTCACCTGCCTTCCCCCCCACTCCCCAATCTTTAAATATTTATTTCCCCTTGCCCCAAATATAGATGTTGCTCACTGATCTGTGACATTTTCTTCAACAAAACCACTGATTTTTGCCAGGATAATCCATGATTTTGCTCCTTAACCAAACCAAGCCACTGTATTGCAATATGAATTTTCTGAATAAAATAGGTTTGGTCATGGTAAACAGAGAAGAACAGAATTGAGGCTGATTCTCTTCCTTTCCCCTTCTTCAGCTACTGCCTGGATTTGGGAACTTCACATTCTCCTGTACTTCTTTAAAGAAAGGATAAAAATAGCCCTAATGAGCAGCTCTGTAACTACAAACAGCAAATATTTCAGTCAAAAAGAAATGTCACTGTAAAGCTCTCAGTGGCTCTTACATATAACACCAATTTAAAACATATAGAGTAAAAATGATGAAAGCTACCTTGACAGGGTTGCTTTTAAATCTGTGAGATTTATGGAAATATAAAATAAATATTTAGCATGTTGATTTTACACGTAGGAAGGAGTCAAATGCATGCCATTACCAATATCTACCCTCCCTCCCCCATCACTGCCTTCAAGGCAGTCAAAGATACCTCACTGTTGTATGTATTCTGTTTATACCTTTGTGCCTAGAGACACCCATGCATCATTATTTAAGAACAAATAAAAAAAAAAAAAACAAACCCTGGCACATTATTGAGTGGCACAGAAGAGTTCAAATGGAATTGAAAGCCTGTTTTCATCACCAGGTACATTGTGTAGTAGGAGAGGGTTTCAGATATTAAATAATGCTGGAGACAAGGGAATGAATATTCCCTGTGAATAGGTATGGAGTTAATTGAAGGCTGGCCTATTGTTCTACCACTGTAATACAAAACACACCTGCAAGGGCTTCCTTCCTCTTTTGATTCACATACACAACCATCGGGGGGAGGGGAGGAAGAGGAATGAAAGAAAAAAAAAAAAAAAAAGAAAGAAAATGAAGGTAAGAGAGAGAAGATGAGAATAAGAAGAATCTTGGGGTATTTTCCCCCTAATCTAAAAAGAGTTAATCAAAGTAAAATGTGTATTGTAATATTGGGGGGTGGAGGGAGGTGGGGAGGAGGGGAAACAAGCTTAAGAGATTAAGTGCATAAATGGAATGGAATTTAGCCACATGCCATTGCAGTCAGTAATAGAGATTTTTTTTCCTCCCCCAAACAAATATCACAAATAGAACCAAACAGTAAGGGATAATTTGGGGTGGTAGTTCTGAAGTCCTCTATTCAATGTCAAGAGAATGCATGAACAGTGATGCATGCTATCTGGCTGAGAAAAGGGAATTCTAAAGTAGGCTCCGTTCTTCATGGCCAGACAATTTCTTTTTTGTGTTCTGCCAGAACTCTAATTGTAAAGCCCCTTTCAATTGCACCAATCAGCCATGTCTTTCAAGTTGGCTCCCCCCATTCTATTATTCAGCTGACAAGCTGTTATAAAAAGAGAGATTTTTCCACTTAGGCAGAAGCTATATGAAGATAAGTGACGCCAGCTACATTTAAATTTAAAAAACAGATTCTTTCATAAAATTTTAGGTTGCTGTCATTCACTTCTTATTTTATCAACTGGCAAATGGAAACACTTTCTCCCCTTAAACAATAATAAAAGGAGATAAGCCAGTGAAATACCTCTGAGTAGGAGTACAGACAAAACACTGTTGTAAGAAATGAACAGATTTTAACCAGCCCAGAATAAAAGGACTGTAGAATATTTCACACCATGGAAAAAAGTGACTGCCCAATCCTAAACAAAAAGATATCACATGTTTTCCTGATTGATAAAAAAGCTGAGGCTTCTGAGACTGATATTGCAGCCAAATAATGGACATATAATCCACTTCTGAAAAAAATAAGTGATGCAGGGAAAAAAGCATGCTGGGTGTGACATATTTATTTAGGTTGAGTGAAGTCATATCATACCTTTGTTACAAAGGTGTCTGAATTTTCTGAAGCCAAATTCTTCTCTTACTCCAAGTTAGTAAATGACTCATTTGATTTCAATGGTCTTATTTGAGATAGGCTCCAGCAAAGAGCAAAATGCAAGAAAAACCTGCCAGTGTGATTTACAGCCTTGTGTGTGAAATATTCTTGCACAGGGTGTTCCTGGGTTATGGACTGCCCAGAGAGGTTTGCCAGACAGAACTCCGTGAGAATAAAAAAGGGAGATTAGGGTGGGTATCATCTCCTGTTTTCAAGCTTTCAAGGTAAGATCTGATACTTTACAAACCCTCTGGAAATTCAAAAATATGAGATTGGCTCTTCTGCTGACTTGAGAGAAAACATGCTGGGTTCTCTACATTAGGTTAATGGAGAAGAAAGGAAGTTAAATGGGAGTGACTGAAGATTTTCCATAAATAAGAAGTAACAGCAGAGTACATTGGAAAGTGTTTTCCCAAACAGAATTAATAAAATATATTGAAATAGAAATGTTGGACCTTCGCATGAGAAACAAGAAATGCATTGAAAGAAGAAAAAAAAAAAGGTCTTCTCCATTCTGGAAAGGGACCAAAATTCAGGCAGATCATTAGGAGAGACACATTCTAGACAATATTGTTTCCATCAAGCTTAGCTGTCATCTGCCCAGTCATGGTATGCAGACCAAGGGAGGTGAGACAGTTTGGGGAGTGATGAGGTACCATGGGAAACAAGAGAACAAATAAAAAAAAAAAAAATCATAATAGAGACCATGTTATGGAGGAGCTAATGAAGACCATACCCCAAAAAAGTATTTAGATAAGACAAATATCCAAAATATTTTCACAAAAGTCAGGGAGAGAGGGGAGGCAGAGAAATCAAAAAGTTTGAGGAACTTAGGTTTTCAGTACACTGGACAAATAATTCAGCCATAGTATTCTCCAAACAAAATGCACCTTTCTTCTACCAAGAATATGTAATCCCAGTATACATCCCATCAAAGGAAAAACTAAGTCAGAGAAAACCCTTAAAAATCCAAATGGAACAAAAGAAAAGGTTTACACTCCTGCATTTCCAGAGTTAGTTTGCTGAATGATGGTGAAGCCAAAGAGAAATGAATGATTAATCCAAGACTATAAAGTGGGTCAGTGCAGACTCAAGAGTTTAAGGTTCCTAGTGTGTCCTTCAACTACTAAACTTTAATTCTTTGACAAAGATGTCACTATGAAATTAGCCAGAATAGTCGTGGTTCCTAATTTTTAAAAAAAAAAAAATGTTTCAAATATCTTCTTACAACTCTCACACCTTCATTTTTTCCAATCAGAATATGCATCTATCACACAAGCTGTTATTGGATCAGACAGAGAAATAGAAAATTGTATTCTGTGGGTAAAGAACTCCAGTCAGATACATCAGAAACTGAGAAAACAACCACTCATGATTGATTGACTGGTTATTCATGTGAACCCACTAGGAAATTCAACGCTGCTTTATCAGCATGCTCTCATTTCAGGAGTGCTGTGGCTCTTGGTTTAAGTAAGCTATTTTTCCTCAAGAGTATTTATTCATTTTTTATTCAGAATTTTCTTGTACTGAGTACTGAGCCCCAGCAGAAATTAGCCTGAAGGACTCCATAGCTCTCTTTTCTTCTCAGCATTTCCCAGAGGGCTGTTTTCTAGTTTCAACACCATTTTAAGGTACTTAGGACAACTGTTTATGCATCAGTGAAGAGTCCAGGTATCTGACTGGACCTGGGGATTTCATTAAGTGGAGAAATTCCTGAAAAGTAGTTGGTCCAGCATGACAGTCTCACCTTGAATAGAGAAGTCACTGACAGAATTTTGGTGACAAAAAACAAGAGCTCAGAAAGAGCAAAAAGCCTACAGGTAAAAGGGTGTATTTTTCAAGGCTTTTCTCTACTTGTCCCACTCAACACAGCAGCATCAGTTTAATGTCTGCCATTTTTTTTTAAGTTTTCCAGCTTTGTGAAACATTTTTATTTGCACTCAAATTTCTGTGTACTCATGGCTGTTCAACATTCAGCATGTGCTGCACCACAGCATGAAAGTTCCTTAGCAGGACTGCTGAAATAAAAAGGTACTGCAAGAGGCTGAATCTTGTCAGTTCACTGGTTTGCATACACAGGATATCTTATTAATTAAAAGTTCATAGAATCATAGCATGGTTTGGGTTGGAAGGGACCTCAAAGGTCATTTTGTTCCCTGCTGTGAGCAGGAATTTGGTAATAAAGCAGGTTGTTAAAGCCCCATCCATCCTGGCCTTGGACACCTCCAGGCATGAGTCCTCAGCTCCTCTGGGTGATTTGTTCCAGCCCCTCATTACCCTCACAATAAATACCTTCCTTATAGCTAATTTAATCATGCCTTCTCCCAGCTTAAAGCCATTACCCCTTGTCCTATCCCAACATGTCCTGAAAGGTGACAGATTCCTCTCCAGCTCTCCTGTAAGCCCCCTTTGGGTACTGGAAGGTGTTAGAAGGTCTCCCTGGAGCCTTCTCCAGGCTCAACAGACCCAGCTTTCTCAGTCTGTATTCACAGGAGAGGAGCTCCAGCCCTCGGATCAGGCTCATCCCCCTCCCTCTGGACTATTTCCATCAGGTCTTTCCTGTGGTGGGGGCCCTGGAGCTGGATGCAGCACTCAAGGGAGGGTTTTACAAGAGCAGAACAGAGGAGCAGAATCCCCTCCCTCACCCTTCTGCCCATGCTTGATGCAGTCCAGGACATGTTTGGCTTTCTGGGCTGCAAGCACACCCTGCCAAATCATATTGATCTTTCCATCCACAAACCTCCTCAGGTCTTTCTCTCTCTGTCTGGTCTCAATTCATTTTCTGCCCAGATTGTTTTTGTGCCTGGGATTGTCTTGACACAGGTGCAGGACCTTTCTCTTGGCCTTGCTGAACTTCATGAGGTTTGCACAAGCCCAGCTCTCATGCCTATATAGGTCACATGATGGGCACAAAGATATTTTTCTGTTTGTGAATGAAAAATTACTAAGGAGAGGGAGAAAAATCTGTCTGTTAAAAGAAGGTAGACCAGAAATCAGAATAAAAATCTCAAAAGATGGAAAACTTCTTAGTGAACTTGTTTTACACATCATTAAAATCAAATTTTTTGTTTCTCCAGCTGTGGTTTTCTAGACCTGTCTTTCTAACAAACACACAGCAAGGAGGGACAGAAGAATGCCAAAATTCCTGAGCCTTGTATCCTAGCTCATCCTATACCTACTTCTGTGGGTGACAGGTCTTGCCATTTTTGCAGATGAGCCCCCTCAGTGCAACTTCACCCCAGCCTGGAGCCAGCAGGGCCAAGTGATCCCAGCACAGAACCAGGAAGACACACTGCCCTTCCTCATTAATAAATTACACCTCATCTGAGAGACTTCAGTCATGTCTTGGGAACAACAGCTGCAACACCTCCCTAAAGTATTTTCACTTGTTAGGGGAAAAAGGAATTCCTAAGAAAGGGTAGAAGAGCAAGACTGAAAAATTTTAACTGTGTTCCACTAGTGTTGTCAGATGAAAAGGAGGAATGTTATAGTTGGAAAGGATCCAGAAAGCTTAAGAGAATAAGGTACAAACCATCCATCATCAGCAGATATGGAATAACCCATACACAACAGAAGTAATCAGTATAATTTGTTGTCTGAAAAATATGAAAATATTTCCCCACATACATTTAAACATGTAGATTTTTTGGTTTTTCATGAAAACCTGCATAGCTTTCTACAGTCCTGCTTACAATCTGCCCTTGGCTGCAGCCATGACTTCCACAAGGAAATCATGAGCTTTGTGAGAAAGCATTTCTGCTTGTGGATGTCATTGGGCACTCTCTGCTTATGCTCTGAAAAAACCCCAGATGAGTAAAAGGTCAAGATCTACCTTTTTGCATGTACTTTGTGTACATTATAGTGTGTCCTCATCCATTTCCTCTGACAGAGTTTGAGAGTTCTCTCTTGACAGGTAAATTGGTATTTTCCTACAATCTGAACAAAATTAGACTCACATGACAGCCTTCTTAATGCTGACTAACAAGTACTCTGAGCACACTAATGCATTTCAGGGGAGCACATGAGACCATTTTGCAGCTCAGAAGTGTTAGTACAGGGACACAGATAGCATTATTTGCTATGTCCTGGGCCCATTTTCTTCTTCACAGCCTATAAATACTGTGTCTGTCAAATCCTGACAGTGTGGTAGCATGGTATCAGGATTTCTCTGCAATGAACATTGAATGTCATTTGAAAATGGCATGTTTTAATTAGCACCACCAGCCATGTTAAAACTGCAAAAAGTTATGGACAAATTGTATTTGGTCAGTATTCAAGAAGAAAAAAGGTTTTCAAGAACAATATACTGTACCTAGAACTAATATTTTGCTAGATTTTTTAATTATTATCACAAGTAGTCAGCTATATTTCTCTATCATGTCTAAAAATATTTTTCTTTTTTTTTTTTTTGCAAAACTGTGCTAGGTAGTTATGCTTATCCTTAGTGCAAGTGTAACCATTTTTGTCTACACACAGTGCTATAAACAACTGTTTACAAACAAGGCAGGGGAACCAATGGCAGCCTTTTCCATTTAGGTCACTGCTTTGGAGTTAAACTGGTGTCATGAACTTTTGAAACTCCCAGCCTCAGAATGGCACTAGGCATGATTTAATGACCATTCACAGTCATAACAGAATCTGATCTATGCAAACAAATAATGCTTAATAAAACAATTACATCATGCATGAGAAACAGCTGTGGTGGCAAATACTCTGTGGTTACTTGTGCAATAAGAAAGGCTTAAAAAAGAATTAAGCACAAAATGTTCAGTAGGTCTCAATTATTTCTTCCTTTTTCCATGGCATTACATGAATACTATAAACCTAAAATCATTTCCCAACAGAACCTGGTACATTTCTTTTTGTGGATGACTTAAAAAAAAAAGTGACTCTGTACTGTGTTATTTTGTGTGTGTATGCACATACATATATGTATGAACAGCAGATGCCATGGTTAGGAATGCTTTCAGCCCATCTATTTTCTTGCAATAAAATCCCAAGATAAACACCATGAAAAGGAAAAGTGCACTACAATACAAACCTAAGCCAACACTCACTGAAGGGGCTGTTTGGGAGCACTTTATCCCAAGGCAGAGGAGCAGCAAACCCAGCCCTTGGAGTCTCAGGGCAGCCAGGGGCAAAAAGGGTGAGGCTCCCCAGGAAAAGCAGGGTTTGGCTTTCACCTCTGCAGCACTGCCCATGAACACTTCCAGCACTGAGTGCAAACAGGTCCCTCACCCCCTGGGATGGAGAAAACAGTTCAGTCTAAGAGACTCAGAAGAGGTTTTAAATATGCTGTATCATCAAACCACACCACTGGCACCCAGGAAGACACAGGGTAGTTTCAGAGTCTAAGAAGTGTTTTTGTTTTGATATTATGCTAAAACGGGGGCAGAACTGCTTTGGTATCTCAAAGTTTGACTTGGTGAGACCTTGAACTTCTGAGAACATAAAGGATTCCTAATTGAAAAAAAGACATTTCATCAGATTAAATATTATATTCCTCCATCACTAAGTGGAGTGTGGAGTGTATCAACTGCAAACCTTTTCATATGAAGGAGAGAAATAGGGCAGGAGTATCCAACCCATTTTATCCAACCCATCTACTCAACAGTACTGATGGGTGATTATATTGCCTAGACTTCCAAGGTGACTACCTCAGATAAATATTACACTGTGTCTTCACCTCTGGACAACAAGAGCTGTCTTTGTTGACTGGCTCGTGATCTAAATCATATAATAATGCACATGGTGCCAGGGACATCATCACAAAGGACTATTAAAAAAGAAAAGTTTAAAAAAAATGTTTTAAAGAAAGGAATTTCCTGCTTAAATATATGTAACATTTGAATTGTGAGGAATTTCCTTTCAAAATGATTTTAAAAGAAAAATTCTCTTTCTATGAAAATATATTGCTATTCCAAGTGTTGGGAAATAGTCTAATGCACATTAAAACATTTTGGTGTTTTGGACTGAACCAGCATGCATGATATGCTCAATTTTGGACACTGCCATCCTCTGCAACAAAAGGTTCTATGGGAGTTGCTATTTTGGTGCTCTGTGCCCATGGTCTCTCCTGCAGCCTGACCTTGTCTGACCTGTATTTCCTGTGCCATCCCACACAGGTGGTCTCCTGGGGCCCATCAGGAAACAGTGAGATTTCCCCTGATTCTGCTCTCACTTAGACTTGCCCACTCTCTCACTCCTCTCCATTTCCTGTGCCCCAGATTAAGAAAGCTCTTGACTTAATCTGGACCACGATGAGGAAAGGCACCTTTTCCCTTTTTCATCTTCTGTAAGAACTAATGCTCCTTCCTCTCAGTGTGCATTAATTTGGCTTTTCTTTTGCTGTCCTAATATTTCTGTCTGTAACCCCCATGGGAGCTCTTCACCTCTCCAAGCAACCAGCAAGGCAAGAGGAGAGGCCCTGCTGGTCTCAGACACTGAGGAGCCCCTGCTGCAAATGCAAGTTCACCTTCAATCACACAGCAAGGCACTCAAATGACACATACTGGCTCCTAAAGACCCCATAGCTGAGCATAAAAAAAGGTTTTAGTATCAAAAATATTTGGTGTGGCATCTTTTGAAGATCCTGAATGATCTGCCATTTTTTCCCTTTTTGTTTTTAAGGAATGGCTGGGCAGCAGGATAACATTGCTTTTGACATCATTGCTCCTACAGTGGAGGAACAAACCCATAATTGTCTTCTCCCTCTGTGGCAGCAATCTGGGGCAATATTCAGGGCTTATTTGTGCCTCTTCTGGACAACCTGTAGTTTGCCTGGCAGCACAATGGTAAAGGGAAGTCTGTTCCTGAATTAAGAAATTAGAAATGTGGTAATTTAATCAAGTATTTCATTCAGGAAGAATGTTTCAACAACAAAAGCAATCGTGGGAATTAAAGTTTTGAAGATATTTCACAGATCAACACTCAGTGACTGGTAGGGTCTCCAAAAAGAGCTGTTGCTTTCAGTTAATGGATGCCATTTGTTCCTCCCCTCATACAGCCAGCAGACACCCTATAGCTGCTCCAGTCTAGTAGATGTATATGTAAAGCATTGAAAAACTAGATTATGGAGAAGAGGAAGCTTGCCTTGAAGTAATTTGGTAAATAAGATAAAAAGGAAGAAGAATAAAAAATTCATGTTTCTTTGGCCTGTGCTTTGAATAGTGTATATAGACTTAATTAAACAACTCATGCTCAGTTGTAATCCAAATTTCCTTAGTACAACACAACTTCTGTATCTCAGCTCCTCAACACATAGTGAGAGGAAACAACAAAAAAAATATAATTGCATGATAAATCATAATTTATCAGTGCTTAAGTGAAAGTGTAGAAGCTTTAGTAAAAGTATTAGCATGTGTTGAGTTATGCAGCCCTGTATGAAATAAAGTTGTCCATGAACTTGTAAAGGCAAACTAGGGTTAACTCAAACTTTGGTTAAATACTGGTTAACCACTTTGGTTAAAGCCTAAGGTTTCTGGTCTAAATGACTTCATCAAGGAAAATATCTAGGAACAAACCAGGAACAAAGACCAGCAGACAGAGAGCCAAGGGCAAAAAGGGAATGAATTTTTATGCTCTCCATGACTGAGGAAAATTTTCGTGCCACACAAAGCAAGAGAGGATATATTATAGTGCCTTGAGGTAGAACCTTTCTAAGACTTGTGGAGAAAACAGAGGAAAAATGTCCCTCTTCCTGGGAACAAAAGAATTAACTGTGGTTCTCCAGCTTTGCTTATAAAAGTCTCTTGAGTCCCATAAATTCCTTTAGTCTAGCACTGGGGATCACTAGTCTAACCTAATCCAGGGCTGACTGGAAGGAGTTTAGTACCCACTGCTGTAAAACATTATAATAATAAGGCCAATTTGAAAGTAATTTTATTTCAGAGAAAAGTAAGTGGTTTAGGATGGTTTTTTTTTAAATTTTATTTTAAAGTTGTATTTAAAAACATATATAAACACTCTTCCTTTTTAAATATTTCTTTGAAAGAGTTTATTTTTCCTGATTTGTTTTCCAGATGATAAAAAAATAGTTTGATATTGATCAAATATTAGATGAAAAAACACACTTCTTACAAGTTTCTGTGATGCTGCAAAAAATACCTTCCCCTAAAGAAATTTCAAGTAGTTTAATTCTATGATTCAGACCAGGGATGAGTAAAAGACAAACAACATGCCAAAGCATTCAATATCTTCCATATTTCCTTCAGTATAAAACTTATCATTGGAATAGAAATAAATTAAATATATGTTTGTTAAGCACAACAAGAACAGTTTAAAATTAATTCATGCTTAGTGTGTGGAAAGTTGACATAAAGGCACTTTCAAAAGATTTCCATTACCAGAGATCATCCAAATTGGCACATCCTGCTCAGGACAAGGAAGTGTTAAGATGAAATCACTGCTTAGTTTTGAAAAAACTTTGTACATAAGGGAAGGGCCCAGGGAGGAAAAAAAAATAATAGAAAGAATAGAGGTCTGATCTACCTTTTGTCATTCTGATGAGAGAATCTTCCTTGTCATCACTTCACAAGGAAAAAGGAAGAGAATTTAATCCAAATCTTTAAATTTAAACTTTACCTTTTTTTTTATTTGTAATGCAAGGAAAGAAGAGAACACCTTTTGGTCCCCAAAATGTAAAGTCAGTATAAAATCATTGAGATTTCAAGATAAGATTATCTCAAGTTTTCTCAGGAAAAAGAAAAGAAACTCCACTTCCCTGCAAAATTGAGGGCTTTGGACTGTCTTAACTTTCTTTATGCTCAAAGAAGTTCCCAGTTTTCACTTGTGAAATGAAGGCAAACTCCAGCTAAAGGGGACAAAAGTACAAAAACTTGCTGGACTCATGTGCCTGTTTGATATCTCTCCAAGAATGTTTTTCATTTTTGCTTTTCTCAAAAAAAAACCCAACAAATTTTAGGTGAGACCCACACAAACAGATCCTAGTAGAAGGGGACATGTATCTCCACATACACCAAACTGTTAGATTTTATGTATTAAAATAAACTGTTAGATTCTAACACCAAAATGTTAGATTTTATGTATTCTTCACTTTGAAATAAAGTTTAAATGCTGACTTACAGCTTCAGGGTATTCTTGTTAATCTAAATATCCATTTTATCTTAGCCATGAGGCACATGCAAAGAATTCAAGCTTTTGAAAATAAAATATTGTCTAAATATCTCTGTCATTTACTTCAACTTAATTTTAGTTGGTGGAGCATTTCCAGCAGTTCTGCACGACCTTTTGGAATTTGGGTGGAAGTTCACAGAACTCCTCAGATGAAGCTGTAAAGCATTGCTGATTTTCCCCATTACCAGTGAATTCCTTTGGGGATGTGGCTGTGGTGAACCTGTGCCATGGGTAGGCAAACATGCTAAACCTGGCAAGTCTGCTCAAAGGACAAGCTTTATGTGAAGCTTCATTTCCTCCCTTGGTTATCATCACCATATTCCTCACTCATTTTTCTAGAAAACCTTTTTCTTGTTCAAATTAAAATTGCCATTCTAAAGGCACTACTACTCTGTACATTATGTTACAATTCATTTTCATTTTTCAATGTCTCCTGGCAATTCTCAGGATTTTCATGTTTGTGACTAAAACAATGTTGTGAAGAATAAAAGCAAGAGCTGGTTATCCAACTAGAGTCAGAATTGTGACTTTTAAGGAGAAAGTGAAATTCAAAGGATAATGTATACTCCAGTTGAAAGAAGGATAATTTCCATCCTGGATTCTAAAAGAGAAATATTACATGCTGTTGGTAAAGTCCTGTATTAGTTGAAACACACCTGGTGCAGCAAATAGTAAACATGTACCTGGAGAAGAGTAAGTGGGGTATAGATATCTAAAAAACTAGGGGAGAAATTAATGAATTCTGAAACAAGAAAAAGAGACTGGAGAGCAGAAAAACATTTTCAAAAGCAGATTGCACACCAGGGCAAACTGGAGGCAGAGTAAACCACAACAATTCTTCAGTTTTCCAAAAACTAACCCAGTTGCTTTCTAGTAAACACCAATTTAAGGAAAAACTTTCCCCCCTGTGAGTGGTGCCTCCCTCTGCCTGGCACTGGCACTCCTCTGATCAATTAGCAAAGCACTTCAACTCACTCACCTGGCACTTAACTCCTTTTATAGAGCATCAGGAAAAAATAAAACTGTGACTTTAGCAAACTGAGTCAGCTGGTTCTTCAGCCAGATGCATCAGAGATAAAACAAGCAGCAAGAGTTTGCAACTGTAAAAGGAAATCAAAACAGGATGCCAAGTATTCCATAGCCACAAACCTGAGATAAAACACCTGATTTCATAGAGGGGGGAAAAAGTAGCAAAGATCTAATCTCACTGGGTTTCAATAAAACATTTGATATGCAAAATTAGTTCAAAGGAAAAATAGCACATGAATTAACAGGCAGATAATGAATATGAAAGTGAGGAGGTAGCAAAGGGTGCAATTTAGTTGGCTGGGCTGGTTTCAAAAGCATGCACAGGTAGGGGAAGGAAAATCTTCTCATCACTGCAAGCACAGCTCTTCAGGCTGCTCTTCCAATGATGAAGGCAAGCCTCCAGGTGACAATGGAACTGCTCATGAAGGTCATTGGCAAACCAGGAAGATGTGAAGCATTTCTCTTAGCCAGGACAAGGTTTCTGTACCTTCTGCAGGAGTTGGGGAAAGAGTTTGTGTTCAGGAAGTCCCTGAGAGGACCTATTTGGCTTTAAATGAAAAGGCTAAAAGGGGCTGGAGTAGCTTTCAGTTCTTTTTCTATAATGCCATGTCTATGCATTACAGAAGATCTTGATAATCTGATTTGAGCCATTTTCCTCAAGAGAACTCAACCTTAATAAACTTGGAGTACATTACTTTATCTGTTGAATTGATTTTTTTCTTTACCTCCTGTGCCTCTTGTCCATTGAGCACCATGCAATCTTTAACTCATATATTGCTGAAAATTTATGGGCAGAGGGTAGAAACAAAGTCACAGGAAAAAATAAAAGGATGATCATTGAGCTGAGAAGGCTCTCTGTAATACAACTGTACTGTATAACCTTGATACTTAAGAGCAAGTCCAATGTGACTGTGAGCACAATTCTTCCACAACACTGAAATTTGCTAGCCCATAGCAGAGGAGAAATCTCCTTCTCAGATGATCATTCAGATTTCAAGAGACATGGTACTGATTTTTTTTGCATTATCTGTGTTTGAGGCTGTATTTGACACCAGTAGCCTCATTACAAAGCATGCACTGATTCCTGAGAGCACAAACACTGGGAATTCATCTCCATTTCTGTCCCTGCTCCTCTGGACATGCAGGCCAAGGCTTTGGGGAGGCCCTTTGCCTTTGTCTGCACCAACACTGGTTATGGGCATGTGCATCCAAAAACCCTTCTCTTGAGGAAATGATCTGCATTAATCCTCCTGGAAAGCTCAAGTGATGAGCAACAGCATTGGAGGTGCTAAGTGATTTTAACCACCTGGTTTCCAAAATAAGAGTTTGCTATATGAAGCCACTGAGTTGCTTAAAAAATAATTCTGTTGTGGCCCTTAATTTTCTCAGCTGTGATGAGCCACACTTGATGAACCCAACTGTGCCACTGGAAGAAGGTGCAATGGCATGGAAAGAAGGATCAGCAGGAGAAATATTTGAAAATCCTGTCTGAATGCAAGATCAAGAATTAATTTTCTTTACCAAAACCTGAACTTGTCAAGCAATAGAAGCTGTGTGGAAAGAAGCTGCATAAGTAGCTTGATTCAAAAATCTCAAACTAGTCAATCTCACTGACAATTGGCCCAAAGGATTCCATGGCTTTATTTTGCTTCTCAGCACTTCCCAGAGGGCTATCTGTGTGATTCTGTGATCAGTTCTGAAATTCAGTCAGGACAAAGTTGTCATGCAAGATACACTATAATTCAGAGCTTAAGTTCCTTGCTCAGACGTTTTTTAAAGAATATCTGATTTTCATATCCAAAAGACCATCTTTAAATGCAACAAAATTCTTTTTAGTGAGCCAAGAATCATAAATATTCAAAAGCCTCAGTTTGAGCATTCCACGTAATTGACATTACAGAAATCTGTTTCCCCTGCCATGACATCAGAGATTGTCAGACTGGGAAATCAAGAGGATGAACTTTACACTTGCCAACTTTTCCTGCTAATCTGTGTTGAAATTTCTTCTTAACAATTCTCAGCAACACCAATCCTTCCCTCAATCCCACCACAATCTCTAGAAGTGAAAGAAAGGCTGTTGGCCCACATCTGTCTACTACCTAAGGAACAGGCAGCTATTGTTAAACCTTTTTTCATTGCTTATAATCCTGTTTCTTGCATTCTGCTTTAGGGTCACCAGTTAGGCCACAAGACTGTGGAAACAGGCACACTCCCAGTTCTATATAACAATATAAAATTGGATTATTTCTACCCTCTCCCACCAAGGAGAAGAAAATTAAGGGAAGTTAGATGTTCTCTCTTGAGTCAGCTCAGTGACATTCCTCATCAGCATTTTATGTGTTTATGATTGATGAGGCAGGAGAGGATTTCCACTAAAAACCCACAGCAGCTGAGCCATCAGTGTCTGTAATTTCCATGAGCAGCACCTGCAGCAGCAAGGCTGCAGCTGAAGAGGTGCCCACCAAAGAGTACCTGTGCTGTGGCTCATGGTCAGCAATCTGCCTGCACAACACCCCCCTACAACCAGCTCTCCAAAAAATGGAGCTTTCCTTCCTGCTCTTAAACAATACTTGCAGAAATGACAGCTCTGTGCAAGGTCTGCTACCCTGGTGCCCAACCCTGCAGATCATTCCCACAAATCCAAACATTTTCTTCATCCCTTCCTCAGTGTTTCACAGTAACCTCTGGGCACTGCAGCATCTCCACCACCAGCCATGCCATGGTGGTAACCCTGCTGCCCACCCTGCTGCCCTTTTCCCAGTGTGACCCCACTCTGTCTCTCACAGGAATGTAAGGGAGAGAGGTTGTTTCTGACCAACCTGCATCCCAGAAAGGCAGAGGTGAGCCCATTGCAGCAAGAGCATCCTATGGGAAATACATCACTTTCCTCTGGACTCTTCCTCCTGAAAGTTGGGAGAGAGAGTCAGTTAAAATATTTTCACTAAGGGAAGAAGTCATGAATACATATATTTAAAAAAAAAGAAACAAAACAAAAAACCAAACGAAAACCCAACAACAAAATAAAACAAAACAAAACAAACAAAAAAACCCCAAAAACAAACAAACAAAAAAACAAAAAAAAAAAAAAAAAAAAAAAAAAAAAAACACAAAAAACCCCAACTTGTCCAACAAACACCTGTTTACTCCCTAACAGAAACTAAACACTATAACCTTCTGCATCCATCTCCATGCAATCACTTTTTGAACCCCAAAAACCTTGGCATTGTTTTGGGTATTACAAGGACAGCTCGGCTACAACAAGTTTTGCAAACCACTGACAGAGAGCAAGTTTTTCTCAGTAAAAGTGAGCTAATACAGCCCAATCAGACATGGCTGGAGCACAAAAACTTCAAATCAGAAGACCTTTGGCAGCCCTGTGTTGAGTTTACTGCAATGCCATGGCAGTGCCATGGCAGGTACTTACAGTGGCTTGAACTCTCCTAGCTCCAAAACAAACAAATAATGACTTTGTTGCTTCTCCTGATCAGGTATCCACCCTTGGACCACCATTCTCCTAAGTGGGATGAGCAAGTTTAAATAACTAAATACAGAGTATTTCAACTCCTGAGCTGAGAGACAATAAATATTTTTGCTCTAAAAATAGCACTGATTTTTCTATACACTGGGTACAACTGATGAAAAAAAAGCCTGGCTGTATATGTTTATTTTAAAGAATGTATTTCATACATGATCATAAAACATTTCCTTGCAGCTGTAGTATTTATTTGACAAATAATATTATTATTTTCATTGCCTCCAAAATGCTTAGAATGGGTAGAAAGGCCCCCTGAAACCTGAAAAAAGTCAGATATTCTTTCTACATTATAATATGCTATAGCCCCACAACTTGCATTAAAGCAATAAAAGTCCACAGGATCCAAATCCACCAACCAGAATTCCTGCATCTCCTGCACTGTGCACCCAGCTCTAGCCAGAAAACAGCAGCTGTACAAGGAAACTCAGCAGTGCTACCCAGCAGGAGCACCAGGCATGAAAAATACTTTGCCAAATGCTGCTGAAAGAGGAAAAAACCCCACAAAACAAAAACCAAACAAACCCCTCCACAAACACAAATATTTACCTCATGTAATGGGATCTTGTTCTGATCTCCAGCTGCAAATTACCAATATTGCTTTAACTAATAAGCCTTAAAAAAATAGGAAAATTTTTACAAAGCAAAAGTTTCAAGCACATAAAATAATTTAAAAATATCCTCCATTCATATCAGCACTGAGCAAGAACAAACTCAAAAGACACCACTCCATCCACCTGTGCTTAGTCTATGGCACCTGCAACATCTACATTCCCTTCATGGCCTCTAAACCTCTCAATTTGCTATCAGTGGTTACTTAAATCTTTCATCAAACCTCTATTCTTCACACCTGGATGCTGCCCACCACGTGTTTATTAAGAGGGCACACAAATTTCATTGATTACTTACTCAACAAGGGTAAAAAAATCAGAATATGGCCTAAAGCAAACATACATTAACTGAGTGCTTAATCCTCATCTTGTTTGCTAATGCTTATTGTGATGACTTCGTTACATATTCATGAAATATGAGGCAGTAATAGTACACACATTGTACTAACCAGTAAATTAAGATGCAAAATGAAAACATCTTTACTGGGAAAAAAAAAAAAACCAAAAAAACCCACAAAACCAAACCAAAACTCAACAATAAAGACAGCTGAAAAATCTTTGTCCTTGTTGGCACATTATCAGTGACAAATTTCAAAGCATCAAGAATTACTTAAATTCCCAGCTGTTACAGCAGAAAAGCACATGAGACCAGCAGAAGATTAATGTAAGTTAGAATAGGACTACACAAAAGAAAAAATGCAAAGTCAGAATGGGATATGTGCCAATAAGAACAAAATTAGAGTAATTATTTGGATAGGTTACAGGCCAGAGATAAAAACGATAAATTCTCAGAAAACCGGATTACTGAGAAAGCTATTTGAAATTAAAAAGCAACATAAATCAAAACAGGATGAATGGCATTTGGATAATATTATTTGAGTGATTAAATTAACTTTTAGTTAGTAGAATAGTGTGGTAAGAAAAAGAGATATAATAACTATAATGTATTTGTACAGCCATAACAGAACACAGCAGAAAGGTTGATGAGCCTGATGTGCTTTTCTTTCTTTATTTGAGCTGTTTATTATTGCTAAGATGCTTTTTTTTACATTATTTTTTAAGAAAACATTCTGAAATTATTTCAGTTTTGATGGTAAATGTATACTTAGATCATTGAAATTATTTGCCTAAGACAATTCAGCTGAATATTGAATTAATTGAATTACTGTGTATAAGATACCAGTATATTCCCATTCATATTTCATAGAAGTCAGATTTGCAAGAATTTTGGCTTTTAAATTAATTATAGAGGATATGAACAATCAGCAAATTTGTCTCCAATAAATATAAATATTTGCATCCTAAACCATTTTAATTTATTCATGTTAAAAGAATACCACATAAATTTTCAATTCAACCAATGCCAACCACATACTTCAGATTCTGAATAAGAAATAACCATATCTGGTTTTGAACCTTCCATAACCAGTGAATTATTGGCAAATTATTTTCAAAGAATGAATAGCTTAAAACTAATTGTAGAGTGTTCAGAGATAATTCACAAACATAAAAAAGAAACCTAATTTGTCATTATCAATTTTTTCCTCCAACTTTTTCTGTCAGCTTCAGTTAATGTGAAGCAGTAATGAGCAAGAATGAGATTTGTAATATTGTCTTTCTCCTGTGCAGATTAGACTAATGCCAAAATGTTATAGCTTTCCATTCACCTCCAATCTAGCTCTTTGATATGGTGGCAAAATTTCAGAATAATTCTGACTGTTAATGACCTCTGGGGTATGAAACAGGCATAACCTGAGCAATCTCTAACCTAGAGAGGACAGTGTCTGAGTGACAGCAGGAGAGCAGCAGCTGACTCCACTGGTAGGCAGCCTAACAAGAGGGCTCATGCTTCAGTTAAGAAAAAGGATCAGAGTGGGGGATTTTCCTAAAATCATCCCCAGATGCACAAGATTCCATAGAAGGCAGTTCCCCTGCTGTGATACCCCTGTGCCAATCATCAGCCCATAATGGGTCCTTTATTGGGCCTGGCGTTTCCACATGTGCTTGGAGCACTGCTACTGTGGCTATTTTTATTTTTATTAATTTTTGAGGTGTTTAAAGAAGTTTTCTTCTGTTGCAGATAATGAAAGAACACCTTTCTGCCCCAAGGGAATTCAAGTACTTGGATTAATCTGGAGGTGCAGTCCAGACTGGAGGGCAGAGGAGAAATCCTTGTGGGTAAAGAGGAAGGTCAGAGTCTGCTCCTTGCCCGTGGGCAAGCAGAGGGACAATGGTGCTGGTCACAGGGGTCCAGGCTGGGGGCAGGGCAGGAGGGGAGACCACACTCCCTTTCCCCTGTGCATGCATTCCAGGCTGCTCCCCTGGTCTGATCTAGGTACTTATCTATCTACAAATATATATAATAATTATTATATATATAATATATAATAATAATAATAATATATAATAATAATTAGGAGATAAGTGGATGATGGACCATTAAAAGAGGTTGGAGATTTTTTGCACTGCATGACTGTGTGGTTCATCCTTGACAGCAGCTCTCAGCACTACAGTGTTTGTGGTGCTGAGGAGCAACCCCTGTGGACACTCATCCTTTTAGGGGAAGGGTGATGAGTGCAAAGTCAAAGACAATGGTTCATTGAGCTGATGCAAAGTGTGCAGCTCAAACTGAGTCACTATTGCTGCAAAGTGTGAAGGTTCCAAGAATTTCATAATAGAGGGAGCAGAGAAATTCTGAATATAAGAGTATTTTTGCTTTTACAGGAAACAATTTCATCAACTAGATAAGAATATTTAAATACAGTAATTGAGAAAAAAAAAAAAAATCCCTCTCCATTCATGTTGGGTTTTTTTTCATGAAATAGATCTTTTGGAATCTCATTAAATAATATGAACTGCTGCACCAAGTTGTTATGGCAACTGGAATTTTAAAAGTAAATTAATTTTGCCATAAGATGTTATTAAGACCAGGTAAGCATGGCCTTGAATAATAATACCTCCTTTTTGTTTGGAGAGGATATGCTATCTCAAACTTTAACACTGGTTTTTATATAAGCCAACACATGTTATTACTATATCAATGATCTTTAGAACAAATGAAAAATAAATTATTTCATTTTTGCTATAAAGTCTTGGATTAGACCTTCTCACCAGGAGCATCATCCTCTAATAGGAGGGGTTCTATGATGCTCATGTGGTTTGTGATATATCCAGTAAAAGCAAACAAGATCAGTTTTCCAAACTGCTATCAACCTAGAGCACAGCTGCTGATTTTACTGGTAGTGCAAGGGAGAAAAAAACCTCAAAACCAACAAAACAAACCAAGAGATTTTAGTTTTAAAAGTTGGGTTTTCTCCTGTAGTAAAAAACCCTGTCCAGTCCATGGTGTATTCCAGAGTGTCTGCTCTGTATCCACCGACTGATCCTGGATTTGCACCTCCCTCACTTGGGCAGTATAATACTTTCTCAAAACAATACTCTCCTAGGAACTGCTCAAATAAAATGGGTACAGCAATGTAATCCCAGTTAATAATACAGATAATAAACAGAAATGCTGTATTTTTAATTTTGTAGGATGTTGTAGCTTGCCCAGAGACAGTAATTCTTCCAGAAGTAAGTGATGATTCTGACTACTGCATACAGGATGTGGGTGTGTCACCAGAAGGGCCACAGCTCAGATCAGCTCTGCAGAGTTGTCACACAAACCTCCTCCCTGTCTAAAAGAATCCTGGTTTGATGCATTCATGCTCCCTGCCTCTTGCTCCTGCCATTTGTAATGGCAGAACACACCTGCAATGGGGTCACGAAATTCTGTGAATCACGAGAATTCTGTGAAATTTAGAATACATACCATTTTATTTTTTTTTTTTTTTAATGAGCCTGATATCTTGATTACCCTGCTGTGGGGCAGAAATACAGAAAGAACTGACCTGCCCCTAAAGGCCAGAAAAGTGTCTTGAGAGCTCGTCTTTGTGAATAAATGAGAGAAGCAAGCACCTCCAAAGAACAATTGTAAATTCCACGTTATGCAATTGCTGCTTTAGTCAAGTGCTCTGAATCACCAAAAATCACAATCAAAGACATGTCCAAAACTTCTAGAGAGCAATTCTTCCTTTATACCCCCTTCTATCAGCTCCTTTTTGAGGTATATAGCATTCCTGAGAGGGTTACAAGGACATTTTAAGTTGCTGAGGAGAAAGTACTACAGGGCAGGGTGTTTTGTTTTGCAAATGGCTGAGGCAGACAATGGAGAGAATGCTCCACATCACTGAACATAGAAGTTGTCCCATAATTAGGAAAAAGGATGGTGTTGTGCCTTCTCCACCCTGGAATATTCTAATATGGGTTCCCCTTATCTCTCTCAGATGTTCTATGTCCAATTTTGTTCTCTCACGTTTTAATTGTTTTAAATTCAGTCCCACAGACTGAATAATTTAGCTTCTAGGGTTTTTACTTCTTTTTGTCATCTGAAATATTGGAGTTTAACCACAGCTGGAAATAGGTTGTAAATTGATGTTTGGTGCTCTTAGATTTTGGGATTAAAGCAATCACCACTTTGGGTGGAAGGCAAGAATATCTCCCCTAGGTTAGAAAGCTGGAGAGTGTTGTTTTCTCTTTTGGATTCCTTTGTAGCAGGGATAGGAATTCCTTCTTAGCATCACCTGGAAGATTTCTTTAGTAAAATAGATACTGGTAAAGCTCTTAATCCTGCCTCATCTCCTTCTTTAGCTGGAAATGTAGTCTTTTAACTCAAGGATATCTCCTGTAGGCTGATGGTGAATATTTGGTCCAGGATGTCAGGGCTGTGTTGAGCAGAAGAAGAACCTTGTAAAGCTGAATTGACTGAAGTTACTTCTGCCCATTCCAAGGAAGGGGACTCAGCTGCAAGGCAGTATCCAGACCAGTGCTCATCTGTCCCCTTTGGTGACAGAAAAATGTTCAGTATCACTTCAAGTTAGTATTTTGTCATTGGAAATGCTCATGAATTGTGATCTTTCAGCTAAAATGTTAACATAGACATCCTGAATATTTTTAATGAGAACTTTGACATTGAATTGCTCAGCTTGATTTCAATGTTTAGATGCTTATTATAAGTTTCTAGAACCTGAACCTGGAAATAACCTAAAATTAAGACTTTGGCATAAGGAAACTCTTAACTTTGTGCTGTTGTAGTCTGCATAAATTATTCACTTGGTATTTAATTTCATTTCAATGAATGTTCAGTAAAGAATTTTATGCTCTTGAAAAGGAAATGTGACATAAGGTAAACAGATTGTTGCAAAAGAAATTACTCCAGGTCTGGTCCAACTCTCATTAAAATCAGTGGAAACTTTCCAAATAGGAGTAGGATGAGCCCACAATAGCATAAATCCATACTAAAATCAGTGGCTCTACTTTGGATTCACAGAAGTAAAAGTGAGACTGGAGCTTTATTCCCAGTATTTAGCAACAGCACTGCTAAAGCAGGCACTGGTGTTGCACTGCACAGAAAGAAGGCACTGATGTTGCACCTTAGGGGTAGTTTTGCCCTGTCACAGTGATTCACAAATATCCCATTTAGTCACTGAGGGCCCTCAGCATCAGTGCAAACACACTTTCCCAAGTGTTTGCTTAGGCAGTCAGCACGGCAGTGACTAATTTCCTTTGTGACTCTGCTGTCAGGAGGCAAGGGTGGAAAACCAGTAAAAATACAGAAGTTAACTTTTGCACACATAATGAGTAGTAAATGCAAAAGATTGAGCTCCACAGAAAGTGGTTACTTTGGGAAACTCTGGTGAATCCTACCTTACCATTGGAAAAACAATCCATCAAAAAATAACCTAGCAAAACTCTATGGGAGAAAATTTAGTATATGTTTTAAGCAGGAAGTAATAAAGCAAACAATATAAATAGAGTAGATAAGCAAAGAACAGTCTCAGTCTAACCCCAGCACTTTGGTAAATCCCATTAGGCACCTATTTTCTCCTTGAAGAAACTGAGTGCTTTAAAAGCACTCAAGTTTTATTGAAAGTGAGCAGGACTTGGGCTTTTAGATTAGTCAGGATTTCTCAGAAATTCCACCCACCAGGCTTACCTTGGAAAAGATTTAAAGTTTTTCTTGGAGTCCTATAAATCAAAGGAAACTAAGAGTAGTGTAGAACTTCATCACAGACCAAGAGAAATTGTCTTAGGTGTCCCCAGACAAAGAGACATGGAGAAAAGGCTTAACATATAAAACTTCTTTTGACATATATTTAACTGTGATGTTACAATTAAACTCATGAAACTTAATTTTATGCCTGCAAACAGCATGTTCAGCACTCAAACATGGCAGCAGAAAGTCAGGTCAGTGCATTGTTTTGATTTCTTTGGTATTCTTGGAAGTAAAATGGTTCAGACCCAGCATCATTTTCCTAATTCCACAAATGTAATGGAGTGCCTACATAGGCAACCTTGTTCCTGTGGGTTCTCCTTAACAGTAACAGAGAGTTAATTTCATATCTCTGTATTTTCCATTTGTTACACAAGCAAATGGTCAAATAGTGATAGCAGGGTGCCCTATGCTCCTGGGAGGGGTTCCCCAAATAAGCACCCACATGAGTGTTGGAGTTCATGCTGAAGTTAAATATGTAAGGAAATATATAATTATATCATGAGAACTACCACCTGGAACCTAGCATTCTAGGAATTTCACTCTATTCCATGTATTTCACCTAGCAGGTATGATATGGGGCTTTGCTGATATACTTAATAGTTTAGTAAAAATTCTAAAAATCTCTCAGAGGAGTGGAAAACATCAGAAATTTGAAAATCTCACTATAAAAATTAGCATAAGGGGTTTTTGTAAATACAGATATGTTCATACACACATTTAAAATAAAAAGCATGACCACAAATTCAAATGTTGAATTTAACAGGCATTAATATAATCTAATCTACTAATAGTGAATATTTACTATTAACTTAATCTTATCTTTTTTATCTACTGAAATATTTTCCTCTGGGTTGGGTGTAATTGCTTTTTTGAGATCTGGTATCATCTAACACCTTTTGTACACTACCTGTTCAACACTGATGTTAAAATTTCTGTGGGTTTTCATTAAAACACCTGGATATAGCCTTGCAGATGGTTTTATACTGGGACAATACTTTCAGTCATATTTGCCTTTCCGTGGCTGGGTGGTTTATATTCCTTCAATGTCTACTGCACATGTCCATGAGATTCCTGCTTTGCCAATTTTTGTAAGATCCTGTTTTATTTTCATAAGTGTGGTATGCATGAATCACCAAAGATTACAATCTACAATGAGGGTTTCTTTATTCAGGACATGCATCTGCTCCCAAGGACATGAATTTTTCAAGGAAAACAGTCTGAACCTGAGACATCCACTGAGTTGCATTGGTTGCAGGAGGTCTTGGCCTCTGCCACTCATCTTGGTTGCTCATTCCACATACATAATCCTTCTAAATAAAGAATTAGAATTAGACTATAAGTAATTCAAATGAAAGAAAGCTGCTTGTGGGCTGTAAAACTCAGGTTGTATGAGCAAAAAAATGTCTGGCTTAAAAAAAAAAAGCCATTTATTATACACCACATATAGGGATGTCAAGTTCTTCCACAGGGGTTCACAGCTGCTAACACAGTGAGCCAGCCTGCCTGAAGTCCTGAAGAAAGAATTTATTTCAGAATACATTTCCTTCTTGGACCTAGTGCTTATCTGATAGTTGCAGCTGGCTGGCTTTAAGATACTGGGAATCAGTGTCATGTCAGGGCTTAGACAGCATTTCTTTTAATACTGCACTGCCAGAAGTGTTTTCTAAGTTTCAAAAGTGGCCAGAATACTTTCCCAAAGAATGCAATGCCCTTAGCTGAGTCCCAAATTTAAGGGATTAAATGAACAGCCTCTCTTTTGAGGAGCTGGGCCATTTGAGAGACCCAAGAGATGAGGAGGAAGGAAGTCTGACTTCACCCCCACAGCTGATGGCTTCAGGATGCTCTGGCAGCTCACACTCCCTGCATGCACACCACTGTTTTTCCACAAATATTGACACCTGGAGATTTCTTCCTCTTCTTTGCATGAAATTCTGGATTTCCCCCTGGAGGGCACCTCAGGATATACCTGAGCTATAGCCTCCATAATGGCTGAGTTTATTTAGACCTCCCCAAATGGCTTCAAATTTGCTGGCTCGTAGGTAGTGGTGAAAGTGGAGCCACAGCAGCAGCAGGTGACTGGAAGTTATAAAATTATCCAGGCAGAAAAGCAGATCCTGAGGAAATTTTCCTATTCTAAACCAAGATTAATTAATATCTGACCCTCTGCTGTAAACGATGGGGTTCAGCATAGCTGAGGTCAATCCTAGACACCCTCATGTGGTCTGGGACACCTCCTGATCTTCCAGGTATTACCCCTGTGGTTATGCCTGACCTGACACCCCTGTCAGAAGGACAGTAAAATCCCCTTATGAGACTGCCACGATATGATTGTGTAGTTAGGTAGATAAAAAGCAAAACTGGAAGACAATAATTAAAAACAGGAAGCAGAACACCAGGGGACCAGAAGGATCACAATTATAAATATGTGCTGGTGTGGGCAGGGAGGAAGAACTTCAGAGAGAGACAGAGACCACAATCATTTGGTAAAATTGAAGAACAAAGAATATAGGACCTGCCACATTAGCTGAAATAACAGATGTCTCATTTTGTTCATCTGGAAGAAGATTAAAAGTTCTCAGTAATAGCATAAAAATAGAAGATCTAACTAGAAATATCTTTTTTACTTTCTTTTTTTATCTATTTGGCATAATTTACAAGGGAATGATATCCATGCTCTATATAAAAAAAATTATGTTAGAAATCCTATCTTTTCACCAGGATGTACAAAAGTATGCAAATAGGGACAGTAGACTACCAAAGACACTTCAATTCACTTCCTCAACCTGGAAAAGAAATACTAAATCACAGCTGATTTATGTCAGCCCAAGAGTCAGCCCTTTGGAAGGGAAGAGACTAACAGGGTAATTAATGGCCCCAGTTGTGGGGTCTATGTATTAATTGATGAAACCTTTCACACCACAAGAATTTTTCATTTTGGATGTACTCATACTTGTGCTTTTTAATTAATTAAAAAATGGAGAGATGGAATCTTCTGGTTTGTTATTAGCTGAATTAATGCAGAAAGCCATTTGGTTTGTGTTTCTGGGT
>JACBWW010000106.1:456611-469830 GCA_020086605.1 Lanius collurio
TTGTTGCTGTTGTTGTGTTTTTTAAGAAGTGCCTCTGCTATCCAAGCATCATGTACAAGTTTGACCTATATAACAGACCAAGTAGGTCACTGAGTGCACATTGGACCATGACAAATTGATTTTGAACCATCACTTATCTGGCTCTGTTGCTGTCAAGGAAGATATATCAGTGTGATTAATAAATTATTTACCAAATAGATAAAAGCATGCTCCCCCCACCAGAGATTCTGGAGGGTTTATTGTTTTAAGCTGCTGCACTAATTGGGCTGTACATTCACTTACAGTTCCAAGAGGGAGGAACATTAGAGGAACAATGCTCTTTCCTGCACATGGTGGGGACACAGCAGAGGCATCCTAGGAGTGCCTACAACAAATGATGCTCAGTCCAGGGTTTTCCTGGTGCAATTCCCAGCACACCCTCCTCACACCAGTCTCCAGCCAGTGCTGCCCCCAGCACAGGGGAGAGAACTGGCCTCACACCAGCACTGAAATATTTTACCTCAAGCCCCACTAAGATGTGAGGGACAGCTTTGAGATTCCACTCCGTAACCTTCCTCTCTTTATTGCAGAAATGATCCTAGATTTCTTCCCCTGGGATTTAAACCATCACAGTTGAAAAAGTATCTTAACAAGCAAGAGAAAAAAGGGATGACACAACCTTTTCCTCTACCAGGAATTTTTTCTCCATCCCCCCCTTGAACTAAAAACAAAATAGAAACCAAATAAACCAGATTAAATAAAATATATTCTGCAGACAGGAGGGGAAAAAAAAATACATGAATGCCTTCCACTCTCAAGGTATATATCATCTGGCTAGGAAGCCAGTTAGTTATACAGATTCCTGAGGGGTTATTCAGACACTTGGGTAAAATAACAGATCTCCAAAGAGGCTTAAAGTAAATGAAGCTCTTAGCAACTTAATGGGGTTTTTTTGAGCAGGAAGAAGGAGGAAAGGCAGAGCAGAAGTGGGAGGGGGAAAAGGAAAAATTATGGAAATTACATTTCTAATTGTAACAGAGACGTAGGAGAATTTCAGTCCTTACCAGGAATTTTTGCAGCATCCAAGCATTCTGCTTTATTTGTCTTTATTTTATTTATTTATTTATTTTCTTTTTTTTTTTTTTTCCTTGAGAAACCCTACAAAGAAATCCTGGCTGTGTCTCTCTTTCACAAGAAAGAAAGACTATCTAGATTTGGGGTTATTGAAGAAAAGTGCTTGAGAATCACAGTCCCAAATAAAGATGCATAATGTGCTGGCACTTGAATTTAACTATATATATTAGCTCTTTTTAAAAATTCTATTTATTAGTTCTTTCCTGTGGGTATCTACTAATCCCAATCACTAGAGAAAAGGACTGTATTATAATGATTCTTAATTAGATACAGATGCAACAGATTGATTCATTATTTCCATGTGCTGCTGTCAGTGTTTTGTGCAGTGTTTTCAATTTCATTAAGCTTCTCTGCTCAATTCCTTCATAAGCTGTTTCTGTCAGCTAAAACAGCCCCTCCACCCCTAGAAACACTTCTTGTCCAAGCACCTCTGCTTCTGATTTCCTCTCTAAGCCTTATCTATGGCATTACTCTTTGTTGCTATTGTTTTATAATGGAGGACAATTTTTCACCTTCACAACTTGAGTTTGTCCTCAGTAATAAAAAGAAAAAAACTTTTAAGTGAGGGAAACTGCAGTGTAATCTAAAATGAATTTTAATCACTGCAACTAATTATGAAGAGTGGTAAATCAGTAAGGGTCAGAGCTCTAGTAGCTCACTCCAAATGACAAACAGTAGTACAGCTGATTGTAATGGGATTATTCCCGTGAGTAGCTGCCCATTACTTTTACTGAGAGATTTATAGTCTCTCTGAAAAACTGTCTGAAAGATCATTAATAAAAAAAATAATTAACAAGGAAACTGAAGCCATTATATCGAGAATTTCTGCAAACAATGGGAAAACTTCATTTATGGTGGAGACAATGAATCAGACCAGTGAAAATATGGGTAGCTCTGTATTGCTGTCTGATACCAACAGGCATAATCTCATTTTGGGGGTGGGCAGGGTAGCCAGAAAAAAACCCATCTGTTCACAGGCACATGCGCTAAATTGTTAAATTGGAGAAGAAACCAAATATTAAGACAACAAATGACCTTTTATTGGTGTTAAATACTTTGATCATCAGGAATTTTGAAAAGGGGCCAAATTTTCTCAATTCTCATTACTTTTGAGAGAAATAACCTCTGTGATTTTTCCATTGGAATGAAATAAAATGTTTGTGAGAAGCTTGTATCAAATAAAATGTTGTTGTCCCAAGGTAGGGATCCATCACAACCCACCCTAATTCATCTGGGGACAGCTCAGAAGACAAGAGTTAGCTCCAAGACAATCCACTCCAGTGAAGTACCCTGGGCAAGCAATTCAGGGCTTCCCAGACCAAGGGCTCCCCAAAGTGGAGCTGGACATCTCGTGGCTGGGGTTTATCAGCTGCTGGGCAGGGCTGTGAGAATGCAATTGCTCTGAGCCTGCCTGAAGTTCTGGGGCTGCTGCATCAGCCCCAGCAGAACCAGCCCAGCACTGGTCACCCCTGGAGCCCTGCCTGTCTCCATTATCCCTTTACAACAGGAACGGAGCAAAACCGAGGGGGAAATGCATGAGGAGGGCTTTACACAGGTTAGATGTTACACTTTTCCAAAGTTCATAGGTAGAGATGGGGTGTGGTGCTGGATGGGCCCCCCAAGCAGCAGGGCCACCCCTGAGGGCAGAACAACCTCTCTGTTTAAGGTTAGAAAAGGCAGAGGTGTGTTCTGCTCAGCAGGCTCCATGCAGGGTGACAAGAGTACAAGCTGAGCAGGGTTGTGAGCATGGCTGGTGGAGATGTACTTGCAAAACAAATATCAGAGGTTCTGTTTGACTTCTCATCCTCGGGGCTCTCCCCTTTTGGTGGCTCTTTTAGAAAGTGAACCAGATTGAAAAACTGCACGTGAGGACACAGTAACTGTTTTGGTTTATCCCACTCTTAATTAGTTTTTCTCAATGTTACTCTGCCTCCTACATTTCACCAGAACATTTCTTGCTGGCAAAGTGGGAAAGCAAAGTAGTTCTTTTTCAGCAGAGAAAATTCCAAAGTGTGTGATTCCCTCAGCCCTGAGGCTTTGCTGCAAACACATGTGGAGATCTGAAACATGTATTGCTGTCACCAGTGACTGCCACTTCTGTGTGGCATGACCCAGACTTGTGTTCACACATTTAAAATAATGAGATTGCATAATGCATGTGATCTTGCAACCTTACTGTTTAACAAAACACCTGAGACACCTGATCTGGAGCCCTGATTCTGTGTGATATGCCAGAGTATATTGGTACCCCTGGGGCTGCATGAAATACGTGCCATATTTCCCCATGATCTCTGCACAATGTTATCTTCAGAAAAACAGGATGGAAATAAAACACAAGGTAATGCAAAGGTAAATTCATGTTTTATTCTGTTAAAAAAAAAAAAAATCAGACAAAACATATAGAAAACTTCTGGACAGGCTTCACATCTAAATCACTCGAGATATTTGCCTATTAAAATTCATTACGTGGATAATGTGTACAGGTCTCTTAAAGATTTGTTCTATAATTAAGAGTTTTTGTGGTAGATGGTGTTACTTTGTTCCCAGGAATCCCAGAGCTGTTTTCCCTGAAGCTACTGCATCAAGACAAAGGCATGAAAAAGTGAGCAGCAAGGGGAAAAAAAGCGCCATTAGATCTCTTCTTTTGTTTATTATGTTTGACTAGGGAGTTTACCTTTCTTCTTTTTTTAATCTTGACTTTTTTTTGTCTTTCATTAAAATTCAATGTCCTCTAGTTGATAGCATTTGGGCACCTTTCCCAAGTCTGCCTGACAACATCAATGGCGAGCTGTTGAGCTGCAGTGACCCCCTAAGCAAGCTGTCCTCTGCTGTTTTGGCTGCACCTACTATTACTCAAGCAGTGGGAGCCAAACAAATGCGACACTTGGATCTTTCTTACTTGTTCTGCAAAGCAACCCTGCCAAGCCCAGAGTAGGGACACGCTGCATAAGGAATCAACAACTCCCCACCATTCCCCAGCGGGACACCAGCACTGGCAGCAGAGCTGAGAAGTTAACTCTGGGGTATACAGGGCTGACAAATGCACAGACATATTGATCCTGGGCAGTCTGTCTCATCAGTGAAGTAGTAATGGGCTGCATATTAACACAGCTGCCTGGAAGGTGACAAAAGGCAGGGAAGGATGCTGGAGCTCCGTGCCCAGGGATGGACGTGCACGCTGGCACTGATTGGCCCCAAGCCAGGCCAGGAGACCCTTCAGAGACAGAGTCAGAGAAGTGGGTATTTGCTTTATTCAGCACTGGGTGTGTGGGGGATCGCTCCTCCAAACACACACCCCGGTACCTTCTACAATACAGTACTTATGGGTTAAATCATGAATATTCATTACATTCATTGAGACAGGTGTGGTTATACAAATTATTCCCCGTAAGCCATTAATATCATTAGCATACGGGTCACGCATGCGTTGTGTGTCCTGGTGGTCGCACTGAGGAAGGCTTCTCCTCTTCCTCGGGGGTCTCTGTGATGAAGATCAGCAGTCTTCCTCATAGTGCCCTTTTCACCTTTCTCCCTGGGGCCTGTGTAGTCCTTTGAGGAACGATTCAGTGCTTTCTGAGATGATCTTTGTCCCTTCTATCTTGACAAGATCAGAGCGAATCCTCCTTCCAAGGTTTTGTAATCAACATTTGCTGTCTGAATTAACATTTGCTGTCTCCTCCTGTCCCCCCAATCTTGACAAGATTAGGGTAAATTCAGCTTCTTAGGTTTTATACATAACATTTGTGTCTCCTAATAGTTAACTGTGCTTGCATGAGTTACCCACTGACCACCCTTTACTCAGCACCACACCTAAGGTGGAAGCTCAGCCAGCCACCACTGCTGGGTCATGAGACTCACCAAGGCTTGGTTAAGAAGAAGGATTAAAAAAAACCTCTTTTGCTGAAGTGTTTGTGTTAGAGTGAGCAAAATAGAAAGAGCAAGCAGATTAAGTAAAAAGGAAATGAGTTCCACAGGTGTTGGGCAGAAGAACTGGGTAAAAGCTGCTTACAAATGTGCTATTGCTGGATGAATGAACGTGTCTGCAGCTGGCAGCAAGGGCAGAAACAGCTCTTGCTTGGTTCCTGGACATGTAATAACAGACACTTCTCTGCCCTCGAAGTACAAGCTGGAGGTGTCACTGTAAAACCCAGCCCAGTGCCAGGAGGGGCGTCAGTGGCACTGAGGGAGGGGCTGCAGCCTCTGCTGGTTGGGAGTGGCTGAGGCTGCAAAGCATCTCCTGCACTCATCCTCCCCTCACAGAGCCCAGGTGCCTCTGGCAGCCCTGCAGGGATCAGCCTGCACAATCCAAACTCCACAGGAAAGAGGTCTAATTGCTCCAGCAGTGTACACATCTGTCCTTTAGCTGTAAAATAGGAGTGTGAATGGAAAGTCATGATATCTTGTGAAATTTTAGGTTTCTATCAAAAATCTTGAGTGGGCTTGAAACAAGGCATTGTGGAAGACAGTGTGTTTTGACAGATTATTCTTACAAAATGTGAGCACTAAAGTACTTTGTTTAGCACTACTATTGGAAGCAGTACTATTTTAAAATAAAAATAGTGTAAAATGCTGTTGTGAGTTGATTTTGTCATATGCTACAGCTCATATATTATTACTATTAAGATAAATAACTTGATTAATAATCACGTAACACTAAAGAATTATTTTAATTTTTGATTTTCAGTATCTATTTTAATACTCCTGGGTGTGTGCTGTTAACACTTTCCATTACAATTTCAGGATGCATATTCATTATGTCAAAATTTCTCATGAAAGAGAAATTCTGTTTCCTGGGAAACCCCAGTCTTTTTCTGTAATTATTTTCCTTCTTCCCTTTGCTTCTCTTTATGAATTTTCTAGAGGATTTTAGGCACATTTTTTTGTAGGTTGTCTGGACTCCAGGCTAAAGAGGTCTTCAGTCTATTTGTGGGGTGTCTGAAAATATGGTTTATAGTTATTGGAGACATATTGGTTCTTTCACCAAAAAAAAAAAAAAAAAAAAAAAAAAAAAAAACAAAAAACCCAACCAACCAACCAAAAAAAAATTAGGAAAAACTGAAAGAAATTCTTCCATAGGTCACAGTAATTATGGCTGAGAGTGAAGGCCCTTCATCACCACACTCACATAAACACAACCCACCTGCATCAGCAGCCAAGTACACCTGGGACCTAAATGAACTTCTGAGTACATTGTGCAGACATTCTGCACTGGATGATGAAGACAAAAGAAGATGAATTCAACAATTTCATTATTATTTTAGTACCACAGTGCATCACTAATAGTCTTCTACTTTGGAATGCCAGGGATAATGGAAAGAAACCAAAAATATTAAAAAAGGGCTATATTTAGGCCTACTGAAAAACCTCACTATATATAACCTCCATTTTTAACATCATCATGCTCCTTGCAGTCTCTGCTGACTTCTGAAGTGGTGAAACTCAAGGGCCTCACTCTGCACAACATCAGGGAGGGAAAAGCTCTTGAAATGTGTGGAGAGAGAGGATGGGGGGCAGCTCCATGCCCAGCCCTTGCTCCTGCTTGCAGCCCCCCATGGAAGGAGGGGAGGGAGAAGGATATGGCTGGCAAGGCTTCGGGCAGGGCTCCTGGCAGGGTAGGAAAGGCCACCCTGTGGAAGGGCAGCGTGCCCAGTCTCTGTGCCCACGTGGGGGCTACGACTGTCTCTCCCATCAAAGCCCCTGGGAGCTGAGTTCAGCCCATTTTGGGCAGAGGTTGTTTACACAGCCCAGTCAGAAATGTCCTCCAGCCCCCTCCTGTGGGTCTGGGATCTCGACTTCAATGGCACCATCTCATCTGAGATCAAAATCTACCCTTCTAGGGTAACACAGATTTTCTTTCTTTAATAGAAGCAAAAAACAATGCAGAGTCAGCTGGATCAATCACTACATTACTGCCAATAATATTGATTATACTATGTTTAGTTAGGTAATATCCAACATTGTAAATGCTAATATTCAATGCTTAATAGATTATGTTATATTGATAACAACCAAAAATATTTAACCATTTAAAGTTCAATTGCATTGCCAATGAAGTAAGCTAGTTACAGACTCTTAGATGAAATCTAGGCTCAGACAACATCCCATTTCTCATATTTAGCGAAGGAAACAGTGGAATAATCATAAAACTTAGATTCTTGTTGATTGCTTGTTAGAAATCTGAAGAGCAGTTAAAACTCAGTTGTAATTCAAAACCCAGTTGCAATTCAAAATTCTTAATTTTTTTTTGTTTGGTTGCTTTTGGATTTTTTTTCAGTTTTGTTTAATTTGTGGAAATCAAATATTTTCTCAGCAGTAGGAACAGAAAACCATCACTTATAAGTGGCATTTATGGTGCAGAGCAACTTCTTGAGCCTCAGGTGTTCCTTGCACAACTTCTGCTCGAGTGGCTCTTCCCCTGGCGGTGGTGGGGTCTCTCCCTAACAGTGATCCCTTGGTAAAATCTTTGTGTAATTTTGCTCTCACACAGCACACAGACTCTGTGCATGCTGACATCAAGCCCAGCAGCCCAGGGCACTGGAGCAGGAGGAGCACACCTGACCAGGGAGTGCACTGGCCCCACACAGGAGCCATCCACCAGTGGGGCTGAACCAAGATTTGTAGGGACAATGAGGTCTGAGATCAATAAAGGGCACGCAGAAAAAATTCACAGGACCTTTTACAAATAAATGGTCATTTTGTTTTTCCAGATGAGTAGCCACAAAATATTGTGACTTTGTTACTCTTTCTCGTTGATGAATAACCTGTGTTGTTCTTGTTTTATTCAATACTGTTTTCTTAAGCTACTGCATGCCCATACACATTAAATACTTAAATATTGAATTCTGTGTGACTGCACAGCCACGTGCACAGAGAGCACAACATGAGGCCTTCTATTGTGAGCCCCCTCAGCTAAGAAGCATTAAACCTGTCACTGTTTCAGGTGACAGTCCTAAACACCACACTAGTCTTCACTCAAAGGAAATTACACATTTTCCTCCTTGTCCTCATTTTTAATCTCCAAAGTAGGCTTGCTATAACAACACCCTCACCTCAAAAAAGCCTCAAAGCCAAAACAAATATAGAAGCATCAGTAGTTTTGGAAAGCACGAAAGGTTTATGCCATTATTCCTTCCTCTGTCAGTCCTACTTGTACCTTCTGCTTTGGCTCTGCAGAGGTTTAAAGCAGCCATGTGTGAGCTAACAGGCAGCAGGCAGCTCTCCCCCTGAAAAAGCTGCCTGAGACTGCAGATTTATTTAAATGGGAATGTGTAGCTGGCTTCCTGCATGTAAAATAAAGCAGGTGCTAAAATATTAAACTCTACCACTGTCCACTATTCATTGCATCCAACTGGTGCTGTCAGAAGCAAGCTGCTTGACTAACCAGGGCCTGTGATTTAGTGTGACATCCCAACTCTAATTACTCCCTCCTCCTGATTCATTTTCTCAGCCTCCAATTTTCAGATTCAGAGAGCCTGGATTCAAGGGGGTGAGGGAGATCTGGAAATGCACTTGCCTCAGAATGCAGAACATAATGAATCACCTTAGGGCCCCCAAAATTATTTGCTACTGAGCTGGTTTAGCCAAATTTAGAAATCTCCTCTCTCAGAGAAGGTAGGTTATAAACCACCCCTCCACCCTGCCAGGTTTGGGAAAAATTAAACTTTTTCCTCGAAAGAAAGTGAAAGTGATAAAAGCTATTTATTCAACAAACACACAGATAAAGGATAATAATGATAAACAATGAGCCCCCCTCGCTATAGAGGGAAAGAAACCTGGGAAAAAGAAAATCCGAGTCCTTCTGTAGGGATTCTCTCTCCTCCTCCTCGGAGCGGGGATGAGGGGGGCCCTCCCCCAGGCCCTCCCCCTCGATGGAAAAAGTCCTGATGGTCTGATGTGAAGCAATCCAGAAAAGAAGAGGAAATAAACCAAAATTCCAGGGGAAAAATCCAACCCTCCGGAGGAAAAAAAAAAAAAAAACCTACGATCCCAGGAGCTGAAAAAAAAAAAAAAAAAAAAAACCACAAAAAACCCCCCAAAAACTGAGAGAGACAGTTCCTTATCTCTGTCCTTGAGCCCCTGTTTAGAAGTCTGCTCAGTTCTCTCTCTCTCTCCACTCAGGCTCAGTCCAAAAGCCCAGAAAGGCAAACAACCAATTTCTGGGCATGGAGCATGGAATAGGGAATACAACATCCAGTCACCCCCAGACAGAGGCAGAACCCTCTTTCCCCATTCACAACCTTTTTAATGGGTCCTGTTTCTGTGGATGGAGAAAACAAACTCTCTTGGGGGATGGAATCATCTCAGCTGGCCCAAAACCTTTGCTCAAACTCCTCTCTGTAAAGAGACACTGATGCTTCCCGAGGCAACTCCTGCCTCAAGGTGGGATGAGTTGCTGGAATGGAATGAAATACCTGAAAATCTGGTGGGCTGTATTCAAATTTAGCTCAGTATTCAGGGTGTTAAAATGTGTTCCTTGGGAGAGTGTGGCAGTTGTCTAACATGAGTGTCTCATCACTTCAGTCGTCTCTGTCCTGCACAGCTCTGTTTTCTAACAGGATAAGACTTAGAATGACTGAGGATGAAATCTTTGCATGTTCCATCCTCTGCAGAATTAGTTCAAAAGCAAAGCAAACAGTTTAGGGAATGTAAGAGATTAGGAAACAGCATGAAGGCACAAGTTTCCTGACATCATAAAATCAAGACTTCACTCAGGATGTGACTCATGCAAGCTAACCTTAGGTATCAATATTTCACCAGGCTTTTTGGGATCTGTTTTCCCATAGCTGGGGAGTGGAAAGCCTTTTAGAGCATGAGTCATCTGTAAGAACATGCATGTCTCTACAACTCTACTCTTAACAACTTCCTGGAAGGAGGTTGTGTGAGGTGGGGGTCAGTCTCCACTCCCAGGTAACTCACAACAGGGGAAAGGACCTCAAGTTGTGGACATTCAGGTCTGATATTAGGAAAAACGTCTTAGCAGCAGAACTGGCTCTCAAGGACAGTGATGGGGTCACCATCCCTGGAAATGTTCAAAAAACAAGCAGATGTACTGCTTTGCTGTATGATTTTGTGGGCATGGAAGCATTCAGTCAAATGTTGGCCTTCATGATTTTAGTAGTATTTTCCAACTTAGTGATCCAACTATGCTATGATCTGACTAATTGTAATGATATAAATGTACCTGTTTTCAGTCATAAGGAAGGAAGTTAATGTGACTGGCTTAGACATGGATGTTTCATCTGTGAAAGTTGAGGTCCAGTCATATAAATCCCCTCCACATCATAAGAAACATCTGCACCTCACAGAATCAGAATATGAAAGTTTTTGTGTGTGAAAAGGATGTTTGCATTGGTATAATAGACTTGAATGTAACCTCTTTGTTTCATAGAAACAAATAAAAGCATCCTTTAAGAAAATCACATATATTTGGCAAAAACAATAAAAATAATTATTTTTTTCTTACAAAAATCTTTATTCTCTAGCCTAGTGTTATTCTCATAAAAAAAAAAATCAGAAAACATTCATTCTGTGCTTGATCTATATTTTTTCAGGGGCATATTCTGACAATTTTCAGATGTCAGTGGGGTTTCAGATACGTTCAGAATTAAGTACCAAATCTCTCACACCAATCAGATTCTGTACATTTACCCCTTCAGCTGATTTAGAAGGTGTGCAGACAGACTTCCAGTGGACAGCAAGTCAGAGGTGCTGAGCACTGTGGTGATTAAAAAGAGTGGAAGCAGTTCCCAGGGCATCCAACAATACAGCCAGGACATTGTGTGCCTAATTGCAATATGCTAAAGCTATTTTCAAAAAGCAGATATCTTCACATCTCTTTCACTTTCCCTTCACTTTTACTTCCTTAAATATATTAGATATTAGGTCGTTCTGACTACTGTGAGTCTGTGCCTTCTGCTCACTGCCCAGAACCACCTACCCAATGCAGAAATTCATTTCAAGGACACATTTATCTTCACCTCACCCTTTCTCACAATATTTTTATTAAACAAAAATGTTTATGCTTAAACCACAACAATAATAGACAAGTACAAGTAGAAAAAAATGTACCTTCAAAACACAGTTTTATTACCACAAAAAATGTTTCCTTTACATAGGTACATATTCTCCTTGTTTTGATTACTTTTTTTACATTGAAATATATTTAAACCCTGTGTACTAATAAACAGAGAGCTGATCATGCTTTTATTTCATATATATCCTTTGTCATAACTAATATTATTGAATTTCAGCTAGACAGATTTGTCATAGAAGTCAAAAAAAGGAGCAGAAAAAAGAGAGAGAGAGGAGGAGAAAATCCAGTAATTTAAATTACTTCTTGGAACCGATTTTGCAGTGATAATATGTAATGGGTAGTAAACCATAACTACTGCACACACATGGCCATAAACTTACATTATCCAATCTATTTCTTCAGAAAAAAACTATGTGTGTGAATATATGCAGTTACTACATAATTTTATATAAGCTGTAACAGTATCATATTTACAGCAATTTTTATAATCTATAGTTGTTAGCTCCAGCAGGCCTCTTGGTAAAAAAAATAGCTATAAGCCTACAGCAAATGTTGACCTATGTTCAATTCATTTTACCCATTTCAGCTGGCTAAATAGATTATATGAGCTCACACTATGGCTAGTGGAGAGAGGAAGAGAGAGGTGTTTCAAGAAAATGATTCATATGACCAGAAGATAAACAGGAAAAATAGAGGTGGGGATCAGCTTTTCTCTTGTGACTTTGCTGCCTGTGGTTGAACTTATAGGTAGCTGAATTTAGCTGAGAGAATTAATGCTTAAAAATGTGGCATTCCAAAAATGAGACCGTAGATGTAAAATCAAAAATAAATATTTCCTTTATAAAAGGTTATCCATTCCTTTTAGGTAATCTTGTGTTTCACAGTCTTTTTGATCTTGCAGCTTCTGATGCTTTGGGCACTATCACCATAGTAACTAAGTAGAAAACTATCATACCAAGAGTTCAAAAGTCAAGATAGAAATTTTCCAGTATCATAGTTTACAAACATTTCCATCCTTTTAGAGTGTGGCTGAGAAGTTTTCATCAATTTCCACATGTTGCTTACAAACAGGAGAGCTAAAACATACTTTTCAAGCACAAATTAACTCAAATTACTTGCTTCCAGAATATTTTCCTTTAATACAGAAGTCTTCAAATATTGTACAGTTGATGCTATAAATTATTTATGCTCCCATTTCACTTTTTGCAAGGAGATGTGACGACAGGACAAAGTGTAATGGCTTTAAACTAAAAGAGGAGACATTTAGAACAGATATGATGGACAAATTCTTTACTGTGAGTGTGTTGAAACAGTGGAAGAGGTTTCCCAAAGGAGTGTGGATGTCCCATCACTGGAGGTGTTCAAAGCCAGGTTGATGGGCCTTTGAGCAATCTGGGCTAGTGAAAAGTGTCCCTGCCCATGGTAGGGAGGGGAAACAACCTAATCTTTAGTGTTCCAACCAACTCAAACCATTCTGACATCCTCCAGCTTTCTTGGGAAGAGGGAACTTCAATGGTTGAAAATGACTCATACACTTACTAATAATTTTATTTTTTTTCTCTAAATAAATATTCCTGATCTGTTTTTTTTTCCTTAGTATATTATTCTTTTCTTAATTTATTCACTTGAGTTTGGGGTTTTTTTTTTAATATTTAGTGATTTTGGGTGCTGCAGCATATCAAGTTTATTAAGAGATATCTTCAAAGCTTCTGATTTTCAGGAAGTGGTGAATAAATATAAATTATAGATCTGGTATCACTTAGGTGTATGTAAGTTTTTTTAAAGCTTGCTTGCTATGATAAATGAATAGATGGGATGAAATTGAGGTGTTTTTTGGCATCTCTCTTCAGGGATTTTCTTTTCCTCTCAAAGCCCATGAAAATGGCAAGCCCATGACAGCAGGCTCTGACCTTCATTGCACCACTCAATGAGCCTTCAGACAGGCTCTGCATGTGGGGTCATGTTTTCTACCTGCATTAATAGCTAATCTATCCGAAATTGCCACATATTTCCCTATTTTTGCATTCAGATTTTACATGCTGAAATGAGCACCTGTCCATCAAGTATATCTGC
>JACBWW010000106.1:519799-538912 GCA_020086605.1 Lanius collurio
GGATCACCTCTGCAGAGGGTTCCTGACGGGATCACCTCTGCAGAGGGCTCCTCACGGGATCACCTCTCCGGGTCTGCTACGGCTCCTTGGGTCTGAGCCTCAGACCCCGACCAGCACGGGCCGGGAGAACCCCCCAAACATAAACAGACAAGCACATATGGATCTGCCAGAGTGGGAAACATCCACCCTCCACAGGTGGGAAGGCAATGCAGGAGGAGGGATGGGGCAGCAGGGCTGAGGGTTCCTGGGAGTCACCCCTGCTGCTGTGGCCAGGGCAGAGCAGCTGAGCCTGCCCAGCTGCAGCAGCACAAAGCCATGCCCAGGGCTGCCCTCCTGTCCTCTGTCCCCTGCAGGAGTGTGACCACGACAGGTGTTGTTTTTAGGGACACCACAGCCCCACCCTTCCCTCCCCTGCAGAGGAGGTCAGGGCTGCCTTCCATGTTGTGCCCCCACCTCCATATCTACAGGGCCCCATCTACATGACATTCCTACATGGAAAAGGGGAGGTGAGGGAGAACTCCCCTGTGCAGGTAGAGCTGTTTGACATTTTTAATGCAGTGTTAATTCATTGTTATTGCTGGCTGCATTTGTGTCCTGTTAACTCCTCCCTGCTTCCCACCCCACCCCTCCGTCATCTCAAGATTATATTGAAAGCAAAATTATTTTGTCAGAGTAAGAATTTAGGTCTTGGCTAATATTTCACTTGTTGCACAGCTTGAAATCACAAATAGACAGCATTTCCTTTTGAAGAAGTGGCAGATTGAAAAAGGTGAAAGATAGCAGGGCAAAACCCTGAGGACAGATTTGTCCTACTCTTTTCTGAGGAATTAGGAAAGGAAGGAGGAAGAAAGATATGTAGAGAAAAAAACCCAAACATATACTCTGTGTTGAAATCTTGAATTTGGAAATGAAGAGTATAATGGTTAAAAGTATTATTTGTCACTCTTTATGATCTCTCCTCTCTTCCTTCCTCCAACATTCCCTCCCCCATGCCAGCTCAGTCTCTTTGTGTGTGTGTAATAACAGATTATTATTACAATGGTGCCAGCAAGGCACCATCTTTGTTAACATGCCTCTGAAACTCTTCTAAGCTTCTGGTTTTGGAGGAAAACTCTGCAGCTTTATGATAGGATATCTTTCAATATAATTTCCCTGAATGATTCATATAATGATTGTGGCTACTTGCAGGCAAAGAAACCTCATCCATTATGCCCTCAAGAATTGCAGGACAACCCCTACAGACACTAAACACACATCAGTCTGCAGCCCATACACTGCTTGACTCACTCACATTTTGGACTGACTTCTGAGCAGTGACTCAGCTAAGTCCTGCCCAGCTTTCCATGCTGATAACATAGGAAAAAAATGAGAAAGCAGCAACATTAGACTCATTGTGTTCTCTCAAAACCAAGCAAAAGCCTCACTGTTTTTCTGTTGCAGTTTTGTTGACACTTCCTTGCTGGGTCCATAGTATTGGCATATGCTCATTATTCACCACCCTAAATATACTTCCCTCAAAAGTTAGTTAAGTGACAGTGAAATTTTCAGCACATGTTACTCTTCCACAGAGTGCTAAGTTTATTGTTTTTACTGTTGAGAGGTTCTTAAAGACCAAAGCCACAGGAGAATGCACACTAGTGATATGCTCATGGAAAAGAGACACGATAAAATAGCATTTTCTTAGCAGGGAGATCATCCTGAAGCATGATAGAATCACTGGAGCTGCTCTCCCTTCCCAAGAGAAGAAGCCTCTGTTCATCAGCTGGGAGAGAGCTGGTGTCCCTCACTGCTCCAAAAATCACATCCACAAAACTCCTCAGCATAAAAAGATTCACCTCTTTGAAACTGAACAACCTCCACTGCCCTTTTATTGTCTTAAACCCATCCACCTTGAACATGATAACTTAATTATATCCCAAACTGGGCAGACTGAAATCTCATTTATGACATGATCCTTTTGGTGTATAATAGTCTTAACAAGCCTTAATTTTCCACTCTGTCTTCCTGTCATAGTTACTTACCACTGCTAAGAATAATGAGATAAAAATGTGAGGTTGAACCACATAGAGGAAAAAAGAGTCAGTACAGAGCAATGCTCCTGTGGGGTTCCCACAGGGGAACATCAGTGACACTCCTTGGGCACTCCTAAACTCAGCTGCTTCTCTGGACTTCAGCAGAAGAAGAACCATGTTTCTGGATTTTGGGGGTGGTTTTGTTTTAATATCTTTTTTCCCAGACATTGTCAGCCTGAAAGACATGGCTCATCCCTTCTGGCCCATGAAATCAAGGAAACTACCTATCTACTCTAGCAAATGATCTCATTTGTACACACTTGCCTCAGCATGACCAATTCACACCAGTTCATTGTATGACCTTGAGTAACTTGCTTTTTTTATTTTTTAGTTTCGTAATTTTCATTTTTAAAACAGAAGTTTCTGACTTCTATTGTAAAAAGTATCATGAAAATGTGTTCCAAATGCACTCTGCTTGATCCAAAACACGGAATTTAAATTTTTGAACACCAAACAAAATCCCAAAAAAGCATAATTTTCAGACACTAAAGACAAGCTTTCACTTAGTAATTTATATTTTTTAAAGACCTGGTCCCTAACTTGTGGAAACTAGGATCTATGATTCATTGAAAATAACCACCAACAACTTCAATGTTGATGTATTTACTTACTCATATTCCTACAAAGAGTTAGATTAAAAAAAACAAAGAAAAGCAAAACAAAACAAAACAAAACAAAACAAAACCACCTTAAAAGTTGGCTTTATTTTTTTGCCTTTAATGTTTTTGTTTTTGTTTTTTTTTTATCTGTTTCACTACAACAGACTTTGATTTTGTTTAGTGTTTTTCAGCTGGTTTCACCTTACACTCTAGGTTAAGCCTGAAATACTGTTCTATTGGAATGTGATATTACACAGAAAAGAAAAATCCTAGACAAGAAAATCTGTTTCCATTTATGCATGTGTGTGCACATGTATATTAATTTTAATAAAAAATATTACATTCTTGGGCTCCTAATAGTCCGTCATAATTTTTAATGCCTTCATATTAAGAACTTAACTTTAGATTTAAAATGTAAGGCCAGACTTACATGTCTAAAGGACACAGCAAAGCAGGTTCTGCTCCCTTTTCTGGTAAGGGGTACCTTGGCAGGCACAAAGCTGAGCACCTCTTACCAAACACTGACAAAAGCCAAGTGTTACTGCTTGAAGGCTGAAGGTTTGGTCTCAGCACCCTTGCTCTAATTTGTGTTTTCAAACACCAGTATCACAAATATCTGCATTCTTCCTGAAGCTTGACCCACTCTTCCCACTTGAGTTTATCACCAGCAGGGTCCTGGTCACCCCAGAGTTTGGCTGAGGACATCTTCTTCCTTCAGGGACTTCCCACCAGAGATGGCCCCTGTCCCTTGGGGTGCTCCAAAGCAGTCCTGTATGGCTTTGGGTACCTCAGGTGGGGGTCAGAAGGGGGTGTGCACAGACCTCATTTCAGAATCGAGGCTTAAATCTGCTTTACACTGAACCACCTGAGCAGACTTTGGGTGCCAAAAGGAGCTGTATCTCACAGCTCTTCTTTTATTAATGTTTTTCTCTCTCCTGACCAAATACATTAGTCTTTTATGACCTCATTATCCCAAGATATTTAATGCCTAATGAAAAAGATATTTTTTAATATTGAATTACACCGTTACATTTGTTTGGTGGCTAGCAGTTTTAGCTTCTCTGACAAATATTCCAACTGTAATGCCTTATCTGCTTGGATACACGAAAGAATACACACTCTTCCTTTTTTTTTTTTTTTTTTTTAAGTTATCCATTATAATTAAGATAAATAATGTCCTGTCACAGAGCACAGAGACCAGAGTCTGGCTAGATCCCATCTGTGTAAGTACTGGAAACCTTATTGCAGAAATCTCCTTTAGTCAGCTCCTTTGTTGCACGTTACCACATCATTTTTACCTACAGGCATCCAGGCTGGCTCTGCCTGATGAAGCATCTGCGCTCTGGCCTTCGAGGGTGGAAATGAGAAGCTGCACAGAGGACTTCAGAGGCTCTGTGAGGATGGAAATGAGAAGATGCACAGAGGACTTCAGAGGCTCTGTGAGGATGGAAATGAGAAGATGCACAGAGGACTTCAGAGGCTCTGTGAGGGTGGAAATGAGAAGCTGCCCAGAGGACTTCAGAGGCTCTGTGAGGATGGAAATGAGAAGCTGCCCAGAGGACTTCAGAGGCTCTGTGCAAACACTGCAGCCCTTTGTCTCCTCGCTGCCCCCTCCCTGGCTGCCCGAGCCGGGGCCAGCAGCACATGGGCAGAGGGAAGCCCAGGCTGGGGACATCCCCTGCCCTCTTACCCAGACCCACTGGGGTGTCCAGGGCCTCCCTCTGCTGCCTGATTAAAGATAATAAGGGCCAAGTCACTCACAACCCTTTGAGGCAGGGTGGTTTCTGGAGATAACTAGGGGATGGATTTGTGTTATCGTGGTTATATTTAGGATTTGATTAGTTTTTTGCTTATGATTCTAGGGATATTTTCAGTCTAGCTTATTGAGCATTAGAACAACCCTCTCTCCAGGGACCAGTCTAATACCTCCAAAGTCCCACGAGGGGCAGTTGGGACACTAAAGACCATCAATCCTTATGAATAATGCATCTATTTCCTACCAAGGTTCAAATCCCATTAATACTCTAACATTATTACATCTCTTATTTACTCCTTTTTATCTATGGGATAAAAGACTAATTCTGAACAGTTTTTCAAATTAAGAAGAAATATCAGTAGATCCAAATCATTTCACATAGAATTTAGCAAAGTTATTGCCAGAAGGAAGTTAGATATAGAAAACAAAATTATGAAATAAGAAATAACCCAATTATGTGAGACAGAGGTGGGTATCATAAGGTCCCACCTAAAAATGCCCACTAAAATGCATTGAAACCCCATGTTCTGCATGGGGATTTCCCATCCTGCTGAGAATGAGTCCAGAATTAATCCATCTGTGACAGACAGGGGGACTGAATGGAATTATAATAGGGATATTATAATATCACCAGGGTTATCTGTCCGACCAGAAAAAGGAAAAATGCTGAGATCATCAGAACAAGTTGTAAAACTACTTTCTCTCTCTTTGGATGTGAGTAATTCCAAATGTGTCGTGGCCTAATTAGGCAGAACCTGGATGGAAGAGCCTCTCTCCCTGTAGGTTCACAACAGCAAGATCTCAGCCTCCTCTGCATGTCTGACTGCTGCTGCTAATACTTCTGCTGCTGATGAATAATTAATTACAGTCAGGATCTACTAAAATCCAGTTGCCCTCAATGTCCTCTTCATACTTAGCAAAAACAAATAAAATAAACCCCAGAAGACTGAGTAACTTGCCTAGGAGAGCTTGGAAATGAGCATTAGTCATATCAGTGCCTGTCCAAAGATAAATCTTATAAATGAAAAAACACACTACTGCGTGTGTAAGGTGAAGTACATAAAACTCAGAAAAATACAGCTTTGCATGCATAACTAGATTTTTGATATATTCAGTATCAAATCCAAAAGGTAGCACATTACAAGAAAAATATATTACTGTATCCAGTGCAGATCTGCAACCTTCCTGAATTATTACCGAGCTGTTTGCTACAGAATTCACCAATACATTGCCTTCCCCAGCCCCATTAGGTAATTTGCCTTTGTCCAGAACTGACCACACACTCTACTTCTGAAATGCACAGAGGCAATAAAAAGAATATGGAGGTTTAGCAAGTGAGGCACAGAGGGACTAATATTCAGCAATGCTAATTCCAGCTAAATTTATATTGTATTGAAATAAAGTGCTGCTAAAGAACAGCTTGGCATACATCAAGACATGTGGTTACCAGATTACTTTCTATCTCCGCTCAAAAACATTTAGAGAATTTCTCATTAAAATTATTTAAAGTGAAACAAGTCAAATAAATCTACTTAAGCTGTTGTTGCATTGCCTCATTTGTGCCGAAAAAACGTTGCTTGTTTTTTACATTCTATTTTAACTGTACATATGAGGCTTTACTCGCCCATTAACAAAATACATCACCTCCCAATTGCTTTCTATACCTCCTTAAATGTTAAACATAAACATATATACCATCTGTTTCCTATCATGACACCGATCCAAAATGGCTGTACCAGACACCTCCGCATAATAGATCATCTTAAAACACCTTAGTGGTTTTGCTTTATGGAGTTATTTTCCTGTGACAAATTATAAACCTATACTTCAAGAACACAACCAATCTACCTTCAATTGCAAATTCTGAATAGTTTCTCCCCGTTTTAACAAAATGTGCTGGCTCGTATCTGATGCAGCAATTTTTTTTTAAAGCCATAGGCCACCTTTGTTGCTATGATATCCTATAAATCCAGTTAATTTCATCAGTTAATAATTCCTCAGCTAATACTTCATGAAGCATTCCAATTGAAACCAAATAGTCACTGCTATAACTTACAAAATTATTATGTAGCTGTTTTGTAAGAACAAATTACAGGGTTTATCATCAGTCTGCAATCAAAAATAAATTTCATGAGGAAAAAAAATCACACGCCTGTTAAAAAAAAAATCATCTTTGCACTACTTGTATTTGTGAACTCCAGCTATCAAATGTTCAACAGGAAATGGACAGAATATAGTCATAAATGTCATTGAGTGAAAATTTGGTTCTGAATGGATTTCAAATGTACTTTCTCCTCAGGTTCAGCTCTATGAAAAAATGACTGTGTCTGAAGCAAGTCGAATTCAGTGAGGAATTTCTCCTTGACTTAAACGAGCTTTTGACCAAGGCCTGGCAATATTAATGCATGAACCTGCAAACCCTTATTTCCCAGGGTAGCTCCAATGAATCCTAGACTGATTAAACCTCTGTAGACCCGTGTGCAAAAGCAATACTCTGTCTGCTCATTCTCTCTTAAATGTAAGAGCTCAAATGGTTATGAGGCAGTATTGCTGCAGGTTTGATCAAAAATAAATGCCATATATCTAAGGACCATGAATAAGGGATGAAACAGCCAGTGTAGAGGCAAAAGAGCTAAAGGGAAAAAATATGAAGATACCATTGCCTTGGACTGTATAATCTCAGCAGAGTTTCTTGCCATGTCAGGGGCTTTATTTCAGAAGTACCTGTTAATGCCTCTTGGCTACACAATCCCATTTGATGAGGCAAAAGCAGGCAGACTTCTGTGGCAGTATGAGCTGCTTGGTAACCTCTTGTCACCAGAAATAAAGAGCTGGAGTACTGGCATTGTTGCTGAGTCTATAAACCAGTACTACCAGAGGGAAAAAATCTGCAGAAGCTTGAGGAAGAAACAGTGCAGGGATTTCCTATCTAAGCCATTTTTTATCCAAGGAATTTCAGAAGAAATGGAAGAACAAGGAAGAAATACCAGGCCTTTAACTCTTTAAAAAGTGGAGGGGAAACCTTTTTTCCCTGTGTCCCCCCAGTGAGAGCTCCCCTCAATGTTTCAGCCTACCTGAACTCCACTCTCCAGACAGTGCTGAGGACACCTCCAATGGATGGACCCTGAAGCTTTTCTCTTACCAAATGTTGTCTCCCTGTTGTGTGAATATGTAAGGTCACATCCCCCTTTGGTGCTGCAGAAAGAACACTCAGCTACTTTCTGAAACAACAGCCAGAGTGTTCTTCCTTCTCCTTGTTTCAAGTTTTGCTGCTGCTATTTGTGTGATTTGCAGAGGTTTGTTTTGGTTTTTTTTTTCAGTGCTTTCAGAGCAATTAAAGAAAATAAAGAGCAAATGCTCGGGTAGTTGAGAAGAATGGAGGACGTAAAAGACAGACATGAAGGCAGAGATACCATGAACAAGTCCTAAATGGGAAAGAATAAAATACACCTTGTTTTCAACATGCCTTAAGAAACACAACAATTCCAGATTCAGTTTATTTCAAACTGTGATATGGTTTGATGGGGAGACAGTCAGTAACTTCTAAAGAATATGAACAACCAATTTAATAAAACAGCAATCATTTGTCTATTGTGAACCTCAAAGTCATGCTGTATTTATTATACAATAAACTGTTGTTCAAGCAAGTTGGTAAACTGTGATACACCCTACTTGCCCTGACCACTTGTACACCTGGATTTTTCACACCCAAGAGGATAAAAAAAAACCCAAACAAACACCCAAATGGTTGTTTTGGGATTTTAACATTTCATCTTGACCATTGCACCAACATGCCACATCTAACCCCTGTGCTAACACATTGGTTCATACTGTGTCCTCCTTTTCACCTTTCTGACCTCAGCTGAAGCTGTTGGAACTTGCAGAGGCTGCTAAACCATGCCCATACCTCAGCAACCTGACCTCTTCACCCTCAAATTCACATCTCTTCCCCTCTGCTCTGCATTTCAAAATCCAGAATTAAGCAAACCTGCAGTAGATGTGCATGTTGAAATGCACTATTGCTTTCTGCTTTGTAGTTTCCTTGTTGCCCAATAGCTCTGTCAGTAGTCTTTTTTTTCCTGCAAACACTGCTGGTTTTTTCAGTACAATCTCTCTGAGAATTAAAAAAAAAAACAAAAACAAAGAGTGGGATCTCAATAAAATCCTTAATAAAGGAGTTTTCAGACTTTTTAAAAGGTAGAATATGACACAGCCCTAGATGACACACACCAAATAAACAGGAAAAAATTTGCTAATCTTTGTTCTATGTGACACACCCACAGAACATTTTGGGTGGAGAATCTCCAGGCAGGTGAAGCTCAGTTCTTTAAAAATATTTCCATTTCTACATGAGAAGGCAAAATATCTCAATCCCTAAACCTCAGTAGCCTTTTCTATTTCTATTGAAACTTTAGGATTCCCAGAAGACTACTGCATTTCATTGTTTGAGATATCACACCAGTAGTAAAATTTAATGTACCCCTCCCCCTGCAGATCATGAATTTGCTTAAATTAGCATTTCTGTCATGCCTAATGGAGGCATTTTGTCTATTTACCAGCCCACCACAGGGCTAACTGGGGAAGGTGGCAAGGGTCCCTTTTCCACATTGCTTCTGCCTCAACCTGTATTTACCATTCCAGTTCTTTTGCACCACTTTAGACCATTTCCAAATCATCTAAATCCAGGATATGTTAGCACGAATTCACATGTTCAAAGCCAGTTTCTCAGCACTAAACTTTGCCAAGTTACCAATATTTTTACTGGATGCTTGAGGGACTTTTAACAGGAGCTATGAGTGAAGCAGGAGCCACAGGGCAACAGCAAACCAGTTGTGCATGGCTCCCGAGCCAGGGTGCTTGCCACATGGGCTTGGAAGAGCCACTGCTCTGAAAGGTGGCTCAGAGAGCCTTGTGCTCCACTGGTTGAAGGTCACCACCAGTATATGGGTCAGGTCAGCCCTCCAGCAGCCTCAGAGGTGTGTCTGGAGCAGGCAGCTCTCATGCAGCTCCTTCCCACCGCTGCACCTCAAGGTTTGGGGCTTGCTTTGCCACGGAGTGGGCAGTGCCAAGTCCTCACTCTGCAGCCAAGGTCTGCCTGCCTGCAGCCCTTTCTGGCTTTGCCCTTCCCTTTGAATGGCCACTGAGCCTCCTTTCCCACATGCCAAACTCATCCCGTGTGCATTCACCTCTCCAGAACAAACAGGCTGAAATGAAGGTGCAGTCTTGCAGCAACAATCACATTAACTATTTATTCCGCTGAGACACACCATGAGTCAAGAGCAGCTTTGCAGATATGGAAGAACTTCTAGTTTCTACTGGCAAAATTCTTTTCCCAACAGGGCTTGTCTTCCACAAAGTGACCTGACCCAAAGGTGTTTGTACCCGTGACCAGGAGGGACTCAGAGCAGCAACACAGTACTTGACATTGTTTGGTGTATAGGACTTAGAGAGGAGAAAGATGAAAACAGACACATGATGCTGATAAGAATTTCTTTTTATGTTATTCCAATAAAAAATACATTCATACAGAAATATAACAATCTTGCAAAAAACAATTTCAAATAAAATCTTGTAAAACAAAATTTTTACAAAAATCTTACAAAGAGATTCTTTAGATAACAGGGTGCTTCAAAAACAAAAAAAGAAATTTCACTAATAGAAACTTTTTCTTCTTAAATTTCAAGCAAAAATGTTTTATTTTTTTTTATTTTTCAGCTTGATTGAGGCTCAGTTATCACCTGAACAAAATGTACTTGCTTATTAAGAAAATTACAGGCATTTGACATATGGCACACAGCCCCACCCCATCCACACAAGTCTGATGGTATTTCACAATTGAGACAAGCCAGTGCAAGGTTTTTTTTGTTTGGGGTTGGTTTTTTGTTTGTTTGTTTGTTTTTGCTTTTTTTATTTTTTTTAATTTTTTTTTTAATTTCTTGTTTATAAGAATTACGGCTAAGCCAAGGACAATGCAAACAAGGAGTTAAAAACACAACAAAACCCAATCGTAAATAGAAATCCATTTTCTGGAAAAATTTTGTCTGTTTGGGGGAAGAAAAAAAAAAGTGCATATTCAGGCAATTTAAACCAAAAATGAAATGAGAATGATTTAAGCCTGTGTGTTCCACAGAACCAGATCACTTGCATATACTTTTTTTTAAACCACTTATCTACATACATTTCCAGGAAGATATACCAAAATATTAGCAGAGTAAGCAAGACTGATAATTAATAGTAAAAGAAACAGGTCACATGTTTCATTGCATCGACTGTAGTGAGCTGGTTTAAAAAAAAAACAAAACAAACCAAAACTGGTTTTGGACAGACTATTTCTACTCTAGGAAAAAACAGTCTTTATTTTAGCTGAACTATGTAAAATTAGAGCTCAACCACCACAACAACTAGCTCACTTACAGGTCCTCCAGTAAGCTGGAAGGCCAAAACCCGAGTGTACTTCTTCTGCACACAGCTAATATTCTTTTAGCATGCCAATATTCGGTTCATATCATTCTTAAATGGCCACAGATACGCTATTCCAAACACCCTAATAACTACAAAACACAGTCAGCAGTCTGAGAAGGACTGAATGCCAACAAAGCCTTTAGCATACCATTAAGCTAAAGGTAAAGCCTCTAAAAATGCTAGATTTTAATTAACTGTATCTTTCATTTCTTTGTCTCCTTAATGACCGTATTGCGGGGGGGGGAAAGGGGAGAGGGAATATTTTGATGGGCTGTGGCATTTTCTAGCTATGTGTTCTAATTTTTTTCCTTTTAAAAAAAATATTTATATATTATCTATATATATACACACATACACAGACTGTACACACAAATATACATACACAATTAATTTTCTGCCCACTTTTAAAAAAAAAGTAATATAGTTTCTTTCTGTATGACCAACAGATAGCTAGATATATAGATGTGAAACTTGTGCCTTTTAAGCAAATACATCTTTTAATACTTCTGTATCTTTAATATGTACGAAAACTTGACATATTAAGTACAGTTGGGGTGTGTATATACACAGTTGTTGTGCAAGGTCAATATAAAAAAAGTCTCAAGGTGGCAGAACTGGTCAGGTATTCAATTGGCATATGCATTATACTGTAACACAGTCAAATTGTCTAAGTTAAACAAATACTGTACTGACATGAATGACTTTTCTCTATATTTGTCTTTGTGAAGGAGGACCCTGGAAGTAACCTTTTCTTCCCCTCATATTATACATTTGATACAGTACAATGCCAGGTGAAAAGAGAGCCTTAATAAAGCATGCATCACCCATACCCCTGTATAAGACCCCCTGCAAGAGAAGGTCACTTGCATAAGGCACCATTATTAAGGTCAACAGTGCATTAACAGCTAGAAAACCAGAAGTTAGTCCTCAAGGCATAAATAAGAGAAAAATTAGCTGCATGAGAAAAATCAGTTTCTAACCAATAGTGGTTTTATCCACCCAACAAAAAAATTATTCATGTTCCATACATTATGTAACATTAGACCAATTGTATTTTAGCTGCTCTTAACTGGAATCAAAACTGCAGTCCTGATTAAAGAATGGAAAAGCATATAGTTCCCCAGAACCATGCAATAACCTTTGTATTATAATGAAAAGTTATAGTTGTGTTACATTTGTAAATACACAGCTTATACAATGGATTACAAATGAGCTCTGTAGCAAGTAAAACAAGCTACTTGACACATTGCACGTTTAATAGCTGCACCAGACACCTAAAGCTCCTCTCACACAGGAACAGGGAGGTTCCCCATTTCCATTCTGGCATCCTGACTCTTTTTATTACCCCCTTTCCCCTCTCAGGTTTTCCCTCTAGAAAGGTGCAGACACCCCTCCCCCCACCCCTTGGAAATGATTGGTGGTCGTCCCATCTCACAAGATATTCCTCACATACAAGACATTCAGACTATTTTTTTTCTCTTACAGTTATAAAACAACCACAAGAAAAAAAATGTGCCTCAGCATACAGTCATCAAGAGATCCTCATCGCATACAGTCGCCCAATCATTAACATTCTCAGTGCACATGCTCACGGCAAAGGCTTAGGAGCCACTCAGAAGGTTAGATACCAGTGTATGAGTCCAGGAAACCCCAAACTTCATGCACCGTGGTTGCTATGCCGTTCTTACATGACTTATTAGCCCTCAAAAGACCTTCAAGGAAGTGAGGTCCTGGAGGCAACTGGGTAGGGTGCAAAATGGCATGCTTTGGCTGGAACACGCATCCCTCCGCTCAAGGCTCTTCAACCTTGACGCCTCTTAGCCCGCAGGAGTCACCTCTTGACCCATTCAGAGGTGTCTTTTCATGTGAAGGGCCAGGTGGTCAGACCTGGAAAAACACCTGCAAGGCAAGAGCGAGGCTGCGTTAGCCCACGGCCGCCGGCACACGCGGCACACGCGGCACACGCGGCACACGCGGCACACGCGGCACACGCGACGCGACACGCGGGGCTCAGGCACCTCCCCTCGCCCTGCTGCTCCCAAACACAGCTGCTGGGGGAGGGATTTGGCATTCCCAGGATACAGGGGAGTACTCAAGGTGTCTCTGGGCACCCAGGAGCTCTGCAGATGGGTGGTGACACTGCGGACTACTCAGCTGCGAGATCAGGCTACAAACCGCTTCCCAACGATTAGGAAAATGGAAGGGTTTTTCTAGTCTCAATATGCAATGGTTGCTTAAAACCACCAGACACGGTTATGTTCCCAAATAATTCCTACACAAGCGAAAAGCAGCCTAGACTGGCTTTCCAACAAGCATTAAAAAAAAACTATTTAAAAGGGTGCATTTCAGTCACATACCTGTCACAGTGACTACATTTAAAAGGCTTGGCACCAGTGTGCTTTCTGAAGTGTCTGGTTAATTCATCACTTCTTGCAAAACGCCACTCACACCCTTCCCATGAACATCTGTAAGGCTTTTCCCCTACAAAGAAAGAAGATTACATGTTAGTCAAGACTTCATTCAAAAACAGGTTCTATCATTTTCTATGTAAACCTCCTTCACTCCCCCCAAAGACAGACAATTTTATTTAACCCATCTGAATGCTTCAGAACATGTAAGCAAAGAAGGCTCACAAAATTCACCCATATGATTCCTACTTATCTTGCTGCAACAGCACATCAAATAATCTCACTCTTATAAAAAATATTAATAAAAAAAGTGATTAAACAGGCTCCCAGGAAACAAAGGAATCCCGCCCTCTACCATTCCTGTTCATCTGTAAATGGCAGGCTTACTCCCGAACAGGTACCATTCACCTCATAAAGGTGATTAAAGACAGCACAGCTAGGCTCCACAATGCAATTAGGCTACTGTATTGCATCAAAGTCCTCTGTCACTCACTCATCTGCATAACATGCAACCTCCTTTCTGCTGAGCCACTTATTCTTGGAAAAGCCTGCATACCACTTTGAATACTGCTATTTCAGCATTCAAGAAATACCACTTCCATTCACAGGAACGTTCTCAACCAGACAGCACCAGAACACCAGTTCTGCAATACTTCTGAGTCTGGCAGCTATTTATGTCTGCTCAACAACCACGGTTTCAGTGGAAGCTGGTTTTTTTCTCTCGAAATAATCCTGTTTTATCTGACTTCTGCATGACAATGCAACCATCTGAGCTTGCTCAGACTTCCCATAAAAGCCACAAAATGCTGAGCACATGAGTCAAAATAGAATCTTTTCCTTGAATTCTCTTTCCCACATCTTAGGGGGAAAAAAAATGGAACAACCATACATATAGGTGTTTGTATTGGTACACCAAGAACACCAAACCAGCTCCTCACATTAAGCCATGACTACTGAGCCAAGGCACAGCTCGACACATCTAACTGCTGTCATAAAGAGATGTCAAATAATAATGCTCAAACAAGCACATCAGCACGCTAGTTCAACCATAAAATATTTATAAAAGCCCTGAAGTGTCTATCTTCCTCACTTTCTTTCCCAATAATACACGGGATTGTTATTTTTAGTTCAGGTTTCATAACAATAAAATGCTGCTGCTCAGTAATTTGGGATTAAATTACACAGTAGATTGTGCATTTTTAAGTCCAATTGGGCAGGTGCATCAGAAGGATAACAACACACTGTGGCTTTCCAAGATTTTCTGCTGATAAGGATGACACACATTAAGTGTTAAATGAGTTAAAAATATAGCTATACTTAATATAATCGAGGCCTTGATATGTCTGATAAAATAGACCCAACGTGGACTGAAGCATAAAAACAAGTTAACAGAGTATTTAGTGACCTGACCGATGTTTGTATTTACATCCCTTTTTTTTAGTAATAAAGTCATTGCTCACTTTTGCTTTAGAAATAACCATCAAGAAAGGCCTGGCATCTATTTTGGCTGGACCTTTGTTCCTGAAGACCACGTGCTGCTGCAGCTTCCCAACGACTGCCTGCTTAGACAAGTGGCTCCTATTTGCTATGACAGCAGTCTAATCCACCACCAAGTGCCCTGGCTCACGAAGAGAATGAGGAAGTGATGTCGTCCATGCTGGTAAGCCTCTGCTACTATTACATCATCTCTCCAAACCTGGGCTACCACCCAGTGATTGAGTAATGCTGTGACACCACTACCACCACCAAGGGCTATTCCCTACAGCAGCTGCCAGCTCGGAAGAAGCAGAGGGTTACTAACCTGTATGAGTGCGCTGATGTGCTTTCAGATGTGAACTTTTGGTGTAAACTTTCCTGCAACCGTTAAAATGACACCTGTGAACACGCCTTCTGCCATCTGGGGAGGTGTCACCATTGGAGGGTGTACCTTTCTCTGCAGTCTTTCCAGTGGTACCGGTACGGATTTTCCCCGGTGAATGCAACTCACCCGGCGTACAATTCCATAGCTGGGAAGAAGGCTCCTTGCTCAGCTCAGGAGACGAAGGGGGAGTGGAAGTGACAGATGAACTCAAGTTTCCTGAACTGGCTAAAACATCACTTATAGGGTCAGAGGTAAACTTTGTCGTGGGTGAGAGCTCCTCAGAGCTGTCTGAAGATTCACTGCTCACATCAGAATTCAAACTGTTGGTCTCTAAGTTCTGACTAGCAAGATTGTCCTCTTTTGGGACACATGTGTTCTTCAGTTCAGATTCCTCCTTTTTCTCACGAGCCAGAATAATTTTGGTCCAGAGATCCTCCTGGCTATCAAATTTGATTTCAGATGCAGAAACATAACAGGGTTCACTCTGAAGATACCGTTCCAGCTCCAAACATGTCTAGGTAAAAGAGAAGTAAGAATAAAAAGAAAAGTTACAGGCCTGCTTAAAAATAAACCAAATTATTTTACACTTCAAAAAGCATGCAGGAATGTAGTACATTCGATTTGAGGTTTCTAGGTTCAAAACAAATTAAAGGCTCCTCAAGCTGTAACTAGGTGACTGTTACGATGAAAAGAAATCAGTTTTTGAGACCTGGGCAGGAGTTCAAACACACAGCTGAAGGTGCAAGTCAGCTTTGGTTTCCAAAATAGCATTCTAATGACTCAGTCAAATTATCATCACTCTCATCATAAAATCTGTGTTTTCAGTAGGCTGATGTTGAAAAGGACTATAGAGAACCACAACATATAACCATGTTTCATTCCTTCACCTTGACTAATTTCAAGTAGTTTTGTATCTCTCTCACACACAATCATGAAGGCTGAAAGGACCCAACTGAATACAACGTGCTCTGACACCCAGTCAAAACCCTAACTCTGAGTCAGAAAATAAAGCCACATCTCAGCAAGGCTGCGGAGCTGCCGGCCTGTCTGCTGGGGACATCAATGGAGCAGCAGACGTCCTCCCATTTCCTGTGCATGAGAACACAGCACACTCGACTTTCAAAGAATGTCATTTCCAAGCGCACTGGCATGCACAGCACATAACTCAAACTGCTCCCATGCGTGTTCAGAGGAACATGGAGAACTTCAACAACAGAGGAGAGGGGAGGAAAAAAGTTCCAGAATAGAAATGTACTGTTCTATAGGATGCAAAACGGGAAATTACTCTGAGGTCCTGCTGGGAGTCCCACAATGAACAAGAACTTTATCTACTGGCCAAGAGTGCAACTGTATGAGTCATCTCTTTCTTTCACGCAATGCCAAAGGAGACTTCCTTTTAAAACCATGACCATCTGCCAAGAAAGTACTCTGCAAATGTACATGTAACAGTACATGGACAACTTCCCCCGACCACATTCCCCTCGACTCCATGAAACAAAACAAAACAAAAAACAAAACCACCCTAAATGGGTGAAACCGTGGGTTTCAATTTCAATTCACCCTGCTGACTTTCTAACCATTTTCAGAGAACAAAAATAAAAAAAAAAAAAAAAAAAAAAGAATGTGAACTGGTGAACTGTTATGGCAACAAGCTGATGTTTTGGGATTATTCTTTCCACTATAGGAAATGAGCCATATGGAAGCTTTACACAGAAAATGGACACACCAAGTTTCCAAACCAAACACGACTTATTTTAGCTAGATCATCTTTTCCAAGCCCAGTAGCAAAACCTGGTCCCAAATGCCACACATTCCCCTGGCAGCCCCTTTCCATCTGCTCCTGAGCAGAGCCGCCATGGGAGCAGCCTCTTTTCTCCCCCAGCACCGCTCCAGCAAACGGGGTCACATGGCCCTGGTCAGGCTCGGAGCGCAGGCAAAAATCGGACAGAAAAATCAGAACCACAAATAACCCCCAAAACCAACCCCACTGTTGCACACAGTATTTATGTATTTGTCTGTAATTAGGGAACTGGGTTGCAATGCTGTTACAAACAAAAAAGGTTTCTACAGAGACAGCACAATAGTGCTTTGATTTTCCGTGAAAACAAGCAAAAAAGCGTTTATTAAGATCTTGTTAAACTTTCATATCCCCGGCCGATTTAAATTCCTCATTAGGTAGATTAGTAATGGGGAGCAGAGTGAAGCTCTCCGAGTTTAAATGCCTCTGAAGGCTACTGGGAACGAGGGCTGGCGCTTCGCCAAGCGCCCGAATGCCTGAAGGAAACTACTTAGCTCCATTTCAATCACGTACTATGGAGCTGCCGCTCTGAAAGGGGAGCGGGGGGAGGGAGGAAAAAAAAAAAAGTCATTGCATACAATTAGTAGGCATGTGAAGGTTGTAACACTTTGCATTTCAACCTTCTGGGAAAGGCTCCTTCGGTCCTTCTACAAAGCCAGCAGGTATCTGATCCGGTGACCGGGCTGAGCAGCCCCCGCTGCGGAGCGAACGGAGCGGCGGCCGCGCTCCCTCGAGCCCCGCTCGGCTGTCAGACCCTGCCAGCCCGCTCCTTGGATCACAGGAAGGAGAGAAAGGGATTAAAAAAAAAATAGAGGAAAAAAAAAAAAAGGGCAAAAAAATATGTCCATTAAAGGGAAGGAGCCTCCGTTCTTCTCCCTTGCCGGCCAGGGCAATTAGCACAAGGGGATCGCTGTCATATGACTGACAACTCACGGGCTCGACAAAGCTCCCTGCGCTGGGAACAGCCACGCTCTATACATGTATTTACACATGCACACACACAGACGTGTGTACCGACACTCCTGGAGAGCTTTTTCCCCCCATCTTCGCCAGGAACAAAAACAATAGTAGTATAAATTTGCAGGAAAAAAAAATTAAAACAAAAAACCACCAACACCAGCAGGAAAAAGAAAAAAAAAAATAAAAGCATAAACCCACAGCACAGGGCGCAAAGCAGCCCTTGGCCAAGGCAGGGAGCTCGGATGACAAGACCCAGCTGTGGAGTCTGGACCTGGTACAAGCGCCAAACTTTTGCCAGGACTCGGTGTGGAGCGAGCGGCGGCTCGGCGCGGCTGCGGAGCGGCCGAGGGCGCTGACAGCCCCCGGCAGCGCCGGCGGTAAACAACGAGAGACGGGGATGCGCAGCTCCTTCCATCCGCCTCGGGACTGTTCCCCCCAGACAGCCGTCTGCTCAAAGCCGAAACACCTGCTTCAAAACATCGCTACACATTTGTGCTGAATTCTCCCCAAACTCCTCGCTGACACTTGGGCTTGATTTTTTTTTTTCTTTTTTTTTTTTTTCTTTCTTAAATCCGCTCATCCTTTAATACGGCTTAAAAAAAAAAAAATCCCCGACAACAACAACAACATCGACATCCTCGTTTACCTGTTGCCAATATTCCTCCAGGGACGGCAAGGCTGAGAAGTAACCCGTGTCGTGCACAATCTGGAGTTCCTGGAAGATGCTGCACATTGGGAGAACATCCATGTCTCAAGTTGCAACAACAAAGTCAGTGCTGGTTACCAAAAATACAGATGCCTCCTTTATGTGCAGGGGTTGCGGGGTGTGTGCGGGGGGGTGTCAACCTCTGCTCTCAGTTTCCAAGCCCCCCCCCCCTTCCTCCAGAGATGAAAAAAAGAAAAAAAAAACAAAATTGTATATATAGAGATATATATTAATTCCTTGAGGAGCTCGGGGAGGAAAAAAGACCCAAAGTTTCATGCAAAGTTTAATCGCACAGCAGGGCAGGACGTCTCCCGGGGCGGGCGCGCGGCTGTCCCCCCTCCCGCGGCCGGCGGACCTGGCGCAGGAGCGGCCCCAATATTTGCAAACACGGCGCGGACTCTGCGAGCGGAGCCCCCCGCAAAACTTCCCTATTCAAAGCTCTGCCCGGCCGCGCCGCCGCCCCGCCCCCGCGCCCGCCCCAGTCCCGTGCG
>JACBWW010000106.1:539307-560329 GCA_020086605.1 Lanius collurio
GGGGGTAACCGTGACCCCTTCTCGTCCTGTGCAGGGTGTCCCGTGTGACCGGGGGTAACCGTGACCCCCCGGGGCTAACCGTGACCCCCGGGGCTGTGCGCGATGTCCCGTGTGACCGGGGGTAACCGTGACCCCCCAGGGCTAACCGTGACCCCCGGGGCTGTGCAGGGTGTCCCGTGTGACCCGGGATAACCGTGACCCCTTCTCGTCCTGTGCACGGTGTCCCGTGTGACCCGGGGTAACTGTGGCCCATGGGGATGTGGAGGGTGTCCCGTGTGACCCGGGGTAACTGTGGCCCATGGGGATGTGCAGGGTGTCCTGTGTGACCGNATATTTTTTGGCCTGAAATGTGGTGTGGGCTCCAGTCAAATATAACCTGGTAACATAACTCTGGGAATCATTAGTGTTTTTTTTAACTGCCCCACTCCCTGTTTAGAGCAGATTTTTATTTTCAAACATAGTGACAGTAAATGCAACTATCCACTCTTTCTATTTTACACTTGTCCCCTTTTTAGCTGTGTGTCATGTCAGAGAAATCTGGGCTTGTCAGAGGCTGGATGAGGAGGCTGCCCATGTGGAGTTTGAGGCATAAGGATCTTATTTTGTATGGGCAGTATTTCCCAGTGAAGGACAACTGGAAATAGCAGATGCAAATTAATGGAGATTCAGAGGTCCTTAAATGAAATGCCTTTTTAATAAGTAATGTTTTCTGCACTGCTGTCAGTCTGTGATTGGTGGAGTGAGATGAAGAATCCTGCTGTAGGAAAAAAATGAACCAAATCAAAGAAAACCATGGCACAGATGTGACTACAGTCTGTTTAAGTTATATTCTGGTTCAATGCTGGCTTTCATTAGATAGCTATCAGTGGGCAAAAGAAAATTGACATATGTGTCACTGGAGGAGTTAGTTCTAGATTGCAACTGTACTAACAAAATTTAATTTCAAGTATCAAAAAGCATCAATGGAATTAAAAGTCAAACCCAGGTAAGAAAGAATAGATCAGACTACAAAGTGAAGAAAACAGACCAAGTGTTTTTACCCAGTATGTATTTAATCAGGAATTAAAATGAAATGGTGAGTCAATAACATGCTGTGGTTTAGGAGACTGTTCCATGGAACACAGGCTGAAGGGAAACTACTGGCACTAAGAGCAGCCATGTGGAACGAAGGGATGATGTGTGAGCTGAAGGAAATTTATTGTAGTCTGTGGAGGATAATAAACGTTAGGACAAATCTTAATAGGCCCCAAAATGAAAGAAAATGAAAGAATGAGCTAGTGAAGATACTTGAAGATATAATTTAGTCCCTAATGACTTTCTTCAAGCTATACAAAGCACTTAAGTTTCAAATATCCATTTTATACTACTGGGATTTTTTCAATCATGAGCCAGGATGGAATTTACCTTGAAAACCTTAAAAGAAAACATGTGCCAACTTTAAAAAATCCAAAGCAATATCAATCAGTCCCTCAGGACTACACAGCTTTATTTAGATGTGCCAACCAAGGACAAAGACCCTGATTTAGAGCAGAGGCCTCTTCATTTATGTATATGAAGGATACTGAAGTGTGTGTTCTGACTGGGCACTGCTAGTGAGTTAGGAAGGAATACAGCTACCAAATTCCTTGGATGATTTTCTTATCACTGCCATACACTTAATTCACAGTGGATATCTTTGATTACATAGTCACAGATTTACTTCCACTTCTGTAAATGTTCCCTGTGTTTTTAACTCTGTATGATCAACACCATTTATAAAAGTAGCAAAAATTAGTATAAATTAGATAGGATTGCTCTGAATGTCAGAGATTTGCCTGTGAAGTTTCACAATGTCTTTTAAGTAGGACTGTCCACAATTTAGAAGCAGAATTTACCACTTTAAGGCTGCTAATTTACAAATATGTGCTGGGGAAAAAAAAGTCCTGTGTGCTTTCTTTTCTTTTTTTTTTTTCTTTCTTTTTGCTTCATTAATTTTGGTAAGGTTCTGTCTGAAAAGCTGTATTGCCACATTACATACCCCAATACTTCTCTGTAGTAACCACTTTTGTCAGGAATGGTAGACTGTTCCTGGAAAATCTGCTCTCTGAAGTAGCAGGTGACAGACGGTGTTTTCCAGGTGGGCTGAGCTCCACATGAGGCAGGGGGAGCACCTGTTCTGTTCTTAGAATATTCATGCATTTTTAGAGGACACATCAGCTTGGTCTATTGTATTCTGTGCTGAGAGTAAGGAGAGGAGAAAACCTCCTGAAAATGGTTCACATGTAGCCAGATGCAGGGAGTTTAGATGAAATAGGCAGAAATCAATAGCTTTGGGTTTGATTAGGATAAATGGACTTTATTTGGGAAAAAGACAGGGAGAGAGTGTCAGCTGCATGAAAGCATTGTCAGATAGCAGAGAACACCACTTGAAACAATCTGCTTCTGAGGTGGCAAGTTGCTAAATCGAAAACTAGCATGCAATGTGATTCTACCACAGATAAAGTAAACACTCTTTGAGGATATATAAATAGAACTGTAATGAGTAGGCAAGCAAATGGGGTGATTCCTGATCTGTCACTCGGGCAGAGTTAGAAACTTAATATTTCAGACCATAAACTAGCCTAAAACTGGCAAAAGATGAATGAATTTAAAAGACTTAATGATAAAAATACAGTAAGGAAGAATTTAGGTAAATGTGACCTGAACTTGTTCAGCCGACACAGAAAACGGGAGAGGTGATATTTCCCTACAAATACTGGTTAAAAATTAACCAGAATGGAGGGATAAAAATGATTGTCATCAGCTAATGTGAACAGGACATGAATCAATGACCCACAGCTGAGTCAAAGAGGTGATGTGTTGTGAGATTTTTGTCATTCTGGTTTGTTGGTTTTTTTTGCTCTTTAGATGAAACCCACAGCTATGTAATTTCTACAGTTTACCTGCAACGGAGCCTTGGAGTTCATGCCTTTAAATTCCTGTTTTCACTTTGATTCTCCGAGATGTGCCTAAACAGTCAGTGAGAAGGGAGTGCTCTGGGAACTGCTCTGTGATCCCCATCAGCACCCAGAAACAGCACTGGAACAAAATGTGTCAACAGGCAATTCTTTTTCAGGCAGATGTATTGTAGAATGTCTTCCTTAAGTGTCTGTGCCCTCACCTTGAAGGCAATTGGATTTTCCATTTCCAGAACTGGCACTGGGAAGGTGATTCTGTCTCCTGCTGCTGTAGCTGGGTGACGATCCTGTAGTGGCCTAGTTGCAAACAGGTTATTAAATCTGTTTCCTCATGTTGCCATGTTGTCTTTATGTTTTAAATAAGTCTTTTTTACCTCCCTGATGCTGAGCTGCTGGACATATTAATGAACAAAACATATATTCACTTTTCAGCTCCTTATTCTGTGACTGTATTAGGATGAAATTAGACCTTATTTCCACAAGAGGCTCAGTGTAACAGTCTGCTTAATAGTACACAAGAGTATTAGTAATAGGAGTTATAAGTTCTAATTGAATGGGAATTTCATGGGTTTTAATATAATAAATATCATGTATGGTTTGGTAAAGTATTTAAAAGCACTCGTCCTGTTCAGGGTAAGTAAAAATTGAACCTATAAAAAGTTAAGAGTTTTCATTTTTGTGAGATCTGAACTTTAGGGTGATTACTTTTCTAGCAGTGCATAAAATATTCCATGATGTAAAAAATCTTATAATCTTAAAAAAAAAAATAAGAAAAAGATAAGTTAGCCTCCCAGACCTTTCTTTGTAAATATGAGTAATCTGTAAAAAGAAAAGCACATTCTTTGCAAAGCATCTTTATGAAAGATGGGGTGTAGGGTGAGCAGCCTCGTAAGTAACAAATCAGAACAACTGGAACTTGTCTGATGTCAAGCTCTTCAGCTGCTTTTAGGAAGTTTACTGACTGCTTCTCCAGGTGGAGGAGCAGAATTTGCTATGATTAATGATTAAAAAAGCAGCTTGAGCCAAGGAAAAAAAAACAAACAAACACCTGTGACACTCATAATTTTTTTTCATTTTCATATGACCAGTTTTTAGTTTTTGCTACTGCTAATTAGTGAGCATTATTTAAGAGAGCATTAAGCTGGGAAACTTAATTCAAACCAATTTTGGAAGCTATGAGAAAAGGAGCCCAATAAGAACCAGTCATTTTGTGAAGCGAGAGACTGGGGGCCTGCTGATGGTTAAAAATAGCTGGGCTGTCTCACTAGCTGCTTGTGAGTCTTAGTAAAAGTACATAGAATTAGATTGGAGCTGCAGACTTTCACAGGAGAATGAATGCAAGGAAGTATTTCTAAGCAGTGATGCCAATTAGACACAGGGCTGGCTGGCCAGGGTGGTTGTGAAACTGCCTTTTCTGGGAATTAGTCATGGCAAGACTAGACAAGGAGTTGTGTGTGAGCCTCAGCCAAGAAAGGCAGACCTTTGCTTGGAGTGAACTCCATGGCCCAGGACAGCTTCTCCAACCTGTAACATCTCTGTTCTGACTTTACATGAAGTGCACTGTGTGGGTTTTAATTTTGCAAAGGGTGTTTGGGGTTTCTCTGTATCACAGGACTCCTTTCTGTGCTGCATGGGAGGGGGAAATGCCTATTGCTCTATCAATAGGGATCTTTTCTCTTAACAGGGCATGGGATGAACCTTTTGCCCTGGCAATCTGACTTTCCATGGCACAGGAGCAATCTGATTGTGTCACTCCCTATGAGAAATGGGAGTCAGTGCTGCTTCACCCCCCCTCCATTAACTTAAACTGCAAAATTAGGTACAATATCTGATATGTACGTGGCCATATGGACAGATTTAAGAGCAAAATGAACTGTGGCCTTCTTTGGGACACAAGGAAATAAACACAGTCATTAAAGAGTCAGCACCATTACCACGTAGTGAACCTTTACTCACTGTTCCCACCTATTGTTATTTGAAATACCCCATTTCCTGTTTTCTGTAACTGTTGCCAGTGCTCAGGATTCAGATCTCATTCACATCAGTGTAACTCTGGTAGCTTTGGGATATCAACAGGGAAAAGGAAGTGAAAAACCAAGTGACTGTGATGAAGTAACCCTGAGTTTCCACTGATGGGCTCAGGGTTTAGTCCCAGTCAGTGCCAGAGCTCAGCCTGGCGTGCAGGAATTCAGGGAAATTGCTGTTTGTTGTGTAAGCCTTTGTCAATACACTCACACTGTCATCATTATTGCTATTACACACTAGGGTGATAGCAAGAGTAAAATAAAGATACCTACTTTATATGTATCTGAGATGAATGGGCATATATACTCTATAAACACATAGTAATGAGTTACTTTTTCATTCATGGAGGCTTCTTGGATCCTCATTATGAGAGTACGAAGTCAAAAGAAAATTTTAAGTGACTGCGTAAAAAGTATTTTATTTACCGAGTTTTTATATTTCAGACTAGTAAGGAAAAAGAAACAAAATTTAAAGAAAAGAATACCTGTCTACCCCAAAAAAATCAAAACAAAAAACCCCAACCAACCAACCAATTACCCAAAAAAACCAACCAAACAAAAAAAACCAAACCAAACCAACCAACCAAAAAAAACCAAAAAACAAAAAAAAAAAAAAACCAAAAAACCCCCAAAAAACCCAAAAAAACCCCAAAAAACCCAAAAACACGACCAACAAACCCCCCACCCTTTGTTCAGTGTGGGAGAAAGGGTTTTTATCTGAATTCCATAATGAGGGAGCAGAAACACACATGACTGGAGGATCAGACCCACAAAGATACCTCTCAACTCTCACTCATTTTTCTCTGCATGGAAATTTATTGGAAATGTAAATGCCAATAAAGATTGTGAGTTCCTGGCTAGTATTATCTGTGGGTCTCAGTTCCCTACCTATACAGAAAGGGTACTGCTTCCTTCCTTCACTCTGTGCCAAGTGTAAACTCGGGCCCAAAATCATGGAGAGATTATGGCAGAGCCAAGAAATGAACTCAGATCTTCTGAGTCCTAATCCAGACTTGATATCATAAAATCATCTTTCATTTGCTTTTGAATAACAACCAAAGTGTTAACCTTTTTCCTATACATTTGCAACCTGATGGAGTTCTTATCTGTGGGGGTAATTTCATTTCCTGCTGGCATTTTCACAGCTTTTTACAGCTTTTTCCTCCTGAATATTTTTTTTTTTCCTTTTCCCAGGAGATAGGGAACTTCCTTCAGTATGGCTCCAGCAAAGCTTGCCTGTCTTTTTTGGTGGTGTATGCTGAGTGACCTTCATCTGGTGCAGAAATCATTATCATTTTTTAATTACATGTTGATATTCTCTATCTTCCTTACCTGTTATTTGCATCCTCATAAATATGTAGACTTTTTTTTTTTTAGAAGATGTTCTAGAAGTTTGGTTTTTTTTCAAATAAAAATGTTTTGCTTTAAATGAGCATTTTTTTGAGTTTAGATGCTCAAGGCAATTTGCTTTCTTCAAGGGACAAACAATTACGTTAATAAGCATACACAAAAGCCCAAATCTTTCTTTCTCAATCTTTTCCATTTTCTTGCAGTTTATGAAATTTATTTGAGTGGGAAAAAATAAAAATCTCATTTGGCCTTCATTTGGAAGTCATGGATTTTAGAATGATAATAGAAAACAAAAGTTGTATCATTCGAAGCAAATGCATTGTCTTGTTGTTTTAACAGGAGGGAGAAAAGTTTTAACCAGCTGATCTTTTTGCTATCATCTGATTTAATAGGCAATCACACTTTTGTTTTATAGAATGCTGATGGCGCCTTTGACATAATTGTGCACGTGTTGTAAATTTGAATGTAAATGTTCTAATTTTAATAGAGGTAAAATATGCTTTCTCATTCTTTTTAAATGTTGTGATTATGAATGTCTTCAGTACAGAAAAACCTTTAAGGGTATTTCTGATTTTTGAGTCTTGTCCACTTGAAAACTAATCCATGAAAATGAATGTGGAAATAATTTGATCATAGCATTACACACATGAATATTATTAGGCACCCATCCTGCACATGTGAGTTTCTAAACATTTACACAGTGGTAACCCAAACTATGCAAACTATGCAAAAAAGTCCAGCAAATTGATATAAAATGCCTACAGAAGCAGTCATGCTAGGAAAAAAAGCGTGAAATTTATACTTTTGTACTTATTATTCTTCATTGCCTATATTGTGATAGCACCTAAATGCATCATCAGTGCTGAAGGCCATTGGGCTACATGTGGAAAGAACAAACACTGACAGTCCTCATCCCAAAAGGATTAGATAAACATGATTTTAGTTAGGACTGATTGGTCCCTTCATGGAGTGCTTTCCTGCCACTATTTCAACATACAACATATTAATTATGGCTGTGTTTTTCCCAGCTTCATCAATAGCCCATCTCAGGGATGTCTTTAAGGGACAGGATGTAACATGGCAATTTCCCATCTTTCAAGGGGTCCCAACATGTCCTGTAGCAGTGGGAATGGAAAGGAGCACCAGGAAGGTGCTGCTGCTGAAGGGCTCGGGATCATGGCCCTGCTGCTGCCTGCTTTGGTGGTCCCTGTGTTGCTGCATTTGAATGCTCAGCTTTTGATGAGATCTGCTGGCCCCATGAGCTGTCTTGGAGGCCTCATGGTGCTAGCTAAGCTGTAAATACATCCACTCAGCCAATCTCCTGCCTGACCAGCCTGCTTTTGCAAAAAAAGATAACAAACAAACAGAAAGGGAGCTGCACCGTTCCCAATTTTCAGACTAGATCTGAAACCCCGAAAGTTTGTCTGCTCAGGGAGAGATTTACACTGCTGTGAGATCCTCTGTGGAAACATTTCCTGCTCACTGACAAGCAGGATCTGTGTCCAGATGAACAGATGGCTTTTGCTTCACTGTGACTCATGGTTGTTACATGGTGGGAAAGTCCTCTGAAGTCAGAGCTTTGGGGTTTGTAGCCTTTGCTCCTTTGTGCTGTTGCTGGGCCCAGAGCACTGCAGAATGGCTCTCTAGCTTTTGGCTGATGTTCATGGTGTTATTTTTTCAGTGATATAGGCAGCAACTGTTGAAAAGGCCATGTTTCTTTTAGGGAGGTTGTCTCATCATTTGAAAGGGGATATGCCTCAACATGATCACAGGGGAGAAGTTGTAGAAGGAAAAATGATAACTAGTCAGAATGTTGTGGAGAAAAGTGAGGGAAGGGAAGCACAAAAATGTTGGATATTCTCCTTGTTCAAAGGCAAGTAAAAACTTCTTATCTGAATGTTTAAAGACACGAGCACACAATGGTGCATGTGTAGAGATAATTAAAATACCATCAGTTCCCTGCTTCCAGGAACTGTAACTCAGAGCATGTTGTGTCTCAGCACTTCTGTAAAGTATCAGACAGTGCTATAGATGCTGCTTCACAGATTAAAATGACACAAAAATCAAAAATTCAAAAAAAAAATGCAATTTAATGTAAATTAGGTCTCCTGGAGGTTTTTCTGAAATAGAAACACTGCTTGCTCAAGTAAAATTCCTTTTAATCCAGTAGCTTTCAATCTTCCCAAATCCCTGTGGGATGAAAAGATGAGCCTTGTGACATGCTTGGAAGGTTAATGAATGTGGACTGTGAACACAGTCTCAGGAAAGACTTCTTATTGCAAATATGTTATGGAAAGTGTTTAAAAAAGGGCACTACTACGAGCACTTCTGTGCCTTAGAACAATAATACTACACAGAGAGCAAACACAATTTTTTATTAGCTACTTTCTATGCCGTTGAAAGGCAGTTCTGTGAATATCATCCCCAAGTAAATAGCTCCTGGAAACACTAAACTCAGCTGGTTTCCTGCAGCCCTGCTTTGTCAGAGGGCAGCTGAAAACCCCTGGGGGAGCTTCAGGTGGAGGGCCCAGCACCAGGAGCTCAATGCACACATTGCCAAAGGGCAAGAGCCCTGCCACAACCTCCTCAGCCAGAGCAAGTGGCTGTGCTGTCTGGCCAAGGGAAGGGTTCTTTGCCAGGACTGTTATTTAACCTTCAAGGTGCATCCCAGGGTCTGTCAGAGACTCAAAACACAAACCTCCCATCTCAGGCTGTCACCCAAACCAGTCCTTTCCAATCAATTCAGTTGCTTCCTACGGTGTTTCAGTGTTGCTTTATTTTTTTTCCAGTCCTGAGGCTCATCCATGTCTCCATCATCCATGCTTCAGGCTTGGGATGGAATATGGAATATTCATTTTCATACCAGGAGGCTGAAGTAGGACATAGGAGAGACAGATAAGTACACAATATGTGTAATTCTGTTATCCATCCTAATCTCAGTGGATGTACTTTGATTTCAGTACAATTGCAATGGTACAGATGACTTATATAAAATCTCTAGAGCAACAATCACTTTATCAAATTACTTTTCTTTGAAAATTCAATATAATGGCAACTCTTAGTATAATATTTGATTACTTGTAAAATTCCCCTTTTTCCCTAGTCCCTCAAAAGTTCTGTGTGTGCCTAGCTGCATCTGACACTCACACACTACTGAAAAATTTAACTGTTATTTTTAATTCTAAGACCCTTTTCCTGGTGACAAGTGAATAGGTGAAAATCTGAGTTTTAACATGAAAATAAATGGGATGTCATTGGATTATTACATTTGAGGAAATCCTAAAGTGGCAACCAACTGGTCAGAAACTGGCACTGACACACCTGTGATCTAAGAAAATATGGAGTTTTAGACTGGTATCATGAATTTTAAGAAGCCCAACAAACAATATTTAGGATTTATTTAATGTAGCTGTTGGATGTTGGTTTTAGTATTGCAGGAGATCATTTGGATTCTTTTCAGGTGTTAATATTACCTCAATCAGATTAAAAATACAGAATCCTGATCCTTTGCTGGCTTCCCAAGAGACTTCTCTGGTGTCTAATTTAGATTTCATTAGGGTAACATATATCATTAATTAGACATTTCACTGATAAAAGAATAGATTTGCTCTTATCAAGAGAAAATCGATAGATTTTTCTCAAGGGAACTCTGACATATCTAATTTTCCTGGACTTCATGAAAAAAATTGAACTGATATTGCATGTAGAATCATTATTAATATTTCCATCCCAGATCTTGGCACAAGAAGTAGGAAAGTAGTGATGAAATATCCTGGTGGCACAAAGCTGGGAGGTGTTGTCAATGCTGAGATGGATTGTACTGTAACATCATGGGAAGAGAAATGGCCTTGAGGGCTGGGGTAACACCAATGGAAAGGAAAATCCAGTCTAAATTCAGGGTCATGCACTTATGTACCAAACCCAAGGATTGCTTTTGCACCACAGAAGATCATCAGTTTGACTTGACAGAAGAACAAATGAGCCATTTAGTCACTGCTCAGGACATCACCTGATCATGAGATCACAAAGAATCTCCTCCAGGGGCAGGAAGGTAAATGAAGTTGTGGGGTGCAAAAGGCATTTCCAGAGTTAGATGCTAATGTACAAAGTCCTAAATTGCATCATGTCTGGAATCCCATATCTGACAGGAAATATACTGCATGAACAAGTAGCAGAAAAGGGTGACATGTGGCCTAGAGAACTTCTGAGAGAGAGAGAAAATACAAAATTATGCTCATCTAGGCAAAGAGAGATTTTGTCCTCTCAGTGGAAAAAAAATATCAAAGAGGAAGAATGTTAATAAGTATGATGGGCAAAATAAAAGTTGCACAGAAAGTAGTTATACAAAGGTCTAGACTGGAAACTAGGATGTTTTATATATTTTGTTTAGAATGGGAAATCTTGTAGTAGGGGTAGTGGAACAAAAATCTCATTATTAGCAGTGAAAGAAGGCAGCCCTACTGGATCAAATGAGTGGTGTATCAGTTTCAGTATTCTCTTTTCAGCCATGATAAAATGTATGCAGAAATGCCAGAAAGTCTGCTTCAGAACTTGTGGTAATGAAGGACTAGATTCACATTCTCCCTTTAAAATTACAAACACAAAAGCCTGGTGGCAATATTTTGAGAGAGGGACAGTTTGTGAGGCTGTGTGGTTTCTGCAGTCCATTCCCTTTGTACTCCCTTAGCATTCAGAACAGCTGGACTAGTGATGTTAGATGCTACATCTGTGCCTTGAAAAATTTGTTTGTGCATCTGATGTCCATGAATTTAATTTCTGCTTGTTTTTTTAGTGTTATTTTATTGATGGTTGTCTATTTTAGGGGTTTAGGCTCTATACATGGGTATGTCCCTTCCACTCATCTCACATGTTGCACCTCTGAGCAGCAAAAATATCTACCCTTACTGGACTTTTGTGATTGCTTGTGCCACCCTTGTGTCAACATGAAAATTGTCTGCTATGTGACTCTTTTAATATTAAGATATGCTTAGCTTCTTAGGAGCAAAATATTATGTTTCTATAGCATAGAAACTAGTATTCTGATGGCATCACAAGTTCTTTAGTCACTAAGCAATATTTGAAACAAACACACATTCAATTTTTAAGATACATAGCAGGCATATTTCAGCCTTTAAATAGGCTTTTTGCCTTTTGAAATAGCCACTCAACTAGAGTTGCTGTCTAAGTTCTCACTTTCAAGCTCTATCAAAAAGCAAGAACCAGTGGTGATTGCCCAGCAGCTGCACAGTAAATAACAGGAAAGAAGGGAAGTTTGATGCAGTTTGCAGTTGCCACTGTTTAAAAGACAGTCGAGGCTGTCCTGGCGTGAGGTTCAGAGAGCGGAGCTGGAGGCAGCTCTGAGCTGGCACTTACTCACCTCCAACACACCTCAGTCTTTCAGACTCTCTCTTGGGAGTGGATATTCCATTGTTTGGCATTTTCTCCTCAATAAGGTTGCTGTTGTCATCAGGGTGACTGCTCTCCATCAGCGCTGGCGTTTTGCCTGTACCTGCCACGTGTCCTTGGATGTCGTGTTTCCCGTAGAACTTTACTCTTAGAGTCATGACTCCTATCCCCATTGTTCATGAGATTCAGAGAGTCATAAAGAACTCAGGAAATGTCTTTCTGGGAACCTCCAAATATCCTTAAAGGACTGTTTGGTTTTTTTGAACGTTTCTTAGTCAAACTAGTTTTTTTTGCTTAGATTTTCCAAATAAGGTTTGCTTTCCTTTTTTGTCTATAATATATCACATTTCTCAAATTAAAGCTGCAAATACTTTCATAAATAGGCAGAAGGGTTGTCTGCCTTCACTTCTGTTAGTAGAATATCTCTGTTGCAATACTTTTAACAAGAAGTCATTGAATTTATTGAACTTATTCAAAAAGTGTGTTTATGACCATTATAGTGCCTGCTCTGCAGGCTCTCTTCAGAGATGGAAACACATTACTGTTGCTAAGAACTGTGTACAATGATTGCTCTTTCCCCATTTTGTGGCTAACAGGAAATATGTTTAAACTGCAGCATGAGAAATAGACAGCTCAGAAGAGGAATTGGAGCAGAAAAGCCTGTTGCATAAATGGTACAATTTTATAGTATTGAGTAAATGTTTATAATCTGCAGTGGTGAGTTTAGAATTCATGACAAAACTGCAAGCATAGGATTTTTATTTTTTTTCTTGGGGACAAGGATTAATAGTTGAAATCCTATTTGTAGTGGCAAGAGATTCATGTTTGCAATTGACTTCCAGAGGTTCTGGTAGGTACTGGACTTGTGGCTCATTGGTTAGACAATATTGAACACAATTCTAACCTTTTCCAGGCATGCACAACCTCAGATCACAATCACATTAAGAACTGAGCAAAGGGATGATTTGATGTCTTTAAAAGTCAGTTCAGTATCCTGATCTGCAGTTTGTCAATAAATCTCATGAACTCTGCCTGTAAGCTGGAAGGACAAAGAATGTTTGTGGGCTTTCAGATTCACCAGTGCAGCACAGCTGCATTCCAGCCCTCTGTTAGCATTCCTGTGTCCTGCTTTGGACTGCATTTTTGCCAGGGCACATTGCTGGGTCGTGTTGAGTTTCTCATCCAACAACACCCCCAAGTCCTTCTCCTTTGGGCTGCTTTCAAGCCATTTATCCCTCTGTGCTTGTCCTTGGGACTGCCATGACCCACAGCAGAACCTTACACAGGACCAGGTTGAAATTCAGGAGGTTCCCATTGGGCCCAGCTCTGCATCCTGTCCAGGTCCCTCTGGATGCCATCCCTCCCCTCCAGCTGTCTACACCACACAGCTCGGTGCCAAACCTGCTGAGGGGGCACTGATCCCACTGTCCATGTCACCAACAGAGGTGTCCAACACCACTGGTCCCAGCACTGGCCTCTGAGGAGCAGCACCCACCACTCTTACACAGTGAATACACTGAATCATTATTATACCTTAGGGATGTGGAGAATATTAGCCAGAGAATACTTTTTCTACATTAGGTCAGTAAATAATTTCAGTATAATACATTTTCTCTATTAACTCTTGGGATTCATAAGAGTTTGTTTTTCTCTCTGACTATTGCTTCTGTGGCCCTGTTGGGATCACTTTTAGAATGAGTGAAGCAAATGAAGAGCACTTTCTGAAATGCTTTTTCTGACTGGAGTTTCTGTGTCTTTAGTTTCAAGGAGAACTTGTCTCCTGTGCAGCCCATTTCCTTTTTCGGTTCTACAAAATTTCTGCACAGTTTCTTTATTTCCCTTATTTTATATGGTACAGTACATAGTGAAGAAAAAAAAATATCAGAATATGATTTAATAGGTTTCTCTGTGTATGTGTGATATTTGTATTCCACCAAAACCTTGTATATTTTATAGAGAATTCATTCTGCATGCCCAAAATGAGTTTTCAGAATCTTTCCGGTTTTGAGCTCAAGGCCATTAAAATGCATTACAGCAGCATCCCAAATGTATACAACTGAAAAAAATATTTTGTTCTTATGAAAATTCAACCTGTATTATCTTCCTAGGTTTACAAATAATGAATGTTGTTGGTGGGTACTATGCCTGACAGGAAGTTAAAATAATATCCTGTCCAAAAAAAAAAAAAAAACAAAAAAAAAACCAAAAAAAAACAAAAAAAAAAAAAGAAAAAAAGAAAAAGGAAAAGGCCACTAATCTGAAAAACTCAGAATGATTTCTCCATGCCCAGCTCTTGGGTCAGCCTGGCCTGACATGAGGCCAGGAGGTGCACATATTAACAGGCATGCTACAGTTTATCTGTTCCTGTCAACTGCTGCTCCTGCCTGAGTGTGCTAAATCAGAGCTCTGGAGGCTCTATTTTAGTAAGAAATATAACATCAGGGCTGAAACTTGTCAGTTCCTAGATTAAGGCTTCCCATATGATGGAGGCCCATTAAAACATGAGTACTTTTGAGAACACATGCGAGTGGAGGATTTGTAATCATAAAACTGACACAGTGCCAATGGAAGATGGCAATTTATTCATGCCTGTTGAATATAACACAGAGTAAGCTGACTCCAAGCATTCATATATTAAATGTGAGGTCCCAGAAAAATACAACATTGGCTTTAAAGTAGTGAAATATAGATAATAAACAAGTTCTTTTTATTATCCTTCAAGTGTTAAAGAACTGAGGGTTTGTGTTTCAGGTCTGTCTGAGCTAATATGAGATATACAAAAAACCTACATATCTGTGTGTGAGTACTCAGATATAAAATTGCAGTTCCCACTTGTGTTTCCAGACACTTGCAGCAGTGTATCATGAGATTAGATATGGGATAGGAGGAATTTTGCACTAAAGCTGAAATTATTTTCATATTGTGTTCTATGCTTATACAGTTGGAAAAAGAACCAGGGTTTCTCAAACTTAGTTTTAAGTTATGAACAGATACCAAGGCTTTGTCCAGCACTTCAGGATGTTAAAATCACCTAATTCATAGCAGTGCTCGGGTGGGACAGCTGACTGAAAGCTAAACTGAGAGCAGTTAAACCCTGGAAGGGTTTGGTTGAGATACCTTTCTTAAATAATGTCCCACAGTACTTTGGAAGGGTCTGATTGTCAGTTTGGTTAATAGGAATAACACTGGCATTATTAAGCTTCTGCAATTTGAAATCACAGGAGCACACCCTGTGGTTTGGTAGTTTTTGGCAGATGGCAGAACAAGGTAGCTATTTTTTTACTGCTAGAAGATAAAAATGCTATTTGACAGAGCACAGAAAACCATGTTGCTTTAACAGCAAAATTATGAACACTTCTGTTTTCATGGGCTGGAATTATAAAATGTTGCTTGTGTCACAAGGAAGATAACAGTGAAATTATGTAGGGTGGTGAGGCTTTTCAGGATGTATTCAATTTTATGCTGAATTTAAATTCGTATTCATTGCAGTGGCTTTTCAAATAAGTTTATTTTTTTACACATTTAAAAAAGTAGTGTGTTTTGATTTCAAAGAAGAATGCTTGAGGCCTTGCTGTGTTCTTGCAGGGCCTGTTGCAGGAAATTGTCCAGAGTTTTATTTTTAATACCTAAAATTAGGCTCTGGGCACAGTGTGGAGGCAATAGATAAACACTGTTGCTATAGAGCTTTTAAGTTACCCCATGAACTCTTTTTTTGGCTGCTCCCTGTCCAAGATAAAAAGCTGGCATTAGTACTTATATGTTATTTATATGTTTGTATGGGATATTTGAGTCATTGTAATGTGGATTAGAACTCTTTCTTGGCATTTTGAAAATACAAAAACTGACAACAGACCAGGAAAATATTCAGAAGATGATGAAATCCTGTTCCAGGAGTGCTGCAGCTGGTGGCATGTTACTGTCTCTCGTTAGAGGGAGAATTTGAATTTGGCTTGCACAGTTTCTTTTTGTGAAACTTTTATGCAATTGTGAACTGTGCTAAAAGGTACCTGAGTCAAAAATGAGGAACAGCAGTGTAGCATTTGAAAAAAACCTGGTTTTTTCTCTTTCCACATAGTTATGTGAACTTATATGCAATGCAAAAAATACACATAACAGTGCAGAAGTGGAGAAGGAAAGAAACTGTTCTGGGCTAGGCTGGATGCCAGGTATTAAGAGAATTTTTCTTTTATGCTGTTTTTAGGGGGAACAGCATAACATCATGTGCCATTTATAAGCACTTGATGAAAGCTCCTGTAATAGGCCGTTACAATAAGGCACGTATTTGCTTCAGCTGTAATGCCTGTGTGAAGCAGTTTTATTTTAACTGTAACAGTGGCATCAGTCATGTTAATTGTCATGGAAAGTTACTGGTCCAGACACAAATCTCCTCACTCATCCTCATTCTCATGATGATAATGTGGCTGGTTATACTTTACTCACCCATGTGGGAGAATTCTTGCCTGGGGGGGTTGAATTTTGTACAGGCAGCAAATTTTAGAGAGTTAAAAGCACAAGAGGTTTCCAGATGCCTTGCATTAAACTGAGTGACTGTTCCTGACCATAAATAATTAACTACACTCCCTCAGCAAATCACTTTCAAAATAGATATTTATTTTCAAACAAAACCAGTTGCCTTGTGAAACTGTTGGTTGGTTAGGGGGGAAAAAAAAATGACCTAATGCTTCTGAATAAAATATCTGATCTCCTGTTGCCAAGGCTGAGTCACTTCCTGTTACAATAACAAGACTGTCATCAGCAAACTTCTGTAGCCACACAGTGAAGCTTGCCAGTGTGTGCATGGCTTTATTTGTCCTTGTTGTTAGAAAGTTACCGTTGAAAAACACGCTGTACTAAATTTGGAGGCACCAGCTTTGTGTTCAAGTGCGTTAGTGTTGGATCCTGGTTGCTTTTACTCCTGATAGCATAATCTCTTGTTTCTTTGTGCAACATTAGAATATCCACCCAGCTGTGTACAGTAATGCTGTAATTCTATCAAGGGATTCTAGACACAGCATAATGCATTAATATCATTAGAGCTTCCTCAACTGGAATGTGCAGTATCACAGTCAGCTGTTTCTTATTTACAGGAACAAGATTTGAGAAGTACCTGGAAGTTCATTCCACTTGTCACCTAAGAGATAACCCCTAGTGCTTTCTAGGCTGTGGTGAGTTTTAAAGACACGTTTGAGTTATCTTTAAAGGCATTGAGCACACGGTGGTTTCGATCACGTTGGAGCAGGAGGGGCACTGGTTTGCAGGCAGTGGAGGGGCTGCTCCTGCTGCACCGCTGAGTCAGCAAAGCAGGAATTCATTAGGGCTTTTACATCACAGCTTGGAACTCATTTCCTGGGCAAAATCAGTTGGCAAAAGCGCTTTCTGCTGTTAAGGCAGCTAGAAAATAAAAGCTCAATGCAGTGTTTAGCTTCAGTACTATTATTACCCCCTCCATGCCCTGTGTTTCGAGCATTATTTGGGAGCAATGTCTGGCAGGCTGGGTGATCTGTCAGAGCTGTGTGTGAATCACAGAGACTGACTCATTCTGTGCAACATAAATGACTTTTCTGAGCCTGTTAATAAGGGATGGGGAGGAGTGCATGTTATCTTACACATTCTTTGGGGCTTTCATCCTGGTTTTCTGTCTGAAAAATCAAGCCTCATATCAGATCCACAAACTTAAGGACGGATGGGAAAAGTTAACCTGTACTTTGTGCCTCAGTTTCCCCCCTTTGGGAAAGAGAAGTTATAAACTTTTAAATTGATTTGGCATTCATGGACGAGCAGAACTAGACACAAAGAAAATCTGATCCTTTCAAAAGCAGACAAAATAGTCTCTCTGGGTTCTGGTTTTGTTTTACTGTGTTTGCTGTATTTAATATTTGTCCTACAGAATCATTTATGCTAGTTCTTCCTGAGAGCCATGTGATGGATAGTCCTACATGGCCTGTGTCTGCTGTGCCACAGTTCTTCAGCCAAATCCAGAGTATTCCAACTGAATGAATGTACTTGTGAAGTGCTACTCACAAGAGGAAGATCATCACACATATGGGAAATGTGTCCATGAACATCCTTTTCATCCCCCCAGTTTTACAATCAAATTGTAATAAACATGGCACAGAACAAGGATCCTGTTAATAGTTAGCCAAGCTCAATCTGCAGTTTTTGTGCTTTCACATTTTTACAAAAGGAAAAAAAAATCCACTCTTTTTTTTAATTTTTTTTTTCTCTTTCAGTCAAAAAAAGAAAACAGAAAATGTAAGTTGATATCTTTTGGTTGACTATGATGAATCTGGGATAAGTTACTATGCTCTGTTCTCTGACAAACAGAGATGTTATTGTGCAGTCCTGGATAAAGTGACTGATTATACTGCTTGGGCTGTGAATGCAAAATGTGTTGCAAGGATTTGGATGTCTGTAATTAACCAGTTGTAAGTGCTGTAGTTGGTGACTAAGCAGCTGTTCAGATCACTGTCAGAATTTCACCACTGTAAAGGAGTGAGCATGTATTATTCCATTGTTTCAGAATGGAAAAGAACAGTTTGTATAACTTGGGTTTTTTTTTTTTTTTTCCCTAAAACAGAGCAAATGTTGACTCTAAACTATGCTTACAGTGTTCCAGACTGTATCAGTGGAAGGGAATTGTATTTGCTTGAGACTTTGTTCCCAGTGTAACATATCAGACACCAAAGAGTATCACTGTGACCCAAAGGTTCATTTTTCACGAGGCTTTGCTGTTGCATACCTTGGACATTCATTCTGCTGTGGGCAGCTCTCCCCATGCATGCTCTGACTCACTGCCAGAATACATCTGTGAATATAACTGGGCCTTAAGTTTGGATATTAAAAACCTCCTACTTTTGGTTAACACATATCATCCTAATACTGTATTCAACCCTCCTAGAGCACTCTTAAAATAAGCTTTGCAGTTTGACATGGGTAACTCTTTTAGTATTGATGTGTAGACAGTAAAATCTTTGCAACCCACAGATTATTTCAGACGCAGCAGGTCAGCCACTGACTGCCTGGAAAATCCTAATACTTGTAGGTGAAACTATGGTGTAAGACCTTTGGCACTCAAACCTCCTGACTATCTAGTTCAGGGAACGGTGAGTTCTCAGTTACAGGGAGTGGGAAGGTGATGTCATCGAAAAGCTATTGCCGTGCTTTGATATTAGTAAATGTGTTCAAAGTTCTCCAGGGGCCTCCAAGGACTGGAAACCTCTCCCTGCTGTGGGATAGAAGTGTTTTTCTCTCTCTCTCAACATTTCTTTACTGTTTTTTTTTGTTTTGGTTTGGTTTTTTTAACTGGAATGCCAGTGAAAGACTTTGAGGAAAATAAGTCTGTCTCTGTACTGTTTAACAGTTGTGTTGACAATGAGGTTAAATCCATTCTTGTGTCATTAATGGAAACAATGATAGGAGCAGAAAAATCCCAGAAGTGTGAGCATGGGTGAAGAACAGGGGGAGGGGGAGACAGGATGGAGTCCTTTGCAAAACAAAATAGTAGGTGCCAATGTCTTTTAAGGGATTCCTTTCACCAGGCACTATGGATAACTTATTAGCAATCAAAACCTGAAGGGCAGGATTGCTACTTTTGCTTTTCCGCATGCACAGCATAAAAAAGAATAGAGTGAAAGGTCCTGGCAAGTTGCCCATCCTCCTCCTCCTCCTTGGATAAGGGGGTGAGTGATACAACACCATGACTGTGTTTCCTTCTCCCATCTTGCCTATCCCATGGCGAAGTGAGCCATAACTGAGCTTTTTCATGCCTGTAAGCTGGACTGGGTTTTGTCCTCCTTGTTATGGTGACAGACAGCTTTACAGCACTTGTGGCTGGGGCCCACCCCAGCTTTAGAGATCTGAAATTTTAAATATATCTGCAGCTGGGTTCTGCTGCTCTCTTATGGCTTTATAGCAGGGCTGTCACGTATGCTAGAGCCACGAACCCAGGGTATGTGCTGAAATGCAAGTAGCAAGTATAAATCTCCTAAGTTGCCTCAAACTTCTCCCACACAAATTAATGAATTTAACTTTTTGAGTTGGAGGCTCTATGTATTGTGAATTTTCGTCCCAGAAGTGAAGCCTGACTTTGTTTTTTGTTTGATTGTGGAATACTGGATTCTCTAATATTTTCCATGCTGCAGTGAGGCTTTAGCAGAACAACAAGTATCACAAGACTCCTGATAAAATCACAGGAGTTAGCAAGGCTAGCACTTGGAGGAGCTTTGTAGATTCAGCCTTTTCTACAAACAGCATTCCAATGAAACAGAGATAAACGGAATGTCTGAAACAGTCTTGCAGAATATTTTACTTTTCAGGTTTTCTCCTTTGCATAAAGACCCTCTTCAGGCCATCTGATCGGGATGTCAATTGTCACATGCTGCTTCCCATGTCACTGTCAGCAACATAACTTGGCAGGGGGAGGGAAGAGATGGGAGAACTGGAAGATTTAGCCCTTTTTGCAAAAGTTAGAAAGCATGGGGGGGGACTCTCACCGCTACTCAACAGCATTGAAGTACAATTTGTAGCATCCCTGAAACGAATAGCACTTAGTAAGAGCCAGCAGCACGCTCGGTGTCACCGGTGATGTCACTGGTGACACATCTGATACCTGTCCCCTGCAGCCGGGGCAGCAGCCTGGGAAGGTGGGAACTTGGGATCGGGCAGGATTCCAGGGCGCTGAGTCAAAGGTGAAATGCCAGCACCGGGGAGTGATTGCTGGTTTCGCTGGCTGAAATACCACTCGCATTACACATTTATTACACTTACACGGAGAGAATTCAAAGATAGGGCAAAGGGGTAAACATCAGGAGAAGTGCTGTGATGGGGAGAGGCAGTGCTCAAACATGATAAAAGTGCAGCTCTGATAAAAAAGCAGTAGTGTTGGCTGGCACGTAATGTTGCTGATACAGCACTGGACATTTATAAGGGTATTTTTGTTCCCTGAAATGAGGGGAAATGCATGTTTTTCTGTGTGTGTGTTCACCACATCTCTCGTGCAATTCTGAAAACCTGCAGCTGTTCTGATTCATAGTAGCAGAACCAAAGCAATATTTTTGACAGGGGTATAGGCAGTACTTGCTGAAATTTAGACCCCAGACAACCATGCAGCTGAGCCCACGGACCTTTAACACACACTGGACCCCAATTCTTATACTTAGAGTTAAGAATATACTTCAGTGACTGAAACAGAATTACTTTGCTTTGACTGTTGTCTCCCATTTTCCAAGACTGAAATATAGAATTAATATTATATATAATAATATATTTATATAATTGCTCTTGAAAATTCAGGGGACTTTGTTACTT
>JACBWW010000106.1:560605-625273 GCA_020086605.1 Lanius collurio
AAGTTGGGGCTGCACAACTCACAAATATAACACTTGTTAATAAAATGTCAGCTTTGTAGCAGTCAGACTTGCATGGAGCTTTCAAACTGCATTTTCCATCAGGCTAATAGCTCAGAATTGTGTACATGTGCTGGCACAGCTGCAAGAAGGGTAAAACCTTCAAAAAGAGCTCCCTTCTGGTCCCACCATGTAATCAGGTCACAACTCTACCCCCTGGGGAAAAAAATCATTTTGCCAGTTGCAATCCAGCAAACAGTTGTTAGTTCCTTCATTGCATAGGTGACCTCAGTGAAACCCAGAAATGCCAGGTTTTAAAGACTAAAAGATTGCCTAAACCTTCAACCCCTGAAACAAGAAATACCTGACTGTAAGAAATAATAGAAGCAGGGAAAAGAAAGTGTGTGGAGGAGGGGAAGCAGAAGCAGCAGAATGGCGAGCAGATGTTTCCTAAAGAAGGTATAAACATGGAAAGGGAGCAGTCAGATTTTCCTTTAACTTTATAGTGCAGTTTACAGTTTCATTAAACAGAACTTATGAGCAGGGCAGCCCTTGATGAAGGATTGTTTAAGTTGAAACATTTTTGATTTCCTGCTTAACTGACTCACTTGGTAAGATGCTCCATAGTGATATCATCAGCCATGGAATGGTAATAAACCCCTGTAGTTTAGATAGTTCTTGACTTTTTCTGGGTAGGTAATGTTCTCTTACACATCTGCAAGTATGCTGAAGGCTCTTTGTAATGTGCTCAAGAAAAATTACATTGATATTGTTCAAAGCTCTCACTCTTTTAGTACATTTATGACAGCAGATTAGATTTTAATGATTTGTCTGTATAGTTATCTAAAGTAACTCTTTTTCCATCTAATTACTGCAACTAAAGAAGCAATTCACATGATGTTTTAAAGATTTATCCAAGGTTAGGTATTGCCTGGGTTCATTCTAGTTGGTACCTCCTGGTGTTACAGTGATGTTAACTGTCATTGCACTGTGGCAAGAACTTTTGGTTAACCCACAACAGAACTTACTTTTCTCTTCAAGAAAATATTTTTAGCTGCAGACCTCTTGTTATCAATGAAAATTTGTTACTGGACATCAGTGGATTTGTACTTGGCTCAGTAAGGGACTTTCATTACTGGACTAATGCTGGACAGCTGGAAGCTGCCCAGTACACATGCAATTCTCATTTAACCAATAATAGGGAATAATCAGAATACTTTGAAATAATCACAAACAGTACATGATAAATTGACAATTGGCCTGTTCTGAGTGGGGGAAAAAAAACATCAAACCTTTGAAAATCTATGTTGTTGCAGGAAATAATACAAGGCATTTACAAATCTTCTCTTCCACTTGCAGACTTGAACATGTCTGTGCATAGCTCTAATCATCTGAGATCACTGGTACTCCTGTATTTTCATCACAAAATAAGAATGTTTGCTCCACTGCTGTAGTTAAAATAAAGATATTCCTGCCTTTTTCCATGCCAAATAGAAGAAATGTTAAAATCAACTCAAATTACCACCTCATATTGAGGTATTTTCAAATGATGCATTGCAAACAGTATCTGTGTCAAAATATAGTCATGACCATTTTCAATTGTATGTTCTAAAATACTATAAATTAATATTCCATAGCTGATAAGGAATGAGATTTTTGAAGAAATGCTTAAGAAATGTTTTAAGGAGTATGGGACAGGATATATCTTTCTAACTTTGTATTCTTCCTAAGCTGTGGTGTTCACATGATGGAAGTTTGTTTGGAATCTCTGCAAATCCAACAGCAACGTTTTGTGTACATTTTGTAAACTCATTTGTTGTGTTTTTAAATCCTTTTAAGTGCTCCTGATGATCTTAACAGACATAATTTCTCCCTTTCAGTATGAATACTTCTATGGTGTTGGCAGGCATGGCTTTTTTAAAAAAACCCCAGCATTGAAGTCTTGAACTACATTGAAGCATTGAACTACAGCTCTATTTAAAAAGCAAGCCCCACAAAATTAAAAAATTAGCAAACACTGCAAACTATTTCAAGTTAAAAAAAAAAATGTGTTCTGTCAATGTTATTGAATCTTATAATTTATATTTTGTTAAATATTATAACCCTCTTTAGCTGAAGGGAAGGCTGCAGCCTATGTGTGTGTGCTGGTTTTGGCACAGTGTGTTATCAAAAAACCATCTTCCTTCCCAGGTTAGGATCAGCTGAAGTCTGTCTTTTGTGGTCATTCCCTCTTTTCCCTACTTAAGGTGAGGTAGTAGCTTCTGGGTAACTTGGAAACCTTTTTTAATAGGGTATTTACTCATTTATTCTACTTTTTTTTATGAATTGTCCTGTCTAGCTGGAAATATTCCAGAGCCAGTGATACCCAAATGACTGATTTACCTGATAAAATAATTTCTGGTGGCACCAACATCAGCTCCAGGCCTAAGTACAGAAAGACAAGTACCTCATGCACAGATCTCTTTGACAAATGTGCTCAAAGAATCCATGTTAGGTGACATCCTCCATAGGATTGAGTGTTGTAGGATGTCAACTGTGAGTACAGCAAAGAGTAAGATTATGTAACATGGTATAGAAAGATGATTCTTAGAAATTCATCACTCTCTGCTGGTATCCTCATAGCTGCATAGGGAATTAGTGCTCACTCTCACTTCTGTCAATCAGCAAAAGCTAAGCAAATAGAATGAGCTGTCACATTTTTGGTTATTTTCAGTGTGAAACTGAAAACATTTCTCAAGCTAATAAATTGGAGTCTAGGACTGCTGGTATGTGCTTGACTTCCTCAAACTGTATACTTCAAAGTGCAGAAGCTAGATAAGCTAACAGCTCATTCAGTGAAAGTATTGTGCAGGATGTAGCATGCCTATCAAATGCTTGCTTTACAAATTTGAATCCATGTCATTATTCTCAGCAATGTCACCCCCTCTGTGGCTGAAGTCATTGTTTGAACAGAGGGAATGTGAAATAATTTTTTGTTAAATTTTTATTTTATCCAGGGATGTTTTGCAGGAAAGCCAACCATTTTGTGTCTGGATCCTGTTTGTCAGAACAATGATGCAAGAACAGCTATACTGCTGGCCCAAGTACTGAAGGTCCAGCTGCTGGTTTAGCTCCATGGGCTTCAGAGTGGATGGATCCAGGCATAAGAAGAGGAAGTTGCCATGGTGATTAAATGTTGCTTCTCATTTTCAGGGAAACTGGGTCAGAAGACAGTGCTAACAGGAAGTACTGAGGAATACATCTCTGGATTTGTTGTTTACCAGTTGTAAGCAGATGACCCAGTGGCTGATTTCAGTCTCCATGGTGTGCTAGGTCAGTGTGTTACAGACATCTGCACATTGCTGCAATCTGGTTGTGAGGTGAACATCCCCAGCCCAAACACATTCCTTGTCTCAGTAACACCAACACAATCTGAGCCCTGTGTTTATTCCAGCACTGACTGAATTCTTTTGGTTATTTATAGATCCTTCTGAGATTGTGTCAGTGGGGTGAGAGTGAAGCTGCAGGAGCAGCCAGAGTCCTCCAGAGAGGTCTGTTGGCTGGCACTGGTCCACTGGCTGTGTAAAAGTCACAGGCAGAGCTGTGGCCTTGCATATTTGCTGTCATAGAACAAGTGCTCTGTGGTCTTTGTGCCAGTGGAGAGAGACCTCAGCCACAGGCTGGAAGAAGAACTGCAGAAGACTCATAGTTCTGTGTTTTCTGCCCTGACTCTCCAGGAGGGAAATAACCTATTTGTCTGATATATAAATACCAAAGGTGGTATTTTTTTGCCTGATGCTCTTGAGAAAGGTGTTGAGAGGGAAATAGAAAATCATATGTAGTGGGCAGGACTTCCCTTTACCCAGAGAGAGCCAAAGTACCAGACAGTGGTTGCTTTACACAGCTGCAAAGTCTATTCTTGCTCCCCTATCTGAGCTGCCCCCAAACCCCAAAACCCTGTGCTGCTTCAGGGATCTGCATTGACAAGAACCTTTAGCAGGCTCCACGGGGTTTCTGTCAATGCCTTCAGCCCTCCACAGCTCCATTACAGCTCCTCAGGGACTCTCCAGAATGTCTAAGGAAATGGGGCAGACAGAGACTGAGTGGAAGCTTTCTAGGGAATGAAAGGATAGAAAAGTAATTCTGTAGGTTGGCTGAGGTCTTGATGAGTTGTTTAATGTTGCTGTGATTTATTTCTGCTTCTAATGGTGCATCAGGTGGAGCATTTTGGTAAGAGGCTCTCAGATATTATTTAAATTGAAGGGAATAAAACACAATAGGTGTCATTAGAGATCTCTTTATTTTGGAGAGGTTCAGTAGCACTTTACATGTATCTAGTAAAGGACATTAGTCCCTATTCTTATTGTCATTAACACATTTTTACATAATTTGGTCAGGTAAAGAACTCGTAATGTTGTCATAAATGATTAATGTTCTTCCTTTCTGCTCCTGACAGAGCTTTGCTCGGGCACAGAGCTGTATTCTGCTGCTTTGGGACATGCCACAGCTGTGCTGACACTTCGAGGAACAGCAGGTTTGTGTGCCTTTGCCCACATAGAAAGGAAACCACACCTATCATCTCTACCACGTGAATATTTTGGTTTATATCTTGCTTGGACCATCTTGTCTTTGTTAGAGAGACTGCTGTGGTTTTTAGGCTATCCATTATTAATTAATGAATGTCCAAGCAGCAAAGATGAGTGCTCAGAATGGGAAATAGCAACCATATTATTTGTTAAGGATGTTATTGTGCTGCTGAGACAACACTCATTGAGTTAAGGTGCTTAATCCTTTAATTCCTGCAACAGAAAATTATCTCCTAGAATTTTACTCCTCAGATTACCTGCTGTAATTGCTATTATTCTATATAAGAACAGATTCTTACATAGAAACCCTTATGTGAGGTCAAAAACTTACTGAGAATAAATTCTTTTGGGTAAACATTAAGGGGGTTTTTTTGTGGTTTTCACTGTGGTTTCAGTAATAGCTCCTCTTCTCTTGCTTTGTTTTACATTTCACCTTCCTTGTATCTGTAAGATTTTTTTACCTTCCTGAGACATCTCTCAGCTGCTCCATCACTACAACCTTTTCAAAGGAGACTGTAGTAGTGTCTAAAAGATGTTGTTCTACTGATCTCTTAACACATGTTTTTTATCCTCTCTGAGGAAGGTAATTTCAGCAGGACAACTCCCTCCTTGTTTAGTTTAGATGACCCTTACGTGGTTTTCTCACTCCAGAACTGAACCACCTTATTAATTCCCATTGCAGCCTCAGAAGAGGGCATCGAATGCATGGCTGGGATAAAACTGCCTGCTTTGGGAGACCCCAACACAAAAGGAACTTCAATCCCAACTTTTTCAGTTGAGTGTGTGTTAAACACAAAGGCAAAAAGCACTTCTGCAACTTGCTTTGACTCCAGCTTGAGTTAAATTTTATCAGGAATAAGAACTTCTGGAACATTACTGGACTACTGGAATGATTACTTAGTGCTACCATAAATAAGAACATATTACTTCTGCATATTGCTTAACTATTTTCACTGTAGTGAGATGGCCATTGCTATTTGTACTCTTCTGGGCATGGGAATGAACTTTTCCAAGAAAAGACATGAAGTAAAATGTTTATTCATGTTTCCTTTTATTTTGGGCAGGGAAATAATTTCTATTTTTAAAAAAATATGTGCTTTAAAGCTAAAGACATTCTCTACATTGGTTTCTTCATTTAGCATTTTGCCTGATTTAAGATATTTTTTTCTTTTAGGATCCAAAGCAGAGAGGTGACCTGAGAAATCTGAAGGGCTTTCAACCATGAAAAACACTGTGTGCTTATCAAAGCCAACAGTTTTTTTCATGTAAGATTCCTGAAAGAGGATTTATTCTAATAGTGTTTATATTTAAGTGCCTCAAGGGACACCAGCAATAGAAAATACTCATTATATCTGACAATTAAAGGTAATTATTACCAATTAAATAAAAGCTTCCCTCTCAAATAAATAGAAAAAAATAGACCCAGCCTTCAGTCAATAGTTTCAGTTTCTGTTCTTTTGTTTCTTTATTTCATTCCAGTTGCTATGTCAGCACAGCAGTCATATGGTGATAAAAGGATAGTAGAAACTTGGAACATTCTTATTTATAGTAGATTTGTGAGTTTGGACTAGTTTGCTCATTTTTGCTTAGACAGTAACACGAAACTGCTTCTTGGGAAGTTGTATCATTGATAAATATTTTTAATCACTGAAACATTTCCTGTATCTTTGCATCTGATGTTACAAGTAATTTTCCACCACTTTCCTGGGAAGATTTTTTTTCCCAACCTAAAATTTCAGGTGGGGAGTTTCCTAATTTATTATTTGCTTTGTGATATTAACTTTTCATTGCTGAAAACTTCTGACAGAAACAAGGCTGTGGTCATCAAGAGGGAATACACAGCCCATAATTTAGAAATTCACAGTACAAATGTCTGCAGCTGGCTGGGTGGGTGAGGTCCCTTTGCAGTTAATAGGGAGGCAGAGGCATTTTTAGTGTGTAGCACTAATATATTTTAGATGTTTACTGGAGGAGAAGTGGTGTCCTGTGCCCCCACTTTGCCAGGATTGATTTTCCTGGGTATCTGTTGACTCCATTAAGCCTGGGAAACTGGACCCTGCCTTCTGGATTGTAGAGGTCTAGTGAGTAACACACAGAAAAGTGCATGTAAATCACAGAGGTGATGACAACAACCTGCAGGGATATTGTATGATAATGATTTGCAAATTTTATGGGCTCAGGATGAAAGCGTTTGGCTGTTGCAGTTTGATGGCCAGTGAGGAAGGAATACATACTTGGTACACCTGGAGCAAAATGTTTATGTGAATGCTGGGATGGTGAAGAGAAATCTGATGAAAATTATGTAAGTGATGATGTAGATAATTCTGCATCACAGGAAAGCTGTTTGAGACTGCTGTGTTATGTGAGATGATAAGCAGTTATCTGCTGGCAGAAGAATACTGAATTAGGGATTGTAAGAGCAAAGACATTTGGAGAACAGAAAATATGAGCAGAAATAATGAAATTAAAAACAATTAAAAAGCTGATATGCAGACAAAAATAAGATAAAAGTGAACGAAGAGATTTTATTGCCCTTGGAAAACCCAGATGAAATTGGGTTCCCACTGGACCAAACAAACCTAATATGTGAGACCTCTCAAAGAGTTTGAAAACTACTTATTTTGCTCAGTTTTCCAAAGAACTTTTTCATGTTAAAAGTTACAGATACATTGACTGGACTCAACACCATGACAATATTTTGTTGGGATTATTAAGCAGATAATCTTCATAGTAAATTTTTATTTCTCTTTCCTTTCCCTTGGTTTGCCTTTTTGTTGCTGCAGTTCATTTTTATTTTTGTTTGTTTGTTTATTTGTTGGTTTGGTTTTGGTTTGTTTTCCCATCCTTGTTACTATTTTATTTCATTTTTGCCTTCAGCTACCTGTCTATAATTATAGCAAAAATTATTCAGCAATGTGTTTGTTGAAAGTAAATACAGGAATATCACCCCAGCTCAACAGTGACAGCTTGATCCATAAATCAGTGACTGTGAAAAAGGACATCTCAGCCATTCATTCATGAGTGAGACATCCACGGAGTTGCTTTCTGGTACAGTAATGCTATAAAAAAAAATACAAGTTTCTATCACAGGGCATAATATCAAGAAGATTAAAGAACTGCAGGAGATCTGGAGAATCCATTTTTGAGATCAGTCACCCTGTGTAGCTCAGACCTGTTTCTTCAGTATGAAGAAATCTATAGAATTACAACTGATCCCAAGTAATAATAAGAACAATAAAGGGAGTAATTTTCAGAATGCAGAATTGTTGTCCTCTAAGAGTTCAGTAGGACCCAACAAACTGCAAAGTCAAAAGGTAGCTTTTGTAGCTGACAAATTACTCAATAGATTAACTAAAACTGGGCCCCATTATCAGTGTTTAAACATAGAGATCACGACCTCTCCATGCAAACTGGTTTTAATTACATGAACTCTACCAGTGCATGTGTTGGTAAATAAATGTGTCCCAAATCACATGGCTTCAGTGGGAAAGCTTTGTTTAAAGAAATTCACATTCAATCAGATTCAGGTTTAATTGACTCAGGTATCTAATTTTCATGCACCTTCCTAATGATTTGATACACACCCATAGAAGTCAATGGCAATCCCCATTAAACCCTATGGGAAAGCACACGGCAGTAACTGAATTATTCACTTTTCTTGTAATTAGATTTCTATCTATAAAATTGAGTTTTAACTGCCCATAGATAAAATATAGAATTAAATTTAAATATTTTTAAAAAGATTTAATAATAGGCTTAATATTAAATATGTGCACATTTTGCAGTAGAAGAATGAACCTCAGTTTACAGTTACAGAATGTGATGCATTAATTCCTTACAGTCTGGCAGTGCATTAAAATGCCAATTATGACACGTAAAAGACAAGGAACAGATATATTCTAAATAAGGTTATAAGAAACACTTTCTAATATTGTTTATAGGAAGAAGCTTAACTGCAAAAATGAACTTCAGGGTGTAGCAAGACATGACACAAAATTCTTATATTGTGGCCAGGTTCAGAGGACACTGGTGAGAAGTGCATTTGTTTATCTTTATAATAAATCTTTCCTTTTGATCTCCAGCCTGCCAGTATCAGTCTTTCCTGATCCAAGGAGGCTTCATGTGTTTTAATCAGAGCTTGAATGAAGATGGTTGAATCCAATTGCAGTAATGATACTGGGAATCAATAGGAATGTGGAAACAATTACAGTTTCTGTTTAATGTACACGTGCACAAAAAAGTCAAATAAAGAAATATTGTTAAAAGCACTAATTTATTCAATGGATTTGTGAATTCCAAAGATTCTTGCACAGTCTTTTCTCTGGAACATTTTTTTGAAGGTTCTTTTGCTACTGGATAAATGGAAGGGATGTAGAGGGTGCCAGGACTGAACCCAAGGTAATGAGCAACATTTCCATTTACTTCCTTGGATAGTAAATCCTCAAAATTTTTTACCCATATATTCAGGTTGAGCTGATGTAATTCTTTTCCCTACTATACTTTTCTTTCTCTTTTATTTCTAGGCTGCTCACTCTCTTAGATTGAATTTTCTCTACCACAACAGGGATGGTTTTCAACTTCAGTATGAAACATATTAGAGGAATAAACCATAAACGACTCTGCAGTTTGCAGCAGGGTGTCCATAAGATGCCCTCACATAAAAGCATAGAACAAGAAAATAAGTGCAGTAAAATAACAAAATATCTATCTCACTGCTCTCTCACTCATACAGTAAACCCAAAAGTAATGCCTGGCTTTAGCTGACACATCATATCCTTTAAATAGCTGAAAGGAAGGGAGCTGGTACACATGATTAGTTTCTCTAGTGGTAGAAGGGAGATTTCAAGGGAATTAACATTTAGCCTATTAGTCCTTTTTTACATCCTTTGACACCCATTTCCCTTGAGATTGCAGGTGAGTTTTTTGCTTCCTTGTGAAGCTGGTAATGCCAGGAGTTTTGTCTTCAGCTGTTGCTTTCCTGTCTCTCATAAATTCAATTCATATGGGAAGAACTTGCTAAGCTGGGTTCCTACCCAGTGAATCTCCCCAGCCTTGATGCCTGAAATAAAGATATACCACAAATATGCAGGACAAGACCCCAAACAGCTGTAACTTGCCTAGGGCCATAAATGGAGTTATTCCCATTTAAATATGTTGAAGAAAGGCAAACTCAGTGCAGGCTCTTCTTTACAAACCCCACTGATGCACCTGCCCCTCACACCACATAACTAACAGAGAATTTGCCACTGTCTCCTTCCTGGCTTTTCTTGGAACCAAGTGGTAGAATGATGGGCTCTTTTAACCTAATTCTTCAGGCTTTTCCTAGAATGTGTTCAGTCTCTTGAATGACCTCTATGAACCAGACATGGAATGGACTTGGGGTTTGGATCACGGGGAAGGGCAAGAGCAGCACTATCTGTTACTGACAGCCTGAGCAGCCCATTGATGGGAAATCTCATAACCCAGCTAAGAATGCTCCAAAAGTTCTCTCAGATTTGTCTCCCACATCATGAGAACCTGGAGTTTTAACCTCCATATCAATTCCTTCCTGTTTCCTTCTCTCAGCTGTCTTTCCTTTAAAACTGCTACAGTCTTGAATCAGGCCATTTCATCCTTTAATATCAGTTCCCATTTACCCAGTGCACCACTTTCTGAAACCACAGTAACTCATGATTTCTGGGGCCAGAGGGGAATTATCTGAGAGATGTGTAACTCACTGAGCTAACATGTAAGGCTAAAGTATAAAATTTAAGTTATAAGTGAAAGTGACAAGCAAAATTTTTCTCCACTTAGCTTTATTAATGATGCAATATTTTATTGCCTGTGGCTAAAAGTTATTGTCATTGTGTTTAGCTGTAATTTGGTTTCATAATTCAGTTTTCTTTTTACTTTTTTTTTTTAAATTTCATTTTTTTCCCCCAGTATCTCTTTTTTGTTTGCCTGCAGATTGTTGTCATAATATGTTCAGATAGTAGTAAGTGTGTGGTCTTCTGGAAGCAAACACATGCAGACAGGCATTAATCTGTAGAAGCAAAAGCTTAACTCTGGGCCTATTTTTAAGTATATGAATATGTTGCTGAAATCAATAGCTACATAGATTGTCCTTCCAGGGTGACTAATAAAACTGCATGTGGTTTTTTGGTTGTAGGCACAAACATGTATTTGGCAACATCCAGCAGCAATGTCTTCAGCATTTATTAAATTACACAAAAATCTTGCTGAGAGCAGAGGGAATATTTGTAAGCTTTAAATTAAGTATCTGGTGAGTGACTAGCAGTGTTAAGGATCTTGCAGTATCAAGTCTTGAATTTGCACATCATATATTACTGTGATCAGAGGAAGATAACAGCAGTGAACAAAAACAACTCTAAGGAGGAGAGTTTCAAAAGATGAAATGATTTGATTTAGAAAGGAGAGGAATTGAGCAAACATATAAAATATGTGAAATGGTGACTGCTATTGAAATGGAAGAATGAGAATGTTCCTTTTTTTCTCATAAATAGTATTACAACAAGAAAAAAGAAAGTCCAAGTTGGAAACTCTTGTAAGGAAACACTTTTATTTTCTACCATGTGTGATTAGGTAATAGAGTTCCTTCTCAGAGGACATGAAGCCAATGAAGATTCCTAGTGAGACTGAATAATCCCACAGCTGACTGTGCTACCTGGAGTTATACAAGCAATGCAATTAAACTCATGGAAATGGCCAGCAAACCTTGTGCTCCAGGGCTCAATGACACCAGTGTGGCCAGACACAATCAGCTGGGACCTGACAGAAGGGACAAGTTATAGCCCCATGTTTGCCTGAAGGGCCTTTTACCACTTCTCAGCTATCTGGTGACAGCCAGTCTCAAACCCAGCAGTAATGCTTGGATAGAGCCATAGTCTTTTCTTTTGTAGATTTAATTTAACATGACCATTTCTGGTCTACTGTGTATCTGTCTAACATTCTTTAAGAGGGATAGTTTGGCCATTCAGTGTGTTTTCTCTTGGTAGATTTGTGTGGTATATTACTAGTACAATAGACTGTCTCTTGAGAGATTTCTTCAGTGTGTATTAAAAGGAAAAACAAGATAGAAGGCCCAACTCCAAAAAATTGGATTTTTTTTTGTCTGGTTTGTTGGTTGTTTTGTTTGGGTTTTTTTTAACTGGACTAACCCTGCTTGACAATTAGATATTTTCATTACAGCATTTTTCAGCATCAAATTTAGTCTATCATCAAATATGATTCTGTTCTTCCACTCATTTTATTGATTTTAATATTCTTTTATTAAGATGAAAAAGTTTATTGTACTTTCAAATCAAGGAGGTTTCATAGAGGGGTTCCTGCCCTTTTTGGCTACTCTTGATTACCATCACTCTAAAGAGAATTTAGAAGGATAATGCTCTACATGAAGTCCATAATGACCATGACAAGGAGAAGCAGCATCATGAACCTGAGCTATAGGTGCACAGACAGCATAAATAGCAGTGGGGTCTGACAATAATGACTTTTGCTGACAATCCTATCCTCGAAATCATGGGGTTTTTTTCAAGCTGATTCAAGGTGAGCACTTAAAACTCCCATGTTGTCAGCAATGCCAATTTTGAGCATTTCTTTGCTTCATTGTGCAGATTCAAGTGTGGATCAGAGAACTTTACATCTCCTTGGTAGGCACAGGCATGTTCATAGCAAATTGGTTCTGTTTCACTTCTCACTTCTGTTATAACACGTATCTTAACTGTTTAATGTAATATTTCTACTTAATTACAGGAAATGACACTTACACTGATGGTAAAGTGAACACGTGCAATGTAAACGACACTGTACGTATTTATAGTGGGAGAGAAAATGATTCATTATGATATAGAATAAATTAACTCATGCATGAAGTGGTGGTAGAGGTAGAGGTAGGAGTTCTTTCCAGTTTAGTGGCTTCTGTGGATGAAATTAGGAGTCAAATTGTATTAGACAGTGAAGAGCAGAAATGGTGTCCATGGCCTAGGAGAGCATATATATAATGGTATCTAACATTTACAGACACACAGCCTGTCATGGAGCTTCTACCCTGCCAGGATCACTTCATTTATCACTTCTAGTACGTTGTAACACCACAGCACACTCCCTCACAAGTTTGTTATAAAGCATGAATTCAGCCATGGTGAGTATAAACCAGCTGGAGAACATTTCCAGGAGAGGTCACATGCATTAGAGGAATCACAAGTAGTATTATGAAGTAGGAATTGCAAATTGATTACTTTAGGGCAGCCTTGGGAAAACCTTTGAAAACTTCTTCTTAACTAGTAATGAGGCTGTGAGTCTGTAAATTATTTCTGTTCATTGTCCAGAGATTTAAACTATGGCAATCTCAAATGGGGATGAACAATATTAATCCAGTAATAAGGTCAGATTTTTCTAGAAGTGTATACTCTAACCTGGGTTTATTTTTTCATTTTTTTTCTTTTTTTTTTTTTTTTTTGGTATCACATAGAAGTGTTTGATGTTTCCTATCCGTTGAAGTCGCTATTCTAAGGTTTTTACAAGTTAAGCAGAAAACTTTTTAAGCAGCAGTGTTTTAAGAGGGGAAGAAATAAATTATTTGCCTGAAGAAGTGTACTTTTGTTCATGAACCCTTGATGCAGCATAAAGCTAATGCCATCTCCAACAGCTCACAATCAACTGTCTGACAAAAGATTTCAACATTTCCTTCTCAAATTAAATGCAGTTATTCCTCAGGCTGAGGGACCAAAAAAACAGAAAAGTCATCATTTTTTTCCAGGAAGGTAGGAAAAAAAGACAAAGGAAGGGGAGTTCACTCAGCAGAGAATCAAAGTTTTGAGCCTGGCAGAAAAGGAGTGTCCAACTGATAGGAAAAGACATAGAGAAGATCAAAAGATGTTGTGGGTAGTTATCAGACACTTGGTGGGGATAGTCTTTGCTTTCACTTCCTTTTGGTGAACTTTCTTAATAGAAATCATTTCCATTCTGACACAGAGTGTAAGGAGGTTTTAAACCTCTGCATTTGCCACAAAGGAGATTTTATTTTTCCAGCCAGCCATGCTGCCAACCAACATTGCCCAGGCATCTCCACTTTCCTGCCTCTGCTCCATCCCTCATGGCAGTTCCTTCTCTTCCCCACCCCTACTGGGTGTGCACACCTCGAGGATTCAGGTGCTGCTCTCTCTCCTGGCATCACAAAGCCATGGAAATAAGCAGAAGTCACTAATAAATGTTACATCCCAAAGCTACAGCATGAAGAAAGATGGCCTTTTTCCCAGAAGCTGTGCACTGAATATTTAAATTTGTTTGCAAACCAGCACTGAAGGCGATGTTGTCAGCCTGGGCACGTAGCTAAGTGCAAGTGGTGCAGCCTGCAGTTAATTAGTAAGTTTGCTTTGCTGGGCTGTGACTGCAGCAACTTTCTTCTCAAAAATACCTTTCATGTTCATAGCTGGAAACAAAACAATCTACACAGAAGTTCTGTCCATGTGTTTAACTCTCCTCTGGGGTGTTGCCAATTCACAATCTCCTGAATAAAAACAAATCAATCCTAATGTGAACCCACAAGGGGGTTTGAATGTTCTTATTGCATTTCACTGCTATCTAAAGATTTTCTAGCCAATATGCTTTTTCTCTGGTATTCTCAGTGCTTTCTTCTTGTCCAAAATCTGTTTCACATGTACTTGTACATGCATTAAGAATTTCGTGTGGCTGCTGTAATAATGTATAAATTATTTATTAATTTTCCATTATATAGACAATTTGAGAATTAATAAAAAAAATTGATGGAGTTAAAATAATAGGAAAGAGATAATTTTTCATACAATTTGTCAAACAAGCCTAGTCTTTGAATATAAATGTCTAAATATATTTCTGTTATTTGAAATATTAAATCATTTTTGGGAAAACAAATTAGGTAAGTCAATAAAGCAAGAGTGTGGAATGGCAGAAGATGGGGACAATGCCTGATCTATTATGATGTTTCCCCTCATTCATGAGGAATTGTTTTGAAACCCAACTTACTCAGGATTTTGGAAAGCTCTTTTTGCCTGCATTTTAAATCCCTTAGTCCTAATTTGCTCTTCTCACATATTCCAGAATAATAATATTCATCTTTTTGAAGTGAGTGAAACTGCACAGAGGTAAAAACCAATAGAAGAAAATCAAATTAAAGGACACTCACTGCAGTACCTTCATAAAGGTGAAATTAGTTAGTTTAGTCTGTTAATCACTTGTCAAAGTCTGACTTTATATAAAGCATTAACAGCTGCAGTCTATTGTCCAGACAAGGATAATCAGCAAATCCAAGTTTATAAATTGTTGACTGGAAACAATGGTGTGGAGATAACCCTGGAGAGGCTGTGAAAGACTTCACCGGAGTTTATTTGCATTGCAATTCTGCTGGAAGTCACAGAGCTTGGCTCCCTACCTCCTCACTGCCATTTATTTCTGATATGCCCCAAAGCATCCACGACACTGATTAAAATAGAACGGTGTCTGGGCAGCCGACAACGCTGCTGGATCTTGTGTCAGCAGTCGCTCTATTTTCAGAAGTTCCAAAGAGGTTCAGTGGACATCTTCAAACCTACCACATCTGTTGATTCCTGTAGCTCATGGAACCTTTGACCTAGATCAAAAAATTCCAGCACTCAGCAAGGGACTCTGTGCAGCTTCCAGAGTCCAGAGTGTTATGGGCTAACAAGCTGTTCTTATTTAGGTAGTTTTCCTTATATTTTTTGTATAATTTATAAATTTTATTTGCTTGCAATAAAAAAAATTCACCTAGCTAATCCATATTTGGAACCTTTATTTTGCTGTGTAGTGTCTTGATATATGTTTGCTCAAAATATGTCTTTTTATTTTATTTTTTTTTTAAATAGTGTCATTAATACTGCATATATAAGAATTTCCCTTTTTTCTCACTTTTTGTGTCAAATTCTTTTTACAATTTCTGGATGTGAGCCAGACATGTTAGAGTGAAAATTGGAGCTATTCTCTCTGCAAGCCTGCCAATGTTCTCACAACAGGGAATATTAGTTTATAAATTACCCAAGGGAGAAATGCCAGTCACAGAAAACTGAGGAGTTCCACAGGAGCCAAATCACACCTTTGTCATATTTCATTTCTGTGAGTGTTCACATTCAAATGTAAACAATGTTTACATTTAAAACTGCTTTTGGCATTATAAAAGACTTCTCTGCCTCATACATCTTGGTGAAATGATTCTGTCTGAAATGTCTGTTTCTTACAGACTGCATTCTATTTCTCTTTTACTTGGGGGGGGGAAAAAAAAGCTGATGTAAAATAAACCAGACTGTCTAATTATTCCTGACATATTACCTATCAGAGTATAACCACCAGGAGAGGAGCAAAAGGTGAGCTTGTCTTATCAAGTTTATTCTCGTTCCTGGCAATTCAGTTTCCTTCTCACAAAGAAGCAGAGTTTTGATGAGCATTTTCAGATGATGAGAGTCTGTGTCAGGAGCTGATGGCACAATAATGCCATGACACAGAGGATACAAGTCAGATGAAATACTCTGTAATGAAGTGCATAAAAGGACAGCAAAATATCCCCTCAAAAGTGAAGGCCATCGCACTGGAAGGATTCATTTCCAGGTCATTTCAGTCAGTACCACTGCAGGAATCATTGCAGTTACCCCAGCTGTGAATGCTCCCTTCAAGAACAAGTTGTTGACAATTGTGACACCCATTTCAGAATCTTATTTAATAACTCCTATTTCCCATCTGCAATGATGGTATTGGATGTTGCAGGATTATATTGTTTATGGCCCTGCCTTTTCAGTGAATATGCTGGAATAGCATTTTTTCACTTGAAAGGTTCAGGCACAATATCTGTTGCAAATTTACTGAATGCTTCACTGTGAAAAGAAATTACACAAATTGTGACCCATGGCCTGTAGATGTAATTAGGTTTCTAATTAGAGGATAGGATATAAACTCATACATTTGCATTAAATTTGTTTGACAGAGGTTCCCCAAGTGTTTAGTACCTTCTAGCCTAGATTACCTCAGAGTGAAAATAAAATTTAATTCAGTAAAACTTTGTTTATTCATGCCTACATAGTTTTTCATTCTGAATTTCTTTGGATGCAGAATGCAACTGAAAAGAGGAGCAGCTGAGGACACTTGGCTTGCTCAGCCTGGAGAAGAGGAGACTGAGGGGAGACCTCATTGCAATCTTCAACATCCTCCCAAGAGAAAGTAGAGGGGCAGGCACTGATCTCTTCTCTCTGCTGACCAGTGACAGGACCCAAGGAAATGGTCTGAAGTTGTGTTGGGGCAGGTTTAGGTTGGATATCAGGAAAATTCTTCCCCCAGAGGGTGGCTGGGCACTGAACAGGCTCCTCAGGGAAGTGGGCACAGCACCAAGCCTGGCAGAGTCCAAGAAGTGTTTGGACAACGCTCTCAAGCACATGGTGGAATTCTGGGGGAGTGCTGCACAGGGCCAGGAGCTGAATTAGGTGATCCTTATGGATCTCTTCCCTTCAGCATAATCTATGATTCTAGGAGATGTAATTGTCCCTGGAGAGGAATCCCACTAGCTAAAAAGCAGGTAACCCTTCTTGTGTCTTGCAGGACACACAACAGGGAATAGCATCATTTAAACCCCAGTGGGGAAGAGACAGAAACAGTTGTCCTCTGAGTAGCAGGGAGTTGAACTTGATGAATCTTATCTCTTATTCTCCTTGGTATAACCTCTGAATTCTGAGAGCAGTGGACCAAATCAGGTTTTTCATCCTCTGCATAAGTTCTAGTAGGAGGGAAAAGACACCATGAGAAACAAGGTTTGTCAAGTAAAAAGGCAAAGAATTAGGTTGTGAGTTGAAGATAAAGACAGGGAGAGTTAAAGTTGACTGGAGGAGAGGTTTAAGGGTGGAGAGGGCATTTTCAGGCAGTGTAAAAGTGGGGTTCTTAGGCTAGACTTCAAAAACACTTTGCTATTTATGTTTGTGCAGATGAACAGTTAACTTCATCAGGTTTACACACCTCTCCTTCTTTCCCTGGATACTCTGCCCACCAGCTCCAAAGCCTAGTGTGACTGTCCCTCTATGTCCCTTTGCTCTTGCCCTCATGCCCTAATCCATTGGGAAAGCCTGGGGAGGATGGGCAGCATCCTGGGGTTCCCACTGCTCCAGGGGGGATGGATTTCCTGCCTCCCACCCTTGTGTCAGCCCCAGACACCCCCTTCCATGTGGTGCAACAGCCCTTGGGACCTTGCCCTCCCTCCCCTCAGCCCTGAGAGGTGCTTTCTCTCCATCTAATACTGGCTGCAGGACCTTTGCAGGAGCTGCAGCACGGCCCCAGGGACTTGGGACACGTGAAGGAACTGCTTCTCTAGAGAAAAACATTTTCCATGTTCCCTAGGGACAGCTTTTGTTTATTTATGTTCAGATACAAATCTCCTCTATTGTTTGGGAATTATAGGTTTCTCCCCTCGAAAAACACAACCTCTGTGAGACAGAGGTAGAGCAAAGCAACTGGAATTCATGAGCTGCTGCGTGGCATGAACAAAGGATATTGAGATAAGACAGTGTAAAAGAAAGGTTTCTGTTCTCCCTGATTATGCACAGATGCAGTACAGGCATGGGGGAGGCTGGGAGAGGGAAGGGGCTGTGAAGTGGCAGAATCACAGATACATCACACACTGTGGGAATTTATCCACCAGCATTTTTGACACCTTAGCAAAGCAAGCTGGAGTAGTATTTCCTATTTTTGGTTTTCTGGATAACTGCACAGTCAGAAATATTTTATATTAAAGCAGGTCAAACACAAAGAGAGAGAGAGGAATAGAAAAGCTACAAATATTGGCCACAATTGTAATGCCTTTTTCAGCTTTGCAGAATCCTGGAAAACAAGATTTTATCAAAATCTTAAAGGTCTCAATTGTTTGAGCAGCTCCTTCTGCAGATTAGAAAATGGAAGTGAAGAATGTTGTGGATGATAGTTTTCCTGCTTTTGTTTTTAATTTTTGTATTGGATATATGTGGCATTTCAGTGAGATCAGGTCTGTTTATATTTCCTTCCATACGATAATAACTTCATAGGGAAAAATAAAATAAAAAAAAAACTAAAATAGCTATTACAAGCAGAAACCTTGGCCAGGCCCTTGAACTGGGTCTATTTCTTATTTGATAGAAGTCAATGGAAAACTCCTATCAATGTCAATGCTTTGGGGTGTTTTTGCTGCATTTATCATGCTCAGATAGACAGGTGATAGATAGAGTGCTATACATGCCTGGAATATTTTTTTCCTTGAAAAATGTGACAGATACCACCAGACACTACTACAGCAACATAATGCTTCAGTACTGATTTCCAGAATTCCATGAGGGAATTTATTAATCATGAACACACAATCTGTAATAATAATTCATAGTATAAACATAATTAGAATAATAATTAGAGTTGCAAAAAATTTCTTTCAGAGTTGAAAGGACTAGAGCAGGTTGATGGAATCTAAAAAAGCATCCATACATTGAAAAAAAAAGATCAGTCCCACATTCGATGTTAAACTAATACAAATAAGATTTCAAGTCATTTAAGACTATTCTCTTGAGATAAACAGTAAAAAAACCTCCCTATGTGGACTAATTATCTGGCTTACTCAGATAGGGACTTAAAACCTTTTGGTGTGGGATCCATAAGTGTCTATTTTCGAAAAGGTGCTTTAAACTGTCTATGTATTTCCCTGATGGAAATATGCTTGATATCTTATGAACCATGTCAATCAAGATAGCAGCAGAGGCTCTTCATGGCTGAATACAGAGATCCAAGATCTGCCTCTGGTTTATGGTGAGGCAATCTCCCCTGGATACAGCACATCCCTTCAGTGCCTGAGCACTGCTGTCCCCCACACTGCTGGCACCAGCTGCTCTAGGACCTGACTGAGTCCTGCTGAGCACCCATGGCAAACGGAGATCCATCAGAGTTAAGTGAAACAATCAGGGAAAATCAGATAGCAGGAGGTCACAGGGGTTTCCTGGAAACTTGGAAACTTGCCTGGGTGAGGAGGCTTTGAAGTGTCACCCAGCCCAACCCTGAATGCCAAGTTCAAACCCCTGCCATCTTCACAGGCAGCCAGCTGAGCAGAAGGCAGAGCTGTTCTCCATGGCCAAAATAGAGAATGCACCAGATCCTCATCCTATGTAAACAGGGAAATGACTGCAGCACAGCTATGCCAATTGACTCTGATCAAGGCTGTGGGCCAGCAACTCAAAGGGCATGTCTGCAGGGCTCAAACCAGGGGGGTGTTACAGACCTCTGAGCTGGCTTCAAGTATCTTCCTCTATGGCACAGTGCAGATCCATACTGTGATGTGAACCTGGGCCCCAGAACCCCAGAACTCGCTCAGATTGCCAGATAACTTGGCTGCAACTCATGGCCACAGGTGTATACACACTGGTAGGTATGGATGGCAGCAGGGAGATCTCTGTGTCCTGCCATGCACAACATTGCACCCAAAGTCAATTTTCCTGGTGACCTTAAGGTTTGTATAGCACCAAATCAGCCTGGGATTTTTGTCTTTTTTTAATTTATTTATTTTTAGTTATGCTTGAATAAACAAAACAGATTTGCCATGTTATTGTGGTCATGCTCCTGGTGGGAGATGAATTCACTGCTTTTATCTTCATTACACTGCCTACATGTAGTCCTTAAGTGTGGGAGATGCTGGAAGGTTTGAAATCCTTCTCAGTGAGTCCAGTGACTAAAAATTGGCATCTACCTCCCTGAAATTATTCAGATCTTTTCCCTCTGAACTGCTGAATCAGATGGATATGCACAGTCCAGCTGCCAATGGCAATAGAAAGACCACAGATGGAATGAGCTGGCCACTGACATCCCACTCCATCTTCTCATACAGCAAAACCAGCTGTGGCAAATGCCAGATCATTGTGGGGAAAATTATGTTATGAGCATCTTATAAGCAGTAGTTTTACATTTTCATGGTTTTCAGAATGGCTCCTTTCACAAGTAACTTGAGATAAAGAGTGACTGTCCCTATGTACCTACCAAATGGATGTGCAGAGGGTTCCTATAAATCAGCAGAAAAGCCTCTGTTAAAGTTTGTCTTTTGGTCTCTTGAGAGAGAGAAATTCAGTGGGTTTGTTTTATCATGCTCACTGCTGCTTAAAAGAAGACAAAACGCAGCAAGCAGCTCATTAAGAGAGAGAGAGATTGGATCTGTGTTAATATGCAAATGCTAATCCATTAGGACCCTGCTCATACACCAATCAATCAATTAACTCCTCTGTCTCTGTATTGTTCATTATTTGAAAAATGCTTTTAATCATTTTGCTATGCATTAATTAATAGCGTGCCCAGTTGAAAAGGAAAAAAGAATTTTAGCATTCCTTGGGGCTTACATGTACAAATATTTAAATATTTAGTATTCAGCTGTGATTCCATGATTAAGACATACCATATAGTCAAAGATAGCACAGGGATTTACAGGAGCAGAGATACAGGGCAATTTGATGTGATATCAACTATATATATATATATATATATATATATGTAAAAGCACTTGATAGAGTAAGCAGTAGCTTTTTACAAAATAAATACAGAATTTCAGAAAGACAAATCAAGGGCATGGTTTTCCTTCTTCTGTCATTTAAGCAACATTTAAGAATGCCAGATTTAACCCCATGGGGCAAAATTGCAAATGGACACAGTTCCCCTGACTTCAAAACAGATACTACAGCAGATATGAATTTGGCTCCAAAATTCAATGAGGGAGCAATAAACAGAAAAGCTATTCTGGATGGAACTGAATTTTCTCAACAAATGTGACTTTCCATTAAAAAATGTATTGAGGAAAGAAATGGGTCACAATATGGGAATGAAAATTCCAAGCTGAGCAATAGGTGTGCAGTGGGACAGGCAATTTGAAATTGATACAGAGGTATGTGGGATTATTTGAGAGTAGGATGAGCTGAGTTTCCTGAATATTGTAGAAGTCAGACAGTGTTATTTTACAAATACTGTGTGCTGGAGTTTGTGGGTGTTTTAGAAAAAAGGAAGAGCAGCAGTCAAGGTGAGGGGAGAGTGATACACATGAGAATTTAAACAAAGGTGACAGTCACAAGGTGTGTCTGGAGCAGATTAATAGATGCAGGGAAATAGGAGCTGAGAAAAGTTCAGGATCAAGGATGCAATGAAGATGACAAAGAGGTAAAGCAAAATGTGAAGCATGGTTTTGAAAGAGTCAGGAATCATTGCATGGAGCAAAAGGATGTTCCTCTGCTGTGTGCAGAGCTTTATTTCTCTCCTTCAGATGAACATGGCTTTTGCAAAGGTGAGTAATCCTATTAATTTAATTATTTTCCCGTACAAGCTGTTGACTTCAAAGAAACAGCGTATCTGAACAGGGTTCCCAGGAGCAGTGGTTTGCAGGCTCAGGGTTAAGTCTGACCTAACAGACAATTTCAAACTGGCCCAGGGCTTCCTCCTTGTGCCAGTGTCAGGGAGGCTTGGGATCCCTGTTAGCACCGTCCTGTGCCAGTGGCTCCTGTCTCACTGCAGCCTTCTCCGTGGTCACCAGAGTGGCCTCTGTTATAAATAAGGGACCAGATTATCGATTTAACAATTATCCATTTATTTTGTACTACATTGTAGCTTTGTTACTTGAATGTAATTTTGTACTTTGTTGTAGCTTTGTAACCTAAATTTCTCTTGCTGTTAAAAAGCCTTCCCTCCCCACTTAGTTGTAAAAAAACCAACCTCTTATCAGGGCTTGCATTCCAATGCAGCAATTCACGACCTCCCTTCCTTACCCCTTTCAGAGGGAGCCTGCTTGAAGAGTAGCAGATAAAGAAAAAAGAAAGAAAAAAAAAAAAAAAAAAAAAAAAGAAAAAAGAAAAGGGGCTGAATATGCAAACTAGAGCCGAAAAGACCCTTGGGAGTAAAAAATCCCTAGAAAATAATAATTTAAAAACGAGCCAACAAACTTTTAAGAAAAATGAACCAGGTTGCTCTATCGGGAATTACTACCTGGCCAGCTTTTGGGTTTCTTCAAGTAGTCACCCTAATGGGAAGGTCTGCTGGAGCCACTGCCCTGAGGACGGCGAATCAGCACCATCCCCTCCGTATCCACCTTCGTGCACAGCCCCGGCCCGTGAGGAACACTCGAGGGCCTGGCTCTATCACAGGGAGTGGCAGAGCCAAAGTTCCTCCTCCTCCAAGTCGAAGCTGGGGCAACGAAGCTGGGCAGGGCCCCCACCCGAGCTGATCACTTTTAATAAAGGCTTAAAAAGGACCATCAGTCCTGCCCATTTTTATTTCAGCCTCTGTGCCCTGCGACAAACAGAAATGCAGTGCTGTGCAAGGCTTTGCATTTTCTGCCTGCTCTGTCTTAATTATTTTATTCAGAGACAAGGAAATCCCGTGCATTAAGGACTGCTAATTCTCAGCTCGCATCTGCCTTAAGAATGACTCACAAAGCTCAAATTGCAGCGTTCATCCGTGTGAAATCCTGACGCTTTTGCTGTTACAGAAGGAAAAGGACTGATCCCATCACTTAGAGGGTTGTTTTCCAAAATGTTACTATGCTAAGGATTTCTAGGAACATCACTAATGCCATAAAACATCGAGTTAGATTTTATTAGTGAGTATATGCTGAGTACTGTGCAGACAGAGTTGAAAATGTTATCTATAGTTGTGAATTAACCCTTATTTTTGTATTGTATAAACTTATACTCTTTTTTTCTTTCTGAGTTTTGTGAGTTGTGTTTATATATTCTATTTTGGGAGGATGTTAGAGAATGTTCAAAAGCAGCACAGAGTAGTAAAATAAGCAAAGGGCAGGACCTCACAATTTATAACTCAAGTCATGCCACTTATTTACTATTTATTACTCATATTATTTTCCCTTAATGGTATGAATATACTTTTTCTTCACTATGGTAGTTTTCTTAAACTCAAAAATGAGATTGTCTTTTTATTGGATAATGTTTGCTCTGAAGCTCCTGAAAACAGAAAAAGAGGAAATGGTGGGAAAAAAAATGGACAAATGAAGGTGCTTGTTCAAGGTCACCCTCTAAGCAAGTAGCAGACCTGGGAAAAGATAAATACTGAGTTGGCAGGTGAGCACTGTGAAAATACCAAGGGCCAAAGCATATGTTTCATTTTTAAGGGAACTACAGGGTGTGCAAAATGGAGCTACTTGAATAAATTAACCCATGGTCTAACCTACTGTATGCCCTGTAATACTCACAATATGCCTGGCTTTGGGAGTGTTATGGAAGAGATAACAGCCTCTGAGCAGGGGTTTGTTAGAAAAAGAATGGTTACCTGAAAGTGGGTAAGACTTGGACTTAAAGCCTTTAGCTGATTTGGGTTTGGAAAAATTTCAGTGCTTTCAGAGGGTAAAAGATGAAAAGATTTCAACTTTTTCCTTGAAAGAACTGAAATTGAATTTCTACAAGAAATAGTAATTGTAAGAACAGAGAGGACCTTTATTAAAAACAAACAAACAAACCAACAACTGAAAATTTTTGACCAGCTCTAATTTTGAACATGAGACAAACACGGGGCCTTTCCCTGCTGTAGGAGGTGGAGTTTGGTAGCAGCTGCTGTGAGGATGGTATGAGTAACTCCTCTGGAAAACCACTGTGCTAATGTGATGGGGAGTGGCCATGAGATGCAGGAATAATTTTATTTATAAAAGCCATCACTCACATGCTGACAGGAAGGACAAATAAATTACTGTGGACCTGGCCCAAGATGTGAAACCCTGACACTCATTCCTTAAGTTCCCTCTCTGCTTTGAGCTTCAGATCAAAACTTCTCAGAAGTATTAAGTGCCAAGATGTTTTTATTTTACTTTGCCATCCATAAACCAGGAGTTTAACACTTCCCTGCTTCACATGGGGTATTGGATGGAAAAGTGCACGTGATGTCTGTGGAGCTGTATGGCTACAAAAGCCAGCAAGGCATCCAAGGTTCTGTTGCTAAGGAATATTAAAAAGGAATTCTGGGGGCAAAGGAGATATTGTATCCAGCACTATCCCAAATTCTGGTGGACACAAAGGAAATGAATAAACTTGGACTCATTCATCTCAGCACCATTTAAAAGATTTGGACAATGAGTTCTCACTGGGAAAGGACAAAAATCAGTAATGGAATTTTTTTTTTTCAAGGCATTAAACAGGAAATTCTGAACAATGGAAAGCTCAAAACATTAAATCTAGCACCAAGACTATGAATGTACTTCCTTTCATAGCTATTTGTTTAGATATGAAAAGAGTGAAAAATATTTATTGCCTTCAGAGGCAAAGACAACATTTTTTAAAGTTACAAGCATGTAATCATGGGCTATGTTTATACACAGCTGAAGCCAGATAGGCTGCAGATTTTATGGTTTGAGCATGGAGAGGCAGAAATTGCTCAGCTCTCTGTGCTGATCTCCCCTGCATTCCTGGGAAGAGGGAACTGCAGAACTAAGCACTTCTGAGGCTTGAAGAATTCACCAAGAGACACTTGCCTAACCCTGTGATTACTTCTATCTGTGCCTATAAACATACTGTAAATCATTATGGTATGGGAAGTTGTCTCCTTGCATTGATTCTAGATAACAGATGACATTTTAAACAAGAGAAAAATGAAGTCCTCCGGCTCCTGACATTTTCACCACTTCTTTTCTTTACTAATTTTCAGTGTCAGAGGCAGTTTGTGCCAAAGTGCTGAAGTGTTGCTTCCATAGATTTGCAAAGTGAATTAAACTCTCCATCCATCTCCTCTGAAGACTGTATTGATATGCTCCTCTCTGTGTGTGTGAGGCATAAGAAAAACAGCTTTTCAGAGGCACAGAACTGGGGATTATATTTAAGAATTACCAGTTAGGCCACAGGTTTTTCAAAAGAGTTGTATCCTGGCTTAGTGTTTAGCTTTGTGTCTCTGAGAAATCTGTGAGTAACTGTCCAAAACTGAGACAGGCCTCCATTAGTGCTCTCCTTGGGCCCCAGCCCCCTCCCTGTCCCCTTTCTTTGTCTCTCAGAGAGGCTTGGTAGGTTTGTTACATGGAAATCCAGACTCAGGCTGATGAAAGCCCTGCACCTTTCAGTCAACCCTTTCAGTCACCATAAACATCTCATCCCCAGGAAATCTCTTCCCAGCATGTTTTTATCTACCAGATCCATAATTCTCCACGAGTTTCCCATAAGACATATGAAAACCAGAGAAAAAAATCCTCTCTGGATCTATACAGTCACCACTCTTAAGTCATCAAAAATTTTAAGCAAGAATTCCTGAAATAGGAAGTCTTATAAAAAGTATACAAACAAGCAAAAGTGCTGGAATCTTTTAATTAATCCCTATTTTCAAGGCTACTAAGTTCACATTTTCCTAGTTTTATTTCATGAACTAGAGTTAGAATTGTATTTTTTAAAAAATCTGATATAAATTACATTCTTTTCCCATAGTTCCAGTGAGTGGAATTTTAAAAAGGCTTTCCCAACACCTCCAAATATTGCAATGTCTTTACAGATAAATTCCGATCACAACCACTGACTTCAATGTTCTGCTTAAAAAATGTAATATATGCCACTATGTTTGGGAGTGGCTTTGCATAAGGAAATGGTTTTAAGTACACACAGGTGCTTCTAAGAGTTATTAAAACTTGTTTGTCTCTAAAGTAATTTTGGGTGGGGAACAAAAAATATTTGAACATGACAAGAGTGAAACAATGTCAATGATCTGTCCTGAACTCTGCCAGTTCTCTGCCAGTGCCACATTCATGTGTATAGAACNNTGAAGGGATGCAATCCATGGGGTTGCTTTGCCTCCAGAGATGCCTTGAATGAATATGGCCCTGAACCCAATTCCCATTCACTTTATTGGCAGATCTGGCTGTGCCACCAGCACAGATATTAATGTGTCTTCCTGGACAATTCTTCAGTATTTGTGCCCACCATGACACTGGAAATATTTTTCCAGGGATTTTAAAAAACAAGCAAGCCAAGATTGTAGCACAAATATGAAACAAGTGGTAGGAAAAAAATCACGAGATCAATGGACATATTTGGCCAAAAAACTTTTTGTTAAAAAAAAAAAATCTCGGAGGCAATTACACTGCTTAAATTAAACCCCTGCAAAATTAGAGCAAGGACTGCAATGAATCAGGGAGAAGTCCAAGGGTTTTGTTAGCAGGTTGTAGCCCCTAGAGACGGACAGACTGATTAATACTGAAACTGCCTCCAGCAAAGGGATCCTGTGTCAGGAGATGAGACATGTGCATTACTCACAGAGGTCTCCTGGAGGGGCCAAGATCACTCTGAGCCTTCCAGTTTCAGTTTCACACCGGGTCAGAATGTACAAGCTTGGAAATGAACACGAAAGAGTTTCACCTGCCTTGGGAAATGTAAGATATTAGTATGCATAACACAATTTAATTCACTTCCATAGATCCCATCCTGTTAGCTCACGGTAGGATCTAAATGCTATCCTTTTAGAAAAGGATGTCTTGTTGTGTTTTATTTTTTAAAGAAATTTTCCCTCTACTCTCCTTCCCCCTTTCCCTCTTCTCCCCTTTCGTAAATCTTTTGTAATCGAGATACTTTTCTCATTACAGTTTCTGTGTCTGACAATAAAAAATGTTTTAAAATTCATAGCATAGTGCTTGATGTTAAACTTTGCTCAATAATAGACCATTAGTTTACTTGATGCATGACTCTCTGAATACTTTGTACCAGTAAATATAACAAACTCATGATAATTGCTGTGTGTAACATGTTTGCATTCAAACATGACCTTGAACTTACTTTTCAAACATTTCAGAAATGTCAGCTATGATGATGATCTTTGTTCATTACTGAAAGGAGTTTCTGGGTCTGAATTGTGTAACACACATTTATATCTATTAAAAATGACACAGTAGAGCTATTTTTATTGTTTTAAACTTTTAAAACACTTTTAAATCGCAGTAGCCCTCTGAGTCATGCGATCCTGTGACCACCTCGGCACTTTTCCAATCCAAAAGTCTATTAAATGTTAGACAAAAGAAAGTTTAATTCATTTCAGAAGCAGTGACAAGGCCAACCTGCACACTTATTAACACCCTGTTAAAAATGTCATAGGCATACAGCAGCACATTTTTCTGAGAGGGATGTAGTCCTACTGTGAAGAGAAAGTGGAATTATTTAGTGAAAAAATGGATGCTATGGTGTGTTCATCAGCACTGGAGAACAACAGCAGCAAGTGAAGGTGATACAGAGATAAAACCCCTGCCTTTGTAATCCCCCGAGCTGGATGTGGATCCCATACAGAGATACAACCCCTGCCTTTGCAATCCCCCGAGCTGGATGTGGATCCCATACAGAGATACAACCCCTGCCTTTGTAATCCCCCGAGCTGGATGTGGATCCCATACAGAGATACAACCCCTGCCTTTGTAATCCCCCGAGCTGGATGTGCATCCCTCAGTGCCAGCAGGACCAGTCTCTCTGCAGGGAATGTGACAGTCCTGTAAGGTGTTCCCCTGCCCTGGGCTCAGGCTTTAGGCAGTGAGATAAGAAGGCTACAACTCACCAAATGGTTCAGGCAACTCGTCCTGGGAGAGCAAACACCCCAGCAAGGTCCCCCATGATGCTGCAAACACACAGCTGCTGGCCCACTGCCCTCTGGCAGGTGACAATGACCTTTAACTCACAGCTGAGAAGTGACCCTCACCTACTCTGTGTCCTGCTGTTACTGAAGAGCTTTGGTCCCAGTGGAGAAATGAAAAACCATAAGGAAGAAATTGTCTATTGTCTAGGAATGAGTGGAGAAATGTGACTTCTTCCAAAGCAGATTGGGACACCATCTCAGCTGGAGCTGCCTATTTTCAGAGAATGGGGAGGTTCTTCCCTTCTTCATAAGTCTAATTGCTCAAATGCTACATTCATGAAGAGTTAAAATTAGAGGGTCTCTGTCCTTGTGCTAAAAGCAGCAGCCAGTTCCCCTTCTCTGAATCCTGTTTGCTTTCAAACTATTGAGGCTGCTTTTAAAAACAAAGTGACACTGGTGCCAGTCATTTATATTGCCTTATGCACATTAACATGCAGATTCTCCCAAGTCTTTTCTAATTTAGGTACTGCCCACATTAGAATTCAAGCCATTCCAGCCACAGTTATGTTTAAATGTGGTTGGTACTGGTTCAATCCCTGCATACCATTTCTGACCACGGGAGAACCAGGATTTTTAAGCTGTTGTTGTTCTTTCCCTTCCTTCCCAAAGCAGTGCAGGCTGTGCTGTGCTGTCGATGGCAGCTCAGGCCTCCACTCAATATATATTTTGTGATTTTGGTAGAGCCTTACATATTTTGACCTGTCTAGGCACTGCTTCTGTTTCTCTGGGTAGACTATATGGGCTGTGATTTAGTACCCACTCTTCTGGCAGGCAGAAAACACAGGTCATTGTTGGAAGATGCTCAGACCTTTGGAGGAAAGACAGGGAAAAACCTAGAAAGAAAATCCTTTAGGATCAAAAGCATTACATGGGAGCTCTGTTAAATAACAGGAATAACAACAAACTCACTCCTCGTAGCAAGGCTATTCCTTCCTGTTCAGCTGTTAAATGCTGCAGTAATGGATAAAACTGAGCCATTTTGAGCAAAAATTCTTTATTTAAAAAGGTGGTTTGGATTCTGTGTTTTTTTATGCTATGGTCAGAAAATGGAGGTTTTGGATATCACTGTAGTTTGATTTATATCTCCCAATGAGACACTGCACTAGTGTAAAATGGACCCCTGTGGGGTGATTAGGGCTGTGGGGAACCCAACCCTCTGGACTTCTGTTTGAAGAGCCATCAAAAACAGGGCTTCTATGATGGTGGACCAGTAAATGCCCCATAGTTCACTAAGCAGCAATGCAACAACTTCATTTTCAGACTCTCTGATACAACCTGGTGCAAAGCCTGATGTATCAGAGCGGGGGTTGGGGCTAAAATTCATAAACTGGATTTAGTCCCCCAGTCTGCCTATTGCTGGTCATCAAATGATGGAGTCCTCCTGCAGAAGTCAGATGAAATCCTTGCCTATGTTTTAGCTCCTGTGCTTGAAAACTTGGCTGCAGTTCACATTCAAACTCCTCTGTATAGTTATATAGGACAGAGAATGCATTTTCAACTCCTCAAGGTGGGAGAAAGATTGAAACTTAAAACAGAAAGTTGTAATTTTTTTCTATGTCATCAGGAAATGCAATCCAGGAATTGTTACTAAAACATTCTAACAGGGCAGACAACACAGTTTTTCAGATAGGAAAAACAAGTGTTTACATTCTTAATACTGTTTCTCAAAAAAAATCTTAGAAGCTTTTAGGGGAAAATATCTCAGGTTTCAATTATCTTGAAAGACTTGGTATTTGACTCTTTTACCCAGGCCTTGAGTAAGAAATAACACCTTTGACTCACCTATTAAGAATCTCTTATTTTTATTTTTTTAAGATTAAATATTAAAAGTAGTAAAATAATTGATTTTTAAGTAAAAAATAAAAGTAAAAATTTATCACTTTGTAAGTCTCGTGGGAGGAAAGCCTTTAATGGAAAAAATATCTTAATCTTCAATTAGGATGCTATCTCAAAAATGTCACAAGATCATAAATTAGAATAATCTAATTGGACTTACCTCATTTTTATACCAGCTAAGAATATGACCCTCTACATCTATCTGCAGAAATCTTCAGTCAGAAATTATTCTTTATAAAATGTTTCAAAGCCTTTGACAAGTTATTGAATGGCAAAGTGCAGTGCTTTAGACCACCTTATGTAACTTAGTGGAATATCTGTGCAATTAAAGATATGACATATTTTTGGTGTGGTGTAGAGATGAGTATTGCTAGTTCTGTCACTCTAAAGAAGAAAAAGCTTTGTTCAGTGGAAATGACCCAAAGCAGTAGGTAGATTAATTTGTGTTTGGGGTACATGAAGGAATTTTTATTTTTCAAACAGAAATATATTCTTTTGCTTAAAGGACTTTCAGTTTTCCAAATGCCTTGGCTATATCCCTTTTTGGATGAAAAGCATGTGTTCACCTCCTAATAAACTGTTACACTATTGCTGGCACAACTTCTTACCACAGGTCTGCCACAGGAACCATGATTCACACTATCATGTGTTCTGGACTATTTCAAATTATAGTCATTAAGCAATTTTGAGAAGGCAAAGCTCTTAAAAAAATCAGAACATCCTACATGGCCTTAACTATTTTGCAAGCATGTCAGGTATCTCATCCCACTACGAATTCAGACATGCATTTGTGTAGGGTGAGGTCCAGAGTTACATTCTGCAGCAATCTCTTTTGACCCATTCATTATTTGAAAATGGTATCATTTTAATTCCTTATATTTTCTATTTTTCCATTTCATAGTGCCACTTTTACTACTAACCAGATCATTCTTTCACTTCCCTGACAGTACTTCAGAGTGTTACTAACTCTCTTTCCTCTTGAACATCTCACCAACCTTAATTTCACTTCACACTTCCCCCTCCACCACAACCACTGCACACCCAAATAACAGATCTGGGTCTTACTAAGGCATTAAACCAACATGCAACAGAGACAGATTTGTGTGTCCTTCATTGCTGGTCTTGCCAGTGTGTTATGTACTACAATTTTTTGGCTACTTTTGGACAAAGAAGTTAGCTAAGGGGAGAAAAGTTAGAAACTCCTACTGCAGAGGAGTTTTTGTTTTTTCTTGTAGTTTTTTTGGGTTTTTTTACCGGGTGTGTCTGCCCCTGGGGCCCACAGCTTAAAATAAATAAACCCCTGGGATGACTGTGCTGGCTAATTTGCAAGATAAGACTTTTATGTTGGGATTTTGTCTGGACAAAGTGGACAGGCTGGAGAGCTGAACACACAGGCAAACCCCTCCCGGTGCCTCTTGCCTCACACTCAGGCATAACTGATCTGTTAATCACCAATGTTGAAACCCAGTCTCCAGATATGAGGCCAGAAATAACTTCTGACCCTGCTGTTTTTGTGGACCTACCTTATTTCTTCACTTTGGGCTCTTGTTTCTGACCCTCACTCACTTTTGGTTTTGAAATCAGTCTCATCAGTGCCTTCCTCCNTTCTGTGAGTTTTTTTTCTGAGCTTCACTTTGGTACCCAAAGGGATCACGTTTGATTCTCTACTGCCTTTTCCAGTGTGCAATTCCTTGGTTTGCCGTGGGATTAGTCCCATTTGACACTGGGATAAGTGACAGGAGCATTTACTCCTGTCTTGTAATAAAGCACTGCATTTAAATGGGCACGTTTTACTTGGATTGCAAAGTACTTTGCTGATGTAAATTAAGTAAACCTCCTGTCAGCCCTTGGAGATAAACACAGAACATTATATCCTTTTTAGAGGTAGATAATCTGAGGCACAAAGGACTTGAGACAAGAAGCTTGGCTGCCTAAAATTAAACACCTCAGCCCAAATGAATAGATTGCAAATCCATTTCTCATGTTAGAAAACAGCTCTTCCCCTCCAACAATGTCAGGAAGATAGCAGGGTGTGAAGTCTTTGAACTGCACTTCACAGCCATGCATGGTAAAACCTTGGGGGATACTTTTAGACACCGAGTTCCCAAAATAAAGCCTAAGAAAAAAAATTTTGCTGAGATTATTTTCAAAAGAAAATGTGACTACTAATCAAATTAATTGTTTTGGATTGTAAAAAACCCGGTCTTTAATTAAAAAAATATATCTGTTTTCTTTTGAAAATTTGATTAATTTATCACTCAAATGCTGCAATAGAGAAATTAAGAGAGCAGAACAATCATGAGGGTGCACTCTGAAGTGTAGTCTAGAGACATCATTCAGCTACTTTGGTTTTGCATAAGGATGAACCCAAGGAAAGCTTCTTATGCATTTTCCAGAAACAGGGACTGGGATTCTGCTGGGACTTTCCAGCCATTTCACAAAATTCTTCCATCATTTGCACCCAAAATACGAGAACTGAGAGTCTCTTACCAAGAGAAAGCCAGGGGGGTGTGGGGTAATCATGGCTCAGGGCAGGACCTGTGCAAGGACTTCGAAATCCTCTCCAAGTCCTAGAAAAAGGGATCTTCTGAAGGAGACCAGGAGGGAAAAGTGCTGGTGGTGGTTGGGCTGGAGGCTGACAGGCTGCTCTGGAATAACCTTTCTGTCCGAGAGCCAGAGCCCAGAGGGACTGACTTTTGGCCCCCACAGATGCTGAACTTTCTTTGGAAGTCAAGTGGTGACTCCTACCAGCTCTTCAAACCACTGACTTGTAGAGGATTTTTAATTTACTGAAAAAACCTTAATTCAGTCAGGTTGGGTTTTTTTTCCTCCTATGTACTGGGAACTGATGTATTCCCTTTATAGTAGAACTGAAAGTAAAATGCATCAGTGGTAAGGAAAGTATCCCTTCTTCCTGTTTTATTTCTGGTTTTAAACCCCTGATATAAAATAATGTTTAGTTTTATGCTTTGTTCAAATATCACATATGATTCATGTTTGGAAAGTCCATATATAAAAAGTGTAACTTTACCAGGTAAGATTTTCTTATTTAATTCCTTTAACTGACTTCATCCTGCAGTGCCATCCCCATAATATAAAGAGCTCTGTTTTTTCAATGTAAAACACCTGTACAAAAGGTCAAAACAACACAACATTGATTTAGATGCTACACAGGGACCATTTGCACCTAACTAGTTTCAGAAGTTTGTATTAGATCTGCAGACTGAAATTTAGGATGCATGCAGATTATAAGTGCTGGGTGATCTATCACTCTCCCTTCTGGACTACAATTTGCCTTTGTGCCAGCAGGAACAAAGTTCTGCTGCAGACATCATTCTGCAAGGATGGATAACCAAAGGAAGAGAAGTTCCAGTCTCACACCAACAAATTTTGTTTTTCATGGAGAGGCATTAATAGAAGAATGCAAGACACTCCTCTATTGAAACATTTCACTAATAGCTGGGATATTTATTGCATATTTCTGAATGAGATGACCTGACTGACATGCTGATTTGTTTAGCATCTGCTATCATAGTGGAAGAAGAAACCCTCATTGAGCCACAGAAATTGCAGAATAGAAATGTGGGTGGGAGAGGATCTCTGAATCACTCCAGTCTCCTGCTTGTGGCAGACCTGTCACCAGCATTAAATCATGTCAACAATGGCTTTGTCTACCCTAAATCACTGAAATGTCCTTGGATGGAGACACCACAGCCCCCTGGATGTCCTTTTCTAGCATTTCTTCACCCTTCTAGTGAAAAAAAAATATCTCTTTCACCAAATGAAACCTTCTAAGATGCAGTTTGTGGCTGCTCCATTTACTGTCACAGCTGAGAATAGCCTGGGCCTCTCATCTTTGGTACTCTTCAGGCAGCTGTGGGAAGTCCTGTGGTAAATAAATCCAAGTTACCATGGACTTATTGACACTTTTGAATACTTATGTTTTAAAATACACCAGCCCAGGTGCAGGCTTCACTCATCTGAGCCATTCTGCATCTCCCAGCTGGGATTTGTCCTACAGAGGGGAGGTTGTCCCTTAGGGAGGCAGTCCTGGAACCCCCCTGCAGAGCCAGTGAACAAACTTCAGGTTCCCAGTGCCAGGTTCTAGGGGTGCCTGACTCTCCTGACTGCTGTGTCACTTAACTCAGCAGCTGGAGGCAAATGCCTGAGAGTAGCTGGGACTGATCCCTTTACAAGTTCTCTACTGTATCCCCCATGCTGCAGATGGTTTGGGGTTTTATTTCTGTGTAGAAGAGGAGGGTAGAATTTATCCTGCCAAAAGTGTTAAAATAACAAAAACCAACCTGAATGTCTCCTTATCACTTCAAGAAAAAAAATACATAATTTTCCCTTCCTCTTTCTTAGTATTTTTGATGTTCCTTAAAACTTACATCAGGCTTTATTTCTTTCTAAAATGAGAATAAGATCATCAGAAACTAATTAGATCTGGTTCTAGTGTAAAACCACAGTGGAAACTTCTCTGAAATGTCAAAGCTGCTGTAGTTATTACTTGTCCTGGGCTCTAAGGGAGTCAGAGTCGTTTCCAGGCTTTGTGTGGTTTCTTTTCTAACAATTATTTTTCTTATTTTTTTGGAGGTTTGGTTGGTTGATTAGTTAATTGGTTGTTGGTGTTGCCTGGTTGACACAACAATTTTAAAATACAATGAAAATCACTGTTGTATACCCCCAAATCATGCATACAACTCTCTTTTTTTTTAATTCCCCTAACATTGACTGTAGTTATGACTGTAAGAGGTGGGATCTTTGAATAAAAAAAAAAAATCTAATGATCACATCTGTGTTTTTATTTCACTCCAAGATTTATGAATAAATAACTGTGTGTCCTGACTATCCCAATTAGGTGTGAATCTAGATTAATATTTTTAGGTTGTCTCCAGTTAGTTCACATTTTTGGGTAAGGTTTTGTTCCCCTTGTCTGAAAAATGATGACTTGGAACAAAAGAGGCTTCTGGGAATTTACTGGTTTTGATAAAGTTTTTTTTCATTTTTGAGGTTTTATTGCCTTTCTCATATCCTTGTTGAAATTTTGGTGAAAGTGGGAGAGGAAGGATGAGAAATACTAATAATGAGGCATAAATTAAAGTCCCCTTTGGTTCTCAGCAGGAGCCTGAGCTATGTCTTGAGTCAGCACCACAACCCCCAGGAACCAGAGAGGAGTGACAGTGGGGTCTCTGTTCCAGAATTCCCCCCCAGGCATTGGAGGGGTGATTGGAAGCTGGACTGAATCCCCAAGAGGGGCTCTACCCACCTATCCAGAGATTCCTAAAGCCTCAGGATTGGAAAAAACCTCAGGAAATGATCTAGTTCAGCCTTTTCCCTTTGGACAGCCAAGCTATGTGAGGCTGCTCCTCACAGATGTTATTCCAATCTGTTACTGAAAGCACTCACTGTGGAGAGTCCACACCTCTGGGGGTTTCTGTTTGAAACTTTTAAAATTTCTAAACTAAAATAAGTATAATCATTTATAATTTCATGATCTTTTAGTTTTTACAGGAAGTAAGAACCAATATCATCACCTGCTAGATGGGAAATTGAATTACAGACAATTCTGGGCTGATTCTGATGATGCAGAAAACTCCATCTTCCCATAAACCAGCTATTCTACACAATAGATATCCACTTTAATTCTATCTTGATGTTCATAGCAACAGTTCAAAAAGGATTGGCATTTTCTGTTTAATTAACCACTAATGCAGCAATTTACCTCAAAGACAACAGTGCATTTTTTCCTGTGCATGTCCTACAAGGCTCTCTCCACACAGGCACCTGCTTTTCAACCTTAACCAAATGGTTGCTTGCTTGTTTACTATGATTTATTATAAAATCTTGCAAAAGATTTATCACAAAGCAAGAAAGAATTAGCAAATAACTATAAGGGATTCAGAGCATAAACTAAAAATAAAGGGCCAGAAAGGGCTGTAGATGCTGTAGATGTCCCATGATTTGAATTTGAATTAGATTTCAAGGAGAAAAAAAGCAGGACAGGTTGTAAATTTTGGTAAATTTCAGTGTCAGCAACTTTAATGATTTTATTGCAAATCTTGCAATATTAAGTATTTGTTTTGAGATCAAACCCTCCAAATGCATGCAATTCTTGGGTTTTGTAATCAAAAAACAAAAGCCAAAACAAAAATAAAAGCCACAATAACCCACAACAAACTTAAATGTCTAGAAAAAAAATTGTGGTGTAAGTTGAGAAATTATGCACTTAAACTTTCCAGGACCATGAAAGGAATCAGAATGCATGTTTGGTGTGAAAAAAAAGAAGGTGATTGCTACCTCCTATTGGTTCAGAATGACTGTGTAAAACAGAGTTACACCAGCTGTGGATTTACCCTCAGGCCTATAATAATGAGGAATTTACATGACCTGCAAAAGCCAAAGAGTAAATTAACCTAAAGAGTGAAGTCTTTTTGCCACTGTACCAACTGGTGTTAGCAATATGAGCATTAGAAGTTGGCATTCTAGACTGACTTTGTCTGAAGGGTTTTCTGGGCTGAATAGGCTGGCACCTGTTCTAGTGAATTTTTGCTGTTTAGATAAATCCAAAGAAATTTGAAAAAAAAATACTTTTAATTTTCTACACAAGAAATTAGGCTTGATATTGATGGCAAAATTGTTACCTTCATTAATTGATATAGCTCTTACTTTCTCTCCAAGCCTCCCTTAAGGCCAGTTAACACACCTGCTATAGGACCTTCCTGATCAGCAAATTCACTGTCTCTCACCTCACTCTCACATCAAAAAATCACTTCTGTAAAGATGTCAGACTTCCCAGTAACTGATATCTTTTTTTCTTTTCTCTACCCACCTCTCCTAATGGAAGGTTGTTCCTGGGCTGGCATGAAGTGATTGTTTGAAAATTTAATTTCCAGACTATATTATTTCCTAGTCAATTACTTTTGTGTGGTAACTGCCTTCTATCTTCATTTTGTATTGCTACTTATCCTGACAATAAGTGATTCCATCTCTACTGCAGGGCTAAGATTGATTGAGATTCTTATATCTTTGTAAAAAGTATGAGGTAATTTGGGTTATTATAGTTTTTACTCAGTAAAGGGCAAGTTTCCATGACTTTCACAGAATCCTTGATTGCAAGGAACTTCTTACCTGATTGGCTCAATTATTCTATTTTAAACCTCTTTCTCTAACCTGCCAGAACACAGAAGAATGAGCTGGTTTGTGTAATCACAGATTACTACCTGTTTGAATTGAATGATTTTTGGGCTGTGATGTTATGCAAAATTATTAAAGGCCTCCAAGGTGAACAGCTTTGGCTGAATTCAGGAAATTATTATTATCTTTAGTTACTCAAGCTTACAGCATAGCCCAGTAAAAACAAACTGTCCAGATGAATTTACAGTTTTTCACAATAAAATACAACCAGATTTTCAGCTTCCTCATCTGGAGTGCAACCTTTTCTTTCTCTTTTATATAAATAATTTGCAATGGAAGGGGAAAAAAATAACTAATAATGAATCAGATCTTGCAATTACTTTCTAGAAAAACCCTAATACAAATATTTTATAAGCCAAGCTATGATATCTATTTGTTTATCCTGAATTCTGCTTTATATACAGACTTGCTGTTTTATCTTCCTTCTGCTTATGCCTGTCTTTCACCTTTGGAAGGTTTATTATCATGTTAATTATTTAAAACCATCTTATAGGTTTAACTGTTGAATTGCCTTCTTGATAATTCTGCTGTGATTTCCTAATATATTTTATTTTCATTCAAAACAGAGTGAAACAAACATTTTCAGGGCTGCCATAGACAACACCAACCACAATAAGAAATCTTTGTCACCAAACAGGAAGTGAAAGAGTATTTTTGAAAACATTATCTCATAATAAACTGAAACAGGTATTTTTGTACAGAAAAACAGCAATTATTTTTACTGTTGCTAGGACTTTACAAGTATAAAGAATACAAATATTTATTTTTTTTAATCTCCTCTATTGATTATTTAGATATACACTGGAAAACTATTCTTCCATTTAACTGTTAAGGGAAATGAATGCAGACAAGAATAATTTGGTTCTGACTTCTGTCCACGTGGTTATTTATAACAATTGAGAGTGAGCAGGCTGTGACCACTCCAAGAGTTCCTATTTAGAAGCCAAACCATGCCAGCTGGTTGAGTGAAGTGCTCCAAAGCTTTTGCAATCCTGACTAAAATAGTGCTGCAAGCAGCGAGCTGTGCTGGGGCAGCAGCACAAACACACACCCAAACACAGCCTCAGCAGGAGGGGAAGCTCCTGAAGCTTTGGCCATGTCCAGTGTCCATGAATAGCTGAGAACAGAATGAGTTCTCTTTAAAATCCCCAATCTCACCATGCACTACACTGTTCTGTGTTCAGGATTTAGTAACAGCAATGTCCTCTCTGCCCCTTTTGTCATCCCCAAGCCTATACAGAAATAAGTGATTGTTCATTTAAATGCCTTGGTTGTTTTGTCTGGTTTTGTTAATTTTTTGTAGGTTTTTTTTTTGTTTTGTTTTGGTTTTGGGTTTTTTGTTTGTTTGGGTTTTTTTGGGTTTTTTGGTTTGTTTTTTTTTTGGTTTTGGTTTTTTTTTTTTTTTGGTTTGGTTTGGTTTGGTTTTTTTCCCCTCTTCTCAGCTTTCCAGTTACTATTTTCCTGTAATATGATCAAAAAGCACTATCTTCATGATCCCCACAGTGGTACAAAATCCTTCCTTTCCAAGATTTATTAGTAGATCTTTTTCCAATGACACCTGAGTGTGTAAAATTCTTATTCTACCCATTATTTTGCTATTAATCTTTTTGTTTATTTAGTCAGAGGTGAGAAAAGTATAGAAATGCAATTACTATTTTTTTTATAAACATTCAGTCTTCTGGTTATCCTGGGAAGCAGCTAATTAAAATAAATAAATAAATAAATAAATAGATAAATAGATAGATAGATAGATAAATAAATAAATAAGAATATCCAAACTGTCCTCTTCATCCAAAAACAATTATCACAATTTTTCAGAAGTCTTTAAGACTCTATGACCTGGGTGAACAACTGTGAATAACGAAGACCAAGTGATGAATAGCTGGAATGATTAGTTTGCAAACAAATCATCAGCTGAGTATCACTTGTCCAAACTATTCACCAAATATTTATAGAGTAAGAAAGGAGCAGTGTGAGTAGATGTGGCATGTGGGATGAGTCAAGGAGATGGGATGGAGATGGTAAACCAGATTTAGTGTGATACCCAGCCATGGAGACAAGATGTGCTTTCCCCAGGGTATTTCAGCCACTGATGTAGCAATCAAATATCCATGGGATGAAATCATCCAACTTTCATGGACCCAAGTTCATGTAGAATTCATTCACTCTCATAGTGCAGCAAGGTTTTAGAATTGGCACCTTAAATGAAAAAGCCTTTTATGATTTATTTTTCCATTACCAATCCCAAGTAACTGTGGCTGTGCTCTCTGCATATTTGCCTTTTATTTGACATTGTGTTCTAGAACATTTTTGTCTCTTACACTACTTCTGGAATTTTGGAAATATGTCTCAGTATAATACAACCTTCAACCTTACCTGGTATGTTCATTTAGATCATTAATGAAGACATTGGGAAAATGGAATACAGTATTAATGAGGATATTGGGAAAATGGAATACAGTACATGGCTCCAATGTGTGTGCAGGAAACTTCCAAGAGGTTGCAGTAACTTATATTGCTATTCTGATAGCAGTGCTTAAATGCTGTAAAAATACTTTTAGTGCTAATTTAAGACCTAATCTGAATTGTTCAGAGTAGCACAGCTGCCATAATGTCTTTAGTTTAAAAAGGTAAAAATAATCAAAAGTAAATTTCTGTATATCATTGAGAAGCTCAGTTTTAAATTGCGAAATTGAAATGTTCAATATGTTTTTCAGTGAAATCTTAATTATTTTGTTTAAAACATTTTGCCACTGGGTTACTCAGGAATCCTAGCTTTGATGGGAAAAAAAAGAGATAGTATTTATAAGAATTTCAGATTTTACAATACATTGTGCCAAATCATTAACAGAAATATTAACATCTGGTCATTGGTATTTACTTTGTTTCCCCAGATTTCTGCCAGCACAGGGATTTTGAATTCAATAATGTCACAGCAGTATAATGGCACAGCAGAAGAGAAAGTTGTGGTAAAATCTACTCCCTCCTGACCACAATGTTTAAGTTAAACCCAATTTTGCTTTCTCTTGCATGTCACTTGCTTTATGTTTTAGAAAAGGAATTATGCAACTGCTGTGTCAGACTTCTGAGTAATTGCTTTATGGAAGGCCATGTGTGGTCCACCCAGTTAAAATCTGAATTTGTTCTCACACCAGGTGTGGATGGGTCAAATGAGCACTGGGCACAACCCCATTTGGCAAGAAGGGGCAAGAGTCCATCAGGTTTATGGGGCTACACAAATATCTGCAGGCTCCCCTTGGAGGTTCCTGTTAAATCCTTCTGCCCCTTTGGAGGGATTCTGCATTTAACAAAGGGGAATTCAGAGACAGAACCTTTGCACCTGCTACCTCCTGTCCCATAAATTGTATTCAGGTTCACTGCTAGGATTGAGGTTGGTAAAAATGCTTGTTGAAGAAGAAAGGTTTAGGCAGGAAATCTGAAAACACAGGATCATATCCTTGATGGAGCAAAGTTCATGTAGGGCATTGTCACCTCTTGGAGCAGTGTCAATGCTGCTGGAAATGGTACAAAATTGAGTAAAGATCTCTGCCAGAGTGGCAAACACAAAATGCATGATTTGTTCTAATACATTATTTTTGTCAGTTGTGACCAAATATATTTCCAAATTTATGTTTATATTTATTTACACACAAAGTTTTGAGCTCTTTAACTTCCTTCTGTAATCAGTAACAGCTTGTAATCAGGGTGCATCTATTGCAAAGTTCAAAATAAAAAAAGGCCTTGAATTTTTGAACTCCAACAATTCCTGAAGTAGTTTCAATGAAGGAATGTTCTGATTTTTAATTTAAGATGAAATGCATACAATTTGTGCTTAAGTGATGTACTTATTTTGAATGTTTGAAGGATGGTATTTATAAAGGCTATTTTGAGCATTTAACTATGTGAAATTCAGTTTACCAAAGCCTACAAACTTAAGTCCTCCCTGTTGTTAATGGAGAGAGATCAATATATCCAGATGGTGACTCTGAATAACTTTGGAAAATATTACCATAGGATTATGAGAACATCTTCTACAGTGGCAAAGCTTTGTTTGTTTTTTAAATGGCATAAAGAATTCTGGTGAACAAGTAAAATACAGAAAAAAAAAAAAAAACCACTCAGTAATTTTGTGTATTTTTTATATAATGTAGGAAAAACCCAATCCTTTTCAGGATGTTTTTGTGGGCTGATGAGCATGAGTTGTGCTGATGCCTTGAATTAAATGCAGCCCCTGAGGTGAGAGAATGTGCTCCCCCCACTCAGAGCGTGCACACAACACCAGCAGAGCTGAATTTTTGAGTACCTGGGATCCTGCAGCAGATCTGAGATTGAAAGAGGGATTTATGACAATAGCCCAGTGGATTATACCAGATTTTCGTTGCAGGAAGTATTCCATTGTGACAAGTTCTTCTTAGAATTAGTAACTTGATCTTACTCACTTCCTCTTTTGGGTTTCACAGTTTGTCCCACTGTGCTTGTTTCCATGGCCACAGTGTGGTGGTTTCCATGGCAACCCCTGGTGTGCCATAAACGAACAAACTACAGAGCTAGAACTTCAGGGCAGTGTCATTGTTCTGTGCTACCCCAGCAAAATGTAAATATTAACTGAAAGGCAATGTGAAAAACGTTTAACATTCTTATGGCATATTCAAGTTGTTATTTAAATACTCATTTTAATAAAAATCCAGCGAGGCAAAGCCATCAAGTCTTTACAAAAGTATGAGATAATAGTTTGAGAAATTTAAAATCCCAGTTGTAGCTCCCATTTTTCTCTGATTATATAATTTACCTCTGGGTCTCAGATTTCACTTCTATGAAAAAAGGATAACAATATTGACTTGCTTTTAGAAGTCAGATGAAATAGTTATAGTTCAAGGAATTATTTAAAGTAATTGCTGTTTAATATTATTGTTATTTTTATTATTTAAACTAATTATTTGAAGGACAAGACATAATCCAAAATATATTCCTCATAACAGAAGAACTGTTATTTGTAATTATAACAGTCTCACCTGAAACCACACCTGGCTTAAAAGACAAGTTGTATGTGACCCTGGGCTTCTGATATCAGTAAATTATCAGTCTCAACAATTTCAATGATTAAAATATTGCAATTATAGGAAACAACTTTTTTTCATCTAGGCTATGCAAGCACAAAGTATATCTGATTCCTACTGCAGTCCAGTTAATGTCATTGAAAATTGGTCATATCTTTAAATTTCAGATTAGAAGAATCTATTTTTAAGATGATCCAAGCATTGGTGTCCAATTCTATGTGTGCACATGGGCTTAGAAAGTCAGGTTTGTGTTCTGTGTCTGACTTGACAAAGCAGGATGAAAAAGAAGGTGCAAACCTGTGTGATTATTGAGACTGCATAAATGTCACACATGTTAGTCATATAAGAGAATTTACATTTAAAGAGTGCATTTACAGAATGGAAACAGAAGTGCAGTCACAAGAGCATTTATCTTTCAGTGCTAGTAGAAATATATGGATTAAACCCCATCTAGGTAAATAAAAAAAGTGTGACTTTAGAATTAAATTCCTCTGAACATCCATGAATCCATCACCAGACAGTGCAGAGTGTGAGAAACTCCTGTCATCTTGGAAGTGCAACACTGGGAACATCTGAGATCCCCTGTCAAGCAGAAGTGAAATCATCCTCCCCAGCAGCTTCTCTCTTCAAACCAGACAGAAACTGCTGAGCAAGGATGTTGGGGACTACCAGAGGATGTTTAAAATTTACATGTGTGAGCCAGCTTTGGTTACTGAGAGAACAGACCTTTTCATTCAACCTCTGTGTGATTTTCCAAATGCAGCAGCAGATGATTCTCTCTATTGCCATGGACAAAAGGCTGGAGACCTGATATTGTCTCTGCTTCAGGGCTGAGGGAAGGCAGGCTCATGAATTTAATTCCTGTCCATTTTCCTCAATATGACAGAGATATTGCTGGGCCTGCCTCAGTTTCTGGGACAGGATATCAGCCACAAGCTCTCTCCCAAGCAGCCTCCAGAGACAGCTCTTGCAGCGAGCGCTGCCCAAGACAATTCCCTTTTCCAGTGTGGTTCTGTTTCTATAACTTCAGGGACCTGCCTCTCTCAGAGTTACTCAGTGAGGCACAGCAGTCACTGTGCACTGCAGTTAAACTGCTTTATGAAGGCTACTGAAGTGTGTGGTTGCAGTTCATTAGTGGAGAGAGCATTTTCACCCCATTTGAGGGGGGTTGTGTCCTCACATGGGTACACTGACACATTCCTCGGGGTGACACAGCCAGAACCCAAGTCAACAATCCAGGAAATGTCACTTTAAAAGATTGCTCAGTGGAAAACACACCAAAGCAGAGTCACTCCTTTGCTTAGCTGACCCAAAGTAATAATTTTCTGATCTTTTTCTCTGATTTGGCATGGTGTCTGTGGGGATAAAAGTACTCAAAGCCTTGGAGCAGAGCTGTGCCATGCATGTTGTTCTATTCTTGCCCCAAAAAAGATAAATTTGAGCAGACCTGTGCAGAGCACATTGCACTGCTCTTGCCTGGAGAAAGAGAAGCATGGGAGCTACTGCTTGGCAATCACATCAAGCCTGATGTGACTGTTTCTATTCTGCTTTGTCCACACAAGTGTCCTCGAAGTCTTAATATGTGAGGCAGCTGGGGGCTTACTTTGCTTGTTTTTTCAGTTGTGCACTACAAGAAGGAGGAAGAGAGGAATAGAACAGTGGATTGTTCTAACCCATGCTCCACTTTCAATTCCTGCACTATTACGATGTTTCAAACTTCCTTCGTCACAGCTGAGCCATATTTCCTAAAGCTGTTGTATCACAGTAGCTGGTGGCTGATTGAAAATCAGTTGTATGCAATGTATTGCATTAGCCTAAGCTTTGTTAAATACTAAAGAGTAAAATTCACATGGTTTTTGTTACTGAAAATTTCAGGCAAGTGAGTGCTGTGAAGCTAAAATGCTGAGAAAGCAGAAAGAAATCCCCAAAACTTCTCAAAGGGTACTTTAAATCTCAAGAGTCAGTGTGGGGAGTCTTGGCTTACCTGAATACTGACCAGTAAAGCAACCTTCAGGTCTTCTTTCTCTACTGCACATCATAAGATAGCCTTGTAAAAAATAGAAGTGCTGAAAATGGACTTTCCTAATTACAACTGACAGGGAAAGGAGGAAAAAAAAAAAAAAGAAAACCATATATATTTGTATTAAAATACATACGATTTCTAGGAGAAGAAAACACAAAGGTTTGTCTTTCCTTAAAAGCTCTGAAAATCCACTGTATAAATGTGTAACTCATACCAGGGCTTGGTGACATGATATGGTTTATATTTGAATCCCATGAAGAGCAGCCCCCATGATGGGATCAGCCCCCAAAAAGGCAGAAGCACAGCCACAGATGGCTGAAAGAGGGGTCAGCTCTCAGCCCTCTCTCCTGCCAGCTGCAGAAGGGAACTGGAAGGTACCACAGAGTCAGCCCTCAGCATCCCTGTCACATCTCATTCATAAAACATTAAATCCTCAAGTGGCACATTTGGATACCCCCTCACCTCACCCTTTCCCTTCTCCCCCACAGCTGGGCCCTTGATCCCTCAGAACTGTGGGAAAATTCAGAATTGTTCCTTTCCACTGCCCAGCCTGGAAAAAAGAGCAAGCTTCAAAGAAGATGTGGGGCTTTTACCTGTCACTTCCAGCCACCTGTTCCCCAAGTTCTCAGGGGCATTCTGTGCACATTGCCAAGCCTGGAGTGCCAAACCCTCTCCCACCGTGTCCCAGCACTGGTGGGAGGTGGGCAGGCACTGGGGATGTGCCCTCAGGGGCATTGTGGTCCCTGCCATGTCCCAGCACAGGGGATGGGGATGTGCCCTCGGTGGCATTGTGATCCCTGCCATGTCCCAGCACCCTCTTGGGTGGAGGGCAGGCACTGGAGATGTGACCTCAGGGGCATTGTGGTCCCTGCCATGTCCCAGCACAGGGGATGGGGATGGTGCCCTCAGGGGCATTGTGATCCCAGCCATGTCCCAGCACAGGGGATGGGGATGGTGCCATCAGGGGCATTGTGATCCCTGCCATGTCCCAGCACAGGCACTGGGGATGGTGCCCTCAGGGGCATTGTGATCCCTGCCATGTCCCAGCACAGGGGATGGGGATGGTGCCCTCGGTGGCATTGTGGTCCCAGCCATGTCCCAGCACAGGTGGGTGGGGGGCAGGCACTGGGGATGTGCCCTCAGGGGCATTGTGATCCCTGCCAGGCTGTCTGCATGCCTGCCAGCTGAAATACACAGGGGCTGAAGTCATAGCTTCAGAGCAGGCACTGACATGCTTTTACTGTCATGTACAATCCCCAAAGCAGTGTCAGTTGCCCCTAAAATGGATTTTACTGTTGTATATTAGTCAGTAAAAGGAACCTCAGTCAAGACGTTAGCTTTGAGATCGAAATGAAAAATTGAAGAGATGGTAGTGCTGAATAAAAGATGATATTAGCCATAAGGCATTTTAAAGAGCTAAGAACACAAGGCTGGGATGTCAGGCTTTGGTGTATTCTGTATCTTGGGATCTTCTACTTATTTGGATAAAACACCTTTGCACAGCAGATGGAATCTGATGTAATCCTGTCATGTGCTTGTTTTCCTCTGCTGCTGAGAACATGGGAATTGCCCCAGTCAGGATCTACTTGTCCTAATCTGCATTGGGGGATCAAGGTTCCTTTGCTCAAGGATCCTGGATGTTTCTTGCATGACTCACACCCTTCTAAGCAGCTAAAGGTAAAGGCACTCTAAAAGGCAGAGACTGTCCCTCTCCAGAGAAAAGCTGACTAGGAAAAATTTAATTGAAGGTATCCAGTTTTAAAAAATACATATACATGGCAGGAAATTGTTTCCTGCTTTTGCCATGAAGAGCACTGGAGTGGCAACTTGTTCTTCAGTCTGGGCTGCTCTTTAATGTGAGAAAATCTGTTGTCTTAAGAGAAGAGGACTAGAAAGGATTAGTGTACAGCTGTTTATGTGCCCTTGGGCTCAGTGCACTGCAGTGTGTGGACTGACACCCAGCTCCTGCAGAGTTCTCACTCACTGGGTGCTGGGTCAGGCTGAGCAGGAGAGCAAACAGCAAATCAACATTAGCTGAGGTCACCTATACTTTGAGTAATTATGCAGCAGTATAAACGGCAGGGCAAAACAAACATTGGAAACAGAGCAGTTAAAACAGCTCGAGGAAAGAGGAACTGCTCATTCAAACTAATGTTGTAACTGCTAGACATAGTTTTCAAATAAGCTGTCCCTCTTGAATTTGGCAGGCAAGATCTTTTGGTTTCACAGGAAGGAGCAATTCTCATCGGAGCATCTGTAGCCCAAGCTGCAGCAGTGATGAGACAGCTTGACAAATCAGGCCATTTTAAGGTTATTGCCATTAAATTAGTCACTTGAAAACACTAAATATCAGCTTGTAAGATGATCTTTTTAGTAGGCAAAGGCCTTTTAATTTTTATTAGAGCAATTAGTCCTTTTATAAGTCTCAAAATAAAATTAATCATTGTGGTAATACAGCATGAAATAACTCCCCTAGTTTCAGCCAGGCACAAGAATTTCAAGGAGGGTTTTTTTGTTGTTGTTCATTTGCTTTGAGGGGGTGGTGTCTTTTTCCTCTCCATTTACAGCAAGCTTTCTGTGTAAGCACAGGTTTGGAGGCACAGGTCTCTGAAGGCAGTGCTGTGCTCAGGAGGGAAGCCAAAAAGGGAATTCCTTTGCTTTTCTCCATCACGTCTTCTCCTTTCATCTGAACACACACACAGCCCCAGTGCAGCCTCCCATGAAACAGTGAAATGACACATCCATATAAAAAAAAAAGACGTGCTAGAAAGGTATAATTATAACCTAGTCCCTTCACTGTCTTTCTCCTCCAAGACTACTTCTACTTGGATAAATAACAACTTTTCCTTCATTTGAATTTTTAATGTCTTGTTTACCTTTTCCAAGCCATCAGGGTACAGAGCAGTTTTTAAATACTTTCTCAACATATTTTTAACCATTGCAGTATAAAATGATTTTATTTTGCTGTTATCTTTGGGGTTTTTTTAATTAATCCCCTCATTTATGTATTAAAAATGGCATACTTTTATTAATGCACACAATCACTTGTACAGTACTCCTTGTGAAAGTACAAAGCATCAAAATCAAGGTACCAAATAAAAATTCCCTAATAGCTAAAGCATTGATTTTAGTTTATTTAACTGCAGAAGTTTAAGATGTTATTTAACCAGAACTCTTTGTTCTGTGTTTCTGCTTGACCTCAGTAAGTGGCTGCAATCCTCTTGTTCAGCCACTTCACAGCAAGTTGGCATTTCAGCTCAGCCTTTAGGTGTCTGTTCACTTAATAACCATACTTTTCCCCCAAAATGTCAGTGGAATAAGGGCACAGTTTCCCCAAACCTCCAGTAGAGATGGTGACCCTACAAAGCCCCCCAGTGAATACTGCTGGGCCCAGGCACAATGACCCAGTGCAGTGAGGTTTTCAGTGTTCAGCTGTCAGAAGTCATGGCCTCTGATCTCACAAATCCTGACATGTATTCTGAGTTCTCTACAAGTGAGGAATTGAATGGGATTAATCAAATTCATACACATAAGTGTGTGGCTGTGCTTCCAGATGCATGACATAATAATGTTGGCAGCATGGTACAATGGAATTATACATATATTGCCAGAAGACCTCACTATTTGGGAGTTAAAATCCAGCAGTCAGTCATCTCCATTTTAAGGATTCTTTAGGAGCACATGGAATAACAAAACTAAAATAACAGTCAGCATCATACTGTGACTGTAGTAATGATATTTCCATTTCGATATTTAAATCATCATTTAAATATTGCAGCAACTTAAAGTATTTATGCACATGCACTCACAACATTTAATAATTGAATCACAGAGACATCAGTATGGGGTTAATTTTATTTAACTACAGAAATCTACAGCTCAGCTAGACCTCAGCTTGCTTTGTGATTAGTGGAGAGAAGTAGCCCTTGGAAAGCCTTTAGTGAATATATTGTCATAACAAAGGAGGAATATGAGGTCTTTCCAGGCATCTCCAGTGTAGTTATCCTCATCTTGTCAAATGAGTCCTGCCCTTATTGAATAGATGTCCCTGTCTATATCTCTATTTTCATGAAAATAGTTATGTCTTCTAGTCTTTAGCAAATAAAATCTTAATTAGATTTTTGTTAATGCTGATATACAGTGCAGAGGAATATTGACTTTAACATTACTTTCCTGTTTTTCTGCCACATTTCAGCTTTCAACATCCCCTTTTTAGATGATTGTTCCAGTTTTCCCTTATAGCACTTTGAAGTCTTCCATTCTGATAAACAGAAACAACCTTTTTTTTTTTTTATTTTGACATTTCCAAAACAGATGTCTGACTCCTCTTTCCTCACTTTATGTCTGTGGTACTTTGACTCATTGTGTCAATCTCCTGCTAGACACAAATTCCATATTCTGGCTTGCCTTGGTACCAAGGTGATCTCACAATTTACTTCAAATATCAGACCAGTTCATAGGTCTCAGATTCCTAAAGGAACCTACGAGGCTAAACCCATTTTTTTTTGTAAAGTGCAGCTTTCTAAATTTACTTAAAATTCTGTCTGATGTAGCTTTCAATGACAGGGAGCTATGAGAGAGGATTTGGTGAGGGAATAATCCATTTCTGTGTGCTGTGTTCCATCCCTGGGTGCCAGGTCCCTCTGTCCCTCAGTGACAACCACATCATGGATAAGCATGTGATATGTTAAGGGTGTAACTGTATTTAAATGTGATCAAGAGGATTTGATAATTTTTATCCCATACTCAGAACATGTTCCAAGAATAGAGAACAAGAACTATTAGAAAATATGAATAAAGCTATTTTCTTTTCTTTTTTTTTCTTTTTGTATGCTGGTCACATGAGCAAAAGGAAATGCTTGTCAGTATTTGCTGATCAGCAGGAATATTAAAGTTCTCTGTGCACTTCTCTACAGCTTTGGGGAAGAAAAAGACTTTTGCTCTGCTTTCTTTAAATTGTCTGCTCAATACAGGACAAGACATTTCACCTCTTGTTTCCTCCCACTGGTTGGATTGCATTGTTCAATTATATGTCTTTGAATTAACCATTCAAATTATAATTGCAGATATAACTATAAGAAATTATAGCTTATTAAAAAGCTGTGTTTTATAACGAAAAGCTGTGAGTTTGCTGTACTAGAAGAACCATTTCCTCAACCACATGCTGGGGCCTTTTGCAAAACAACTTATGTGTTACAATTTTGTGGTAGTTTGATAATTCAGTGAAAGAAGCCTTTTCTCTGGTGGGAAAACATTGATCTGTTCTGTGATGATTCCATGATCTACTCAATCAGCAATGTAAAGTGAGAAATTGGCCCCCAGCTCCATGTCATGTCAGCTGCCTAATGCCATTGATTTATGAGACCCTGATTCTCATTCTAATGAATATAGCTGCTCACATCAATATAATAGGCTCACATATTGCTGAAGATGCAGTGATAAATAAAAATAATGTCTAAAAAGGTTGGTTGGAAGAAATTATTAAGATTTGTGTGAAGGAATCATGTTTGAGTGAGGCAAAGGCAAGAGCATGTGTGGTGTAAAGGGGTTGAATGTCTGGAGCTGCACTGTTCGTGTTACAATGTGTTGGATGTTCCAGTAATCAGTGTTGTCTCATGTGTGAAAACAACATTGTGATGCAGATTGTAGCTGTCAGATGACTCTCAATTATAAAACAGTCTTTGGAGACTGAGAAATGGAACCATGCAGTAAATGACACAATTTATTAATCAAATTTATCATCTTACTCTTCTTCTGCTGAAGCTGAGAAGTTACTTGTGAATTCACTGCACTCGTTGCTTTTAATTATAATCACATGTAGAGAATCTGGCTTCTGGACACCAGCTGATGCTGCTCGTGTTTTACTGAATCATATAAGACACATGACCCTCCTTGTGCAAGCATCAGATCAGGGCATTTGTGTCCTTGTGAGGGAATGCAATTCATCCAGCAGTTCTCCTGAGCCCCGTGGAGCTGCAGTGACTTTGTGTCTCTCAAAAACTTCGAGTAAATTAAATTGAGAATTTGATTTGATCATAAGGAAAAAATCTTTCTTCCTGGTGTTAGAAGGGTCTAAGATTTCCATTAATTGTACCCAAACTCCTGTTAATTCAGGGCAGGGTTCTGAAATGGAAGGACTCAGTGAGATTAACTGATGTAAATGGACATGATTTTAAACAAAATTGTGTAAATAATTGAGGAAGTCAGCAAATTCTTACTATATAAGGTTTTTGCTTACTATTGTAGAAAATTAGTGGTCATGTGCTCAAACTTTACCAAATGCTCCTTAAACTGACAATTTAGACAATGATATTCCTCAAGTGGGAACTCTCTGCCACATCTGACATTGGAAAGTTTAGAAATTTCTTCTCTGCCTGATTTGATGTAAGGAAATACCTTCTGGTATTGATGAAAGGACTTACTGACATGAGGAGATTTCTTCACAAACTTATCTGTGTCTTTATTCCCTTTTACTGAATAGCTACTGAAAATTATTTTTCCTTTCTGCTTGTCTAGTTAACCTAATTGAAGAGTTCAGTCTTCCTACAATGGAGCAACTTCCTACAGTTCTGCATGCATAGTGATTATTTTATTGGGATTAATCCATTCCCCACACACTCCACAATAAGACCTCTTCAAGAGTTATTGGATAAGGCAGTTATTAGATATATGGACCTAGTTGACCACAGCTCACAGGCCAATAAATCCTCAGAGTTGTGAAGACACTTTCATTTTATAATTTAATAGAGAATCATATATTTTATTGAGAGAATTTAGCCACCCCTTAGTGAATCTTGTGTAGGATATTTGCCAAGATTGTCATCTAGCATCTGAAAGTAGAGGAAATGCATTAATTTCAGCAGCATTACTCATGATCTGTGGCAGTTCAAGGGATGTTAAATTTAACCCCTCTTTAGCTAAAAAACAGAAAATGGCAGAAAAGCTAAAAGTTGCCTGAAATCATTGAAACCCAACCTATTTGTTCATGCATTGTGGAAAAGAGAGAAAAGGATGCCAATGACCAATTATTTTAGCTCATTTTGATCTCCTGGTATCATGTATAAGACTAAGTTGTAGATACTGAAAATTCATAGTCCTTCATTTAAAATATAGGTTAAATAGAATATAAACCCCATCCTAAATCTAACTATTAAAAATAATGCAATTTGATTAATTAGTCAAACTGAGGCCTGAAACAAGAAACATGATTATGCATTAAATCTTACCCTCAGAATAGTCCCAGTGAATCCTAACTGAGGGACTTAGAATCTAGGGGTAAAATAACTTGAAGTTTGGGTAGCAAAGTACTAACATTTTTGATTCTGTTAAGATTTTGAAGTTCTCAATGATTTCCCTGTGTTTTTTTACTAGAAATAAGACAACCAAATAAAATTAAAAAACCTCATCTCTTCAGTTCACACCTCAGCATCGATTTTTATACCACAGGACTGAGCCATGAATTTTGGTGACTGAAGTGTGCCAAAATCCACATTTCTACTTTATGGTAAAAAAGGCTGGCAATACAGTACAGATATTAATACTTTACTTCCACCATTAAATCAGACTCCTTACTAGAAGGCACAGCTGAGAAAAAGCACAAGATTTCATGGAAGTAGGTAGGGGAAGGAATCTGTTATAAATTGCAATGTAGTTACTGAGGACCCATCAGAGACATATTTTGCTATGTTATTTCTAAGCCTGAGTCTCTCTTTTGCCTTTAAGAGGCATTTGCATTACAGGGTGTTTCCACAAAATGATTTGGCACTTTAATTCATTATTTATCCTTCTAAAATGAAGCTGACCTAAAATCTCCATGCTGCAGTGTTGCTGTAGCAATGTTAATATTAATGCTGTTTTTTTAACTCCCACACTGGTGGGTTTAGGTAATAGGGATAATTGCAAGCTCTTAACAACATTATGTTGTATTTTATCATCTGAATTTTTGGTCACAGCAGTCACTTTAAACCATGCAGCATTAGATGCTTCTACCTGAGGTTTTATTTTGGCCTGTGTGTTGTTTTAGATATGGGACTGCAGCTAAATTTTAGCCCCACTAAAAAGAAGGGCTCTCCTCTAGAAGTGAGCTGGTATCTTCATAGAGAGCGGAAAAAGAAATGTAGACCCATTTAAAGCCCTCAGTTCTCAGTACATCTGAGAAGAGACTCAAATTTCTGAATTTTGCTTATTCCTTATGATAAACTCTTGGTTTCATGAAAGAAAGCTTCTGTTGAACGTTGTGCAAGCTCTTGAATTCCTGGGGATATCAGTAGAACTGAAGTGCAGATTAAATTCTAGCATGTGCTTTTCTTACAGGAGCTGACTAAGGCAAATTAAAATAATGTTACCAACTTCTTTTTGGATTAATTTTTCTGCTTGTTTAGTGAGTTAAATCAGCTCACCAAGTACTAGATTTGAATCAAAGCAGAAACAGAAGTTTCAGGTTGGTGGTAAGGGGAAAGGATTTAGACTGTCCCTTCTGATATTATCAAGCCATTCCATTATCTTATTTATGCAAGAATTTAAGAGCTTGTCCTTGGCTCAAGAGTTAAAATCTTACCTACTGAGTCCTAAGGAAAGTGATTCAACTGGAGCATTTTTAAATGCTTATTGATATCCTTAGTAATCCACTTAAATATTTTTAAATTAATTTGTCCTTTCCGGACTACTCAATAGCATTGAATTAGTGTGACTACAGGGAGGAAGAAACAGAGTTACACTTGTAGTTCATGGCATAGGTTCAAAGAAATTCTGCAAGAAATAATCTATCCCAAACAGACCAACCAATTCAGTTCTTATCTGTATAAAAGGATTGTGTGTTACTACTCACATGCATGTAATATAACCTCATCTTTCTATTTTCTATAATCTCTGTCTTTCATATATAATTTTTTCCCCTCTTGTGACCAGCTGTAAAAAAATGGAGACCAGGCTTAAACCAATGAATCAAGAACCAGCATAAACATTCAGGCTTTGGGTTTGGACCCATATTTTGGGATTGCCCTTCTCATTATTTCTTTCCCATCACCAATGTCCTTTGGGGTGGAATGATGCCCCAGGACCCAGAGGCACACAAAACCAGCAGGGTAGTGCATTCTTCACAGGGAAATGTGGGACTTCTGCACTTCTTTCCCTGGAATGAAGTGATGCAGGTGCTGCAAAGTGCTGAGGGAAGTGGTGTAAGCACTGTGGAGGCATGAGCAGCACAAAGGCAGCATCACTGCTCCCTCTGCCTTCCTTTCAGAATCAGGGGGGTGACAGGAATGGAAATAAACCCCTGAGCTGGGGGACCCACTCTTGTTTCAGATCCAGGTTCACACAGATATTAATTCTTGCTTCCCACTACCCAAATCTCTCTGTTTGGAGAGAAAATCCAAATTTTACCTATAGGGTGTAAATATGTGCAGTCTGCAGTTTTCATTCCAGGAACACTACAATAGCCTTATGAAATATAATAACTTCTAGTTATCATATAATATGGCTCAAGGTGCATGTAAAGCAGAGAATTACACAGACATTATGGAGCATCTATATCCATGGAGAGCAAAGAAAAATGATATCCCATTTGCAGGCAAGGTTTAGATTTTAAATTCTTTCTTGAGATAAAGACATTAATATTTTGATAGTAAAAGGTCATTTTTCAGTAACACTCACAGATTGCCAGTAAAAGATAATACTTCCCTGGTGGACAAGCTTTTTTAGAATGTATTCCACATGCTAATGAAATCCCCAGAAAGCAATGGCTGGTTCTGTAGTTTGCTAGGTAAAGAAAAAAGAGAAAAAAAAGAGGACTTGGGAGAATACTTTGTGCTGAATAATGTATCTGATTTATTTCACTCCTTTTTCTGCTTGCAGAATATATAAAAATCCATTTAAATTTCAGATTTTTATGGATTTGTTTGTTATTCAGGAATGCTCAGTAAGCTCTTACTTCATTTTTGAATTCTTATTGAAATGCCACAACGTGAACCAACGGTGACCTAAGTAACACTCTGTTGTTTTGTTTTCCTGATTGGATAACTGAAATATTGTACCTAGGAAGAAAGAAACATGTATCTGAAAATCTCTTAAGAACATGTAATTGTATGAGTGTTATCACCAATTCCAGAACTACAATTAGTGGCTGCAACACCTTAGGGCTCTTCTTTCCCCCCTGAGAAATGCCTTTTCAAGTTCCCAGGAGATACAGCTGTTTTTCATTGATATGGAGAACTTGTAATCTTCAGCCAGCAGTGCTTAAGGAGCTAATTTAATGAGAAATAATAGCAGAAATAATTGGGAATTTTTTAATGATGAAATTTCACTCCTTGGGAAATTCCACTTTATTGTAATGGGAACTGCCCGCAGTAACATAACAATTTGGGAGAAATTAAGGGCTTGGGAAGGGTTAGGGAAGAGCAAGGCAGAAAAATAAAACTCACCCACATACCTTGAGAGCCTGGTGATTTGTCTGCTCTGTGAGAAATGGGAAAGACACCTTAGGTTGGATTTCTGCCTTGTTCAGTACAAAGCTTTTTCTCCTTCAGTGAATCCCAAATAATGACTTTATGTCATCATAGATAGCCACGTTGTCTCTTTCTTGCTGGATAAATCCTATTTTGCATATTTAACTATTTATTCAGCATATGATTTTCTTGAAACTCAATAATCTGTATCCTGGAGGAAGACTAAAATATCCAGACAGATTTTAATTCTGAAAAGTATCTTCTTTAGTTGTTCTTTTTGGAGCTGAAGATCAAAAATGCAGTATTTTGTATAAGTCACTGTAGACATCTTTGGACCACAGAGATCATTCCCCCTTCCTTCTCTCTGAGTTAAAATTTGAGTGTGCATTATATAAATTAAATCTATATATTAAAAACAAAATCAGACAGTTAAAAAAATATAAATTGAAGAACTTAAGATAGCTAGCACACGCCAGGTATTGAACTATTCATCCATTATCTTTAGGGAGAGATTACTCATTGTTCTGGTTCCACAGAATGTTAATTTTAAATCATATTTGATTATATTCCTCATTAAACCACTATTTGATATGAACAGAAAGCTACAGAGCTAAATAAATAGAGAGAAAGCAAATAATAATAATAGTTAATAATAATAGTTAGTAATAATAGTTAATAATAACAGCAGCAACATAAATAACAGCAACTGAAAAGAGTCTTGGTAGTTGTGGATGAAAATATTTCATTGCAATTCAGTATTACAGTATTTTACTTGAAGATAAAGCCAGGCTGGCTGTGAGTTAATACTGAACAAGGAGAGTACAATTATTTAGAATGTGGTTTGTTTACACATTCACACATTTGCCATGTGGATTGTTATGATGATGGCTATTTACAATTATACTGAGCCCCTCTACAGCTTCTAGTTGTGTTTATTCAATGTAAAAGGAGAGGGATTCTCTAAAAGGGGATTCAACTTCTTGCAAAGAGCTCTAAATTGGGTTTCATACTTCTGCTCCTGTTTGAAATCATGGCCTGTACAAGACCCCAGCAGCTCTGCTGTTAAGTTCAGCCAGTCCATAATTTTGGCTCACATTCTTGGTATTATTGACTGCACTTATCAAAGGCAGAGGGGAAAACACTTTTCATGAGAGAAAATGAGACATCCCTTCAGAGACTCATCACTTCCTTCCTTGTACCATTTCCCTGTCATACTGACACCATTCATTGTCCCACTCTTTTTATCAGCTTTCCAAAATCCCAGCAGTGACCTCAAAGCCCCCCATTTTAGAAAATCTCCTCTGTGTAATTCTGACACAGCTGATTATTTTGTTTGTTTTGTTTACTGTTCCAAAACAATGTCACTTAACTGTTAAACCAAACAGAACCCTCCTATTACCCCAGTTATGAGGTTTATTTTCCCACAGAATGATTTGGATTGAAAAGCCCCTATAAAGATTACCTAGTCCAACCTCACTGCCATGGGCAAGGACATCTCTCACAACTGCTCTGGGTGATATGTTACACTCTAAAATGATCTGTTTCCCTCTGGTGCCCTATGGCACCTCTTTGTCTGCAGAACAATTGGTGCTGGAATACAATGCCATTAAACAGAAGGATTTGGAGGTTGCTTCTGTAATGTTTTACACCATGTGTATTCAGCTGTCTGTGTGATAAATGGGTGAAAAGTGCCTTTGTTCTAACTTGGGAGCAGGATGGGGCCACAGTAAGTGACAGCAGCAGCGAGAGAGCCAAGGGTGTTTGCCTTCTGACCCACATAAACCAAGATAACATCAACAAATATGACAACAGAAACAAAGTCAGGCCATCACTGGGGTTCTTTATCTGTTCCTCTAACGTAGAGGATATCTTCAGGTAGAAAAAACAACTGTCACCCAAAAAAAGAGCTGAGGAGGCTGAAAATGTAAGTTCCTTCGTGCTTGCTAGAACAATAAACCTTACAAGACAGAATCTCACACAGCAAAAGCTACTTTCCCTCATTATCATCCTTCTCTCCATCACTCAGCAGAGGATCTAGAGCACTGCATTTTTAGTTTACAAGGATTGTAAATTGAAAAAAGATCTAGAGCCCTGCATTTTTGGTTTACAAGGATTGTAAATTGAAAAAAGAATATTCCAAAAAGAGATCACTTGTACTGCTGCTACTTCTTTCAGGTCAAGATGATTTCTGTAACAGAAATGCAAATTTAATTTTAAGTTTCAGGTCAAATGGAAAACATTTTAAAATCCAAGATGAAATAGGATTTTCAATTATGAGTTACTTAATGTTTTCTGAACGATTTTTTTCTTTGTATTTCCTTCCTTTAAATTACTGTAGGGTTTAAGAAGAAAAATATTTCATGTGATTATGACAAAAATAGAAACATGAAATAGAATTTCAATATTCCAAGATAAATTTCAACTTTTAAAAATCTTGAATATGAAATACTCTGAGTGTGTGTGTGTGTGTGTTTTGGAGTGTGTATTTTGTTTTCTTTCTTCCTTCCTCTGACAGTAATAGCTTAATACTATTGTGACTTCACTGTTAATTCTGTAAGGTTTTCTCTACAGACATCCCCCTTTGAGAATTCTCACTCTTCAGAGAATCTAAGCCCAAAGTTAAGGAGTTTTACTCAACAGCCCCCGGATTTAATTTTTGTTCTCAAGTCAAGAAGCTCTGAGGCATCTGTTTAAATTTAAACAGTTAACCCTTGTGTCCCTCTTGACTTCAGTGGGAATGATGGTGATCTGAAAGGTAATATGAATAAGTGCTTTTGTTGGTTCAGGACACTGCTGCCATTCTCACTGGGTTCAGCAGTGAATGTATGCAACAGAAAATATGTGTGGCACTTGAAACAGGAGGGGGTTTAAAACTGCACAGCCAGACCCGTATGCTGTGAAAATAATTCACAATGCTGTATTTTTGATGCCTTCCTCTTGAAGTCAGATAAGTGTTGCAGAGTGGGAAAGGTTACACAGCTGCACACAAGCACATGCCAAGAGCTCTTATCTTCTTGTTACCTCACCACACACTGAGCTGGCTGGCTTATAAAATTAAGGATTAGTTTAACAGCACCTTTGAAGAGGAGTGTTGTAGATGTTGTAGAGCAGTGGCTGGTAGAAAAAAAGCCAGCTCTAGTGAAGTTTAAGACAAACTAAATGCTGAAAGAGGTCAGGAGATCTTCAGAGCCCCATACACGGGGTTATTTCTAAAGTGATAACACCACTGCTATGGAGGGATCACCAGCTCAGACTACACTGCTGCCTTCAGTAGGAGCAGACTACCTTTCAAAGTGCCTGTTACCTTGAGAGAGGAGTACAATGATTAACTCATCCTCTGCAAGTATTAATTAGTTTTTTGAATGTAGATAGTTCTCACAAAATCAGCAGTTCAGCCAGCACAACTCCCTGCCCACATTCCCATCATTAGAGGACGTAGGTAAGATCAGGATGGCTCAGAGGAATTCAGCATTAAACTCACTATACTGGGGTTGGCAAGGGGTTTGTAGAGCTTCATAAATCACTGTAAATCTGTCAGTGACAGATTACAGAAAAAAAATATATTAATGATTAAACAACTATGCTTATATGAGATCAGGAAGCTGACTTGGCTGACATCACTTAGTTTTCAATTGAAACAGTTTCCTGGGCCAGCTGGATTAAGGAATGAGGCTGGAATTACATGCCCAGGGCAGGAGGAAGTGCAGCATTTATGTCATCTTGAGCTGCTGTGAAACTGCACTCTAAGAATGAGGGCCAGTACAGAGCCCCACTGCTCACCTTTGGCTAATCTGCCATGCAGAGAGGCTCTGAGGCAAAGCTTGGGTTTGGAGTTTAAAAGTTGGTTTCCAGAAATGACACCATCCTTTTTGAATCATAGATTTGTGTGGTTTGGGTTGCCAGGGACCTTAAAGGTCATCTGGATCCATGGGCAGGGGCTCTTCACTAGAACAGGTGGTTCAAAGCCCACTCTAACCTGGCCTTCAACACAACTTCTCTGGGCAACCACAACTCCTCTGGGCAACCACAACTCCTCTGGGCAACTTGTTCCAGCACCTCGACACCCTCACACTGGAGAATTTCTTCAATATGCCCAACCTAAATCCATTGTCTTTCCTTTAAAAGCCATTATTCCTTGTCCTAATCTCTCTTTCAACTTGTTTGTGCATCTGACATCCCCAGAACCATAGTGCAGCTGGTTCTACAGTCTGTGTTCCTAAACAAAGTATGTTGCTTTGAATAGGAAGAAGGATGTATATCCTTGCTCCTCTGCCCAGTCACGTAATGCAGTGAAATGATCCCCAGATCTGGTCACTGAGCTGTTCTAAAAGCAAACAAAAAAGAGAAAATATTTGAAATAAAACAGAAAACTACTTATGTAAACCTGTCTTTTATACTCAGTCTCTCATTTTATCAAGAAAGAAATTATTTCAGGATTTTTCTCAAAGAAGTTAAGAGTATTATGCTTTAAAGTACAATACAAGAAAATTGCAGAATGGGACTGTTCATTCCATTTTAGTTTAACAGATAGAAAATAAGAAGGCTGTGCCACTCTGCTTGCCCTTTAGCAGCTGAAAAAAATTATTGCATCTTTACACACCTCAAAAGTATGTCCTGACCCTCTGTTTAATAAGTTCCCTTCCTTGTATCCACAAAGAACACATAGGAGAACTTTTATTCATAGAACAAAGAAATCTATAACCAAACATGCTGTCCCAAGAATCAAAGAGAGTCTCATAACATATGTGAAAGATCCCCTCTTATGAAAATTTTTGAATGACTGATATGGCTAAGGACAGAAAAGTTAATTTTTCAAGAAATCACAGTTCAGTGCTCTTACTTAAAAGTCTGGATTGGTGCTATATTTGCTGCAGAGATTAGACAAAAGAAAATATAAGTTCTTTCTAAGGAAAATAGAGATCATACTTATAATCTTTTTGTATCTATGAAATACAAACATTTTAAAGTCTCTGCACTGGAATTTTATCATCTCAGTTACTCAGCTGCAGTTACTGTAAAAACAAGGATAAGCTTTGCATTATTAACTAATGTATTCTTTTCCAGACTGAAACAAAACTGTTTCTTTTGGCATTTTGTCACTTTGGTTAATCCTAAACACGGGAAAATCCTGAAAGGAGGCTTACAGTTCTAATAGACCTGCTTTTGATTTAAGGTCAGGGCTCTCATCTCTCTGCTGGCTCTTCAACACTCTCTTCCCCCTGTTCCAGGTGAAGCTGCCTTGCACACGCGTGTGCATCGCCTGCTGCTTGGCTGTTTTCCACTGGTGCAAGCAGCAAAGCTGTCCCACTGCAGTCAGGGCTGGGGCTGTCCCTGTCACAGCCAGAGCACCTCAGTTAGCTCACCTGAGGTCTGGGAGGTTTTGGAGTCAGGCCAGCACAGGAACAGACATGGCTACAGGTTTGGTGTGGGGAATAGAACAGGGAATAACAAACACTGTTTAATGGCAGCTGCCACTGCAGAGAGTCACAGAGGGTTAAGAATGTTTCTAAAAATAAATACAATATATTCACACTTGGATGACTAGAATTAAATAGCCAAAGCTTTGTATAAGTTCCTTAATAAAAGACTATTCTTAAAATTGGCAAGCTGCTATGCCTGACACTGAGTAAAAAAGTTCAGACTTAGACTAGGGAAGTCATTTTTGGTATTGGGGATATTTTTCCTCCTCCATCTTTTTCCAGTTGCCTTGTATTGGTCTTGTTCCAGTTGCCTTGTATTGGTCTTGTTCCAGTTGCCTTGTATTGGTCCTGTTCCAGTTGCCTTGTATTGGTCTCGCTCCAGTTGCCTTGTATTGGTCTCCTTCCAGTTTTTAAAAAAACTTCCTCCATTTTCTTGATTCTCTTCTGTTTGGATACCCCTTCAAACACCTCCTGGCATAGCCCTGTGATCAGGATGTTAAAATAGATGAATTGTCAAAGGACAGCTGAAAAGATAACAGATTTCTGTGGCTAAAAAATCGAACCAGTCAAAAGTAGCCATGGAATATTTTTTTTTGTCAAAATTTGAAAACAAGGTCAGCTTCCATTTAAGTTCAAAACCAATTAAACCAAAGAAAATATAGGAAGCTGCTGTTTTGCAAACATGTCTGTGTGCCTTTATAGCCTATGACCCTTGGCCACTTTAATGAAGCTCAGGTCAGGTCTGTAATACAAAATTTTGCTGGAGCAGCTCTGTTGATGAGGAGGGTGGTAAAGTGTGAGATGTGATTGACAGAACTGTGCTGGTGAAAGTGCTGGTGTAAGCACAGTCACATTGGCAAAATGAGCTTTTGCTGAGGCTTCCCTTTATTCTGAGGAGTGTGGGGGGAGGGAGAAGGAGAGCAGTGGGATTAAATGATTCCAAGCAAATCACAGCTTTATTTGTATAAAATGCATTTGTATAGGAAGGCTTTGCTGGTAAAACAGATCAGAGATTGGAATCAGCCAGTCAGTTGTACCATCTCACACTGGCAGCCCAGGTGTGTGCACTGGTGTCAGGGTGGGATAAGAGGGTGTCATACAAAGGGTCTGCATTTACAAAGGGGTCTCTGATACCCCTTTTCTAAGTGAAAGTACAGCAAAGAGGAAAAAAAGAATGATCACACTGGTACTGAAGAGGCAACCTAGATTTTAACATGGAAATTAAACACTCCATTTGGCACCCAGGGATCACAGAAGTCTGTGATCACTGAAGAATCTTTAAAAAGCTGAAAAGTAATAGAGGTGGGAGAAGATCCTGATATGTTCTTGATTGATACATATATACCTTCTTAAAGAAATGGTGCAATCAGATTATTTTAATCTGGGCACCAAATACCCAAAGAAAAGTCGTGGCTTATTTAGAACCATCAGCTCTATTGGATAATTACTTTAATTAGATAGTTTTTGAAAACTGCACATTAGCTACATGACAGATCAGAGTTGTTTTGGTCTATTGAGTAATTATTTAATTAGGCCCCATTTTAAAAAGTGTTTATCTATCATATAATGGTTAGAACCAACTCCTTCTGTTTTATTTTGTAATTATTTAATGAGACCAAATGTACCCATTGCAAAAAATCTTATCCAAGCACAGTTGTACTCTGTGCTGCTGAGGAAATGGAATTAAAAAAAGAAAATTTGGAGATGTTTTAATAGAAGTTTCCTACATGAAGGAAGCAAATGCCTTTCATGGGTAGTGTTACAAGAATTGAAGCAAGGAGGACAGAAAGGCTACAGCCTTTGAGCACAAGGGCCAATGAAGGCTGAAAATTAATAAGAAGGAAAATGTTAGCCACTTTTGTTAAACCATCCTGCAAAGGTAAAAGGGGAAAGCAGCCGAGAGTTACCTTTTTTAATCTAGCCAAGGGAAAATGAGTCAGGGATACAAGATATTCTGGCAAGGTAAAAATGAATCAGAGTTCTTAATTAAGCAGAGATAAAAGATCAAAGCAGAAGCATGGTCTAAGGAAACTTTGTTTCTTTGTAAAAAATCAGCCTGGATTAGAAGGGAATGATGATCCAACATAATTTTTTAACTAGGGAGATCTACATACCAGATATGACCCTGTCAACACTGAAGTCGGTGCCACAACTTCCAGTTCTTTGAATGAGAGCAAACCTGAATGTGTGCCACTTCAAAAATTAACTATATTTTTCAAGGAACCTTCTAGTAATGGAAAATACTACTCCAAAACATGTTTAAAATACTTAACAAAAATGTTTTGATGGTATATGCATGGATGAATGTATATTTTGCTAAGACATTTAATAATACTATTCTAAAAAAACCAAAAAAGTATGGAAAAAGAGATGAAAAACCTAAGAGTCTTAGGGAATTTTTGTACATACAGGAGACTTTTACAACATTCTTGCAAAACAGCCACAGATATGTGATTAAATTTATGAATGCTGGATTTCATGGGGGGATGGTGTTTTTAAAGAAACACAAAAGACTGCAGTGATATAGAAACTGTGGAAATGGGAGAAATATAAGAGAGCAGCAGCATTTACCCATTGCATCCCATTGTGAGGAATGATATTCTTCTGCATGACTTTTTAAAGGTGCATAAGGGAGAAAAAATTGAAGGCAGAACAGTGGCAAAGTAAAAGGAATGGAATGGCAATAGTGATCATGTTGCTCTCGCTGTTATGTCTAATCTCACTTTACCAAAATAGTAATAAAGCTTCCAATCAAAAGATGAGACTTATTTATGTAGCTGTAATATATGAGACCTTTGCCCTTAATAAATCCAGAATTAGAATTACGGCAATTTAACAAATTTCTACTCATCAGTAGAGCTTCAGGAACTGTCTGACTTAATTTATGGCACATTATCTCAAAGCCAGGAAGGGCTTTTGAGCACTCATAGCAGTTCCATGCTTCCCTAGCACTGCCATGAGTCTGAGCCAGGCAGCTCCTGAATTACTTGAGAAATCTTGGCTTCTCAAGATGAGTGAGTCACAAAGCTCGGGGGCAGAAGGCTTTTAAATCCACAAGGCATCATGAGTTTATCATGCCTGAACTCCCATAAACTGTTTTCATCCCGTTGGTCTGTATGGGGACCAAAGTTTATTGTTTGTCTATATCTTACACAGTTGAAGTCTCAAGGAAAAAAACAACCTGAGAGAAAAAAAAAGGAGGAAATAGGCAAAAGCTCCTGATGCCCAAACTGCTTCTAATCTGGATTAATGTGGAATCTGAGTCATTCATATTAATTCTTCTATCTACTCCACTCCTCGGCTCAGTGTCTACCTCAAACAATATAGTTAATAGTTTTTAAAATTCCCCAGGCCTCAGTTCCTGCAAGGGTAATGTTTCTGGACAGAAGTCAAAAAATTGCCTTGGCTTCATCTCAGGAGGTCCTTCAGACATTCTTTCTACTATATTCTCTGATTCTTTCCAGACTATTTTCTCTTGCCAGAATCCCCTCTGAGCTTTGCTGGAAAAGACTCCTATGTACTTCACTTGACTTTATTTTTCCTTCTTTTGGTCTCTGGGTGTTGGGGCAGATTTCTCTTTCCAAGGAAAAATCTGTTTAAGAGTCCACAAGAAGGAAAATTCAAGGAGTTTCACTGTTTCCCTCATATCGTTCTTTGTGTCAACGCACAGAGGAAGTGAGGCAAGGATGGGGAGAGGAAAAAGGGCTGGATGGTGACCTTTAAGTTGGATATTTCAAGTGGTTTGGCCCTTCCTGAGAATCCCTGAGGCTTGTGCCTCCTCACAGGACCTCAATCCATGACTCTGTGTCAGGGCAGGACACTCACTCAAGGCACCTCGAAGTGATGCTGAGTTGGCTGAGCTGGGGGATAAAACAGAGCTCTGGAGAGAGGAGGAGCCACCTCCTCACACAGAATTTATATTTTACACCTTCCTGGGCTTTTGTTGCTTTCAGAAACGTGTCACTTGACCTTCCTCTTTCTAAGCCAGGGGTGCAACACTAAAAGGGACAAAAAGGATTTGGGCATGGAATCAGCCTAAGGGCTCCTCTTCCCTGCTTTTGGCTGCTTCCCATTCCTTGTGCCTCTGGTACACGTGAGAGAAAATCTCTGTGTGCCACAGGGAAATGCCATGGGCTGGGGGTGTTGTACACCCTTCAAAGCATTAAAGCAATTTACAGCTCCTAAGAAGCTCAAAAATTTTTTCCTCCAGCTGGAAAAAAAACTGGATTGACATATTTTATTTATAGCCAAATTTTCGCTACTTTTAACCTCCCTAATAAAAGACATTGATATGAACTTTATCATATTTTACTTGGATTCATCCCATTTGAGAATTACACAAGTGAAAAAATATATTTGAAAAGATGAAGTAGATTCTTTTAATACAACTGAATAACTCTGAGAGCCTCTGTTTATTTGTATGTAAAATCTGAGAAAGGAAGGAAAATTGGTTTTGGGCAGTTCCTATGACAGTCCATCATGGGCCAAGTTTCAGGTTTTGATGCCAAGTATATTTTTACAAGTGAGTTA
>JACBWW010000106.1:630042-650270 GCA_020086605.1 Lanius collurio
TGACAATTGCAAATATGTTCCAGAGATGAGAGCAGGCATCAGTACTGCTGGAAGTGAGCAGAGCATCAGATCTCTCTGGCTGTATTACCTGCCTCTACTGCTGTTCTGTTCAAACACTTCATGGACTTTCACATTATTTACCCTCAGAAAGCTCTGCAGTTGCAGCTGTGCCTTTATCTCTGGTTTACATAGGAGGAAGTTAAAGCACAGCTAAACAACTTGCCTAAAGTCATACAGGAAGTATACAGTGAATAGAGAAGTAAAGTACTGGATTAGTTCACTGTTTGTTAGACCTTTCTTCCTCATTAAATAATTCTTGTTTTTTTAGATGAAAATGAAGGAGTTATTTACTGTGAAATGAAGCATAGGACACCTATTCTAATGTTTTTACATGGCCAGTTATAACAGAGTAGATGTATCTGATCAATTGGTTAATGCAAGCCTGAACTTAGCAGGGATCACAGCAAGATTTTTCTTGGAAATTCACATCAGCTGCATAAAAACTGAAATTATTTTTGTGTAAGTGATTCCAGCATACTGTCCCCAACTCTCAGAAAACTGGCTTTGTATGGAGAAGCAAACCACTCCAAATGAGTAGATCTGAAATGGAAGGGGGTAATGCAGAGCCTTTGCTCTTGGCTCCCACTGAGCTGTCACAGCAGGGCAGTCACTGAGCCTTGTGTGTGAACTAATAGATGTGATGTGGATGGTGGAAAACATTTAGGTATTTACAATTTGTTATTGCATACCAGAGAACCTGTGAGATAGTGAGATTAAGAGTAACCACTTGCCAGATAACATCATATCAAGCATCTTTACTGGGGTTGCACATCTTAATGCTTATCTCAGAACTATCCAGGGAGCTACCCAGGAGACTTGTTTCACAAAATGTCCTCTTCCCTACATTCAGAATGATACCAAGATAGAGAAGAGGGGCAGTCTCTGGTTATTGACTTGCCACAAGGCATCCTAATGAAAGATTAGTGAGACAGAATGGAGGAGATGAATAATTTTATATATTCATATACAAAGTACCTTGTGCCATCCTGTAGAACAAAACACTCCAAGTAGCTTTGAAAAGCCATGTGATTTCCATTAGATGCAGCCATCTGATTATTCTCAGGTTGCTATTAATGGTCCCATCTATCACAATGTGGTGTCACATCCAGTTCATCATCATTTCAGTTTATTTGGGTGAGCAGAGAGTTTGTTGTGGCAGAGTGTTGCTGGAGGGTACACTAGATGGCATTCTTGATAACTCTGCATTTCTCTATACTCTTACTCTGCTCAAATATGGTTTAGGCATTCCTGGAATAATTTCAGCAAGTGTGCTAAATTCCCCATCTGTGGCAGATGCTTAAATGCTACACACACAGTTTGGCTGGATGTCACCTCCCTGATCCAGAGGAGAGGATCACTGGTGTTCAAGCTTTGACAGCTCGTTAACCAGTCATGGAATTGCTGGGTTACCTGTTCAGGGACAGGAGGCTGCAGTGCAAATCAGGTTGTCTCTGCTGACTTCAGAGGGAGCAAGCTTCTTTATGTCAGCTTTGGATGTGCCACACTGCCTTTAAAACCTGTACCCCCTGAAAGCTCTCCTGGGGAGCAGCCTGGGGCACAAAATTATGATGACCTTCTTCAAGATCTTATTGTAACATTCACCCTCTTTCCCCTCGTAATACTTGGCACCAACAAGTTGCATATAATATTACATAAAAACTAGCTTAAGGCAAACCCATTTCTGTTTACATTTTAAACTGCAGAGCATTCTTTGGGGATCTGTGAAAATAAAAGCCAACAGCCTGCTGTCCATCTTTTCAAGGCTCTTATCTGCACCATATAAATTAGCATAATCAGTATTTAGAGTTCTTGAAGAAGATAAATCCATTGTATTTACATTTTTGTTAACAATCCGGGAAACTTAATATAAGATTTTTTATCAATAAATATTTATGAATTCAAGATAATGTTTCTATCTGACACATGTAGCAGTGGGAGGATTTTATGCTGCATTAATGTAAAAGAATGAAGTGTGATCAAAATGTCTGTGTTAGTTTGATTCAAAATGTCTAAGAAGGAAGTAATCTGTCAGTCAAGAATTATTACTCGCTAGAGGGATATTTATCAATCATTCTAGCTGAAAAGAAAATCAAAGAGCAGACTCAACCTAAATATTCATCATTACTCTGGCTTTTGAGGTTTCAGATATGGTTTCCTGGTCAGTGATATTGTTTTTTCGAGTGAACTGCTACAAGGCACAAGCAAAAGAGACTCTTGATGAAAGCAGCATCTTGTCTCTGTTCTTTAGAGTCATCAGACTATGATCCTCAAGAATGATCTGAAGTTTTGAATCACTGAGCTGAAAGAGATCTTAAACCTTCATCTAGAGCACATGCATGCTTTAAAACAGGATGTAGTGTTTTCAATCTATGTGAAATAAATTCTTCTGACCATCATTTCGTTGTCACTGTTTGCACAGCATTTTGAACATATGTTAAAACTAAATAAACAATCTAATCCAGTCAGATATGTAAATATTAAATATGTTGAACATTAACTTGAACATTCAGAAGAGCAAAGTCAGAAAGGAATGCTGAATGTTGCAGTAGTATTTCTTTTTTCATTAAAGGAGCTGTTTTATAACTATTTACTTTATAAACTATTTTGGTGTTAACATACTGTATGTAATCCTTTAAATATATGTTCCTCTTAGATTTACCAAGTCTGCTATTTGATTATCCCAGTTATTTACTTTCCATTTGCACCTATTTAAATGCACTCCTAAAGTGAGGTCAGTCACACTGTCATGTGCAACTAGTTTAGCCAAGCAGTTTGGTGAGCACTGAAAATGAGTCACAAATTGACAAATAATGTCACCTGGAGTTCCCTTTTTATAACTGTGTCATCTTTTGTCTTCATACACAGGGCTAAACCTTTCCCTGTACTTCCTTTTGCCTGTGGCTTTTAGACTTCAGAGTAAGTTGGAGGGGAAAAAACATGAAAACCTACATGCCCAGATTCTTTTAGTGTCATCTAATACTGAGGGATCAGTTTTAACAGAAAATGGTTTATTCAGCAAATGTCACTGTTTTTGAAATACATACAAATATGCTCTGACAGGTTCCAGTGTGTGCAGTGTTAGAAATGACTCACCCAGTGACACACTAAAGGTTGATGGTGAGTTGTTCACATGTGCCTGTGGGCACCCTCTGTGCCACACTCAGCACAACCCTCCTGCAGTAATAAGCATCAGTTCCAAAATTAAAAAACATTGACTGTTCTGAGTTTTTCACTATGTGTATTTTATTCTACGTGTCTAATCCTTTGGTCATCTCCTTCATGTGTGTAAAACACCATTTCTGTTTCTTTGTTGGGTAAATCCCCATGCCAGCACCAGCTCCCAGGACAAGCTCATGAACTGGTGCAGCACAAACCCTTTTACACACACAGTTCATGGGTCAACCCTTATTGACATGCCAAGCAAACAGAAATTGGCAGGAAGACAGAAGCAATAGCAAGTACTATCCAACTGAATTTACAGGTTTTGTTCTCAATAAGCAAGTGTTTTTCCTTGGCCTTTTCTCGTTATAATGCCATTTATTTAAAGCTCCTTTCTGTAGCACCTCTTTCAAAACAAAATATCTGTAAAAGTGCAGTTACTTCATCCTCTAAAAGATCACACAAGCATTATAAGGACCCAAAGGTGAATGTCAGGCTATTAACAAACCTCTAACTAAGTGAGCTTTAATTGATTTGGGGTTTCATAATGAGATTTCACACAGCTCTATATAGTGTGTAGCTGCATGGAGTTGAGCCACATGTAATTTATAAAGAGCAATTATAAGTATTCTTTGTTGGAATGTAATGTTCCCTGTAAAAGAGGAGGAGCTGCCTCAGTGCTGCCAAGAAATTTCTGCATGATTCTCATATTAAACACATAAAAAATGTACAAGGATATATATATATGTGTGTGTATTCAAACAGATGCACATATATTTGTATGTATACATATGTATGTATGCAAAGATACACATCTATACATGTCTGCATCTGTTTATACACCTAAATGTATAAAGTTACAAACATGCACACTTAGGGCATTTTTATGCACTGTAAAACTTTATATCCATAGAGAAGAAATCAATCCAGCCATGGTTTGAATACAGAGGATTTTGAATTTTTTTTTAAAGCTGTGACATGAAGGTAATTTCAATTAGAATTACAAAAGGGGTCAGTTTTGGATTCCTTTCTGTGCCAGGAAAGGTTAATGCGTAATTGTGTTATGCTTTTAGTGTCTCTTTAAAATAAAATCTCATTGGAACAGGAAAAGGTTAATATAAATGTTACTTTACTTAGGGCCTCAGTGCAAATAATGGTTTTCACAGTTCATTTGCTCTTGGTTTGCTTCATACAGCTGTGCATGGGAATCAGGTCTGCAGGTCATTATACAATCTTGATGTTCATAGCTGAACCATCTGAAGAGATTGATTGAAAACATACTTCACCTTTGATGTGGGATCTTTTTCCCCCCTGAGTTTGACTTCATATTTAGTTCATTATGGTATTCCTGGAATGCTGAGTCTTTTTGACATTCATACACCAATGAGGGCAGCAAAAGTCTAGCTTGCACTAATAGATGCAAATTATATCTAATATCCTATACTTAACTAAATCTCAAACTAGTGTCTTAAAGTGAAAAAGTCCAAGAAATATAAATAGAAAGTGACTTTGGATCTTATTGATGTGAAAAATACCATGGCACAAAATTTAGGTGTCGATTTTTGACCTTAACTTTGCATTATACACTGTTCTTGGATGAAGTCAAAAGCTTAATGTTAGGCTTTATTGTATTCATTAGCAATCTTTCATATTGTACTGTCCTTGCATGTCAAGCAAAAACACATTAAAATGTGTGTTATGCCACTAAGAGATGATGTAAATCTTTATTGAGTCTTTACCTCTTTTCACATTGAGGGCTGGTTAATCCCTTCAATTTTCTTTTGTGGAAGGATAAATAGACCACACAAGAGCCAGAGGGATGAGGCTAAATCATATAATCTCTGACCAAAAAGTAGAAGAAGCACAAAACCTGTGTGTTTCTGAGGTGTAGATGGCAAAGCTCGATGCTGGCCGTGCTCAAACCTATCATCTTTGGAACAGGCTGGTCAGAGAAGTGGGGGGTGTCCCCCAGAGAAGAGGTGGGTGTCCCCCAAGGAGGTGGTGGGTGACCTCTGAGAAGTGGTGGCTGTCCCTCAGAGAGTGGTGGGTGTCCCCCAAGGAGGTGGTGGGTTTCCCCCAGAGAAGTGGTGGGTGTCCTCTGGGAAGTGGTGGGTGTCCCCCAAAGAGGTGGTGGGTGTCCTCCAGACAAGTGGTGGGTGTCCCCCTGAGAAGTGGTGGGTGTCCCTCTGAGAATGGTGGGTGTCCCCCTGAGAAGAGGTGGGTGTCCCCCAGAGAATGGTGGGTGTCCCCCAGAGAATGGCGGGTGTCCCCCAGAGAATGGTGGGTGTCCCCCAGAGAATGGTGGGTGTCCCCCAGAGAATGATGGGTGTCCCCCAGAGAATGGTGGGTGTCCCCCAGAGAATGGTGGGTGTCCCCCTGAGAAGGGGTGGCTGTCTCCCAGAGAATGGTGGGTGTCCCCCTGAGAAGAGGTGGGTGTCTCCCAGAGAATGGTGGGTGTCCCCCTGAGAATGGTGGGTGTCCCCCTGAGAGGTGGTGGGTGTCCCCCAGAGAGTGGTTTGTGTCCCCCTGAGAGGTGGTGGGTGTCCCCCAAGGAAGTGGTGTGTGTCCCCCAGAGAATGGTGGGTGTCCCTTGCCTTCAAGGCCAGGCTGATGGGGTCCTGAGCACCTGGATCTAGTGGGTGGCATCCCTACCCATGGTGGGGGAGTTGGAACTAGAAGGTCTTTGAGGTCCTTTCCAATCCAACTCATTCTATGATTCCGTGATCTTTCTGACCAGAAGTGATTTCTCTGTGTCCGACCATGGTGTATCAGCTATTACCTTATCTTATTTTGCATAACTGAGCATTAAATGTATTTGTGAACTCTACAGAGAACACGTTTGAAAGAGTATGGATTATTAAACAAGGTGGAAAAGACAAGAAACACTGAATTTCTGTGTTCATACCTTCTGTGTAAAATATATCTTCTTGGATTTCCCACGAGTGACTCTGACATGTTGTGTGATGCTTGCTCTCATCACACACATCAGGTTATGGCTGACAATCTTTGAACATTTGTGTTCACCCTGAAACAGTTACCAGCCACAGCCACTTCCAGGTACTCTGTAAATGGCATCTGGACAGGGCACAGACTGAGTTCGAGGCTCTTTACAGCTTCCAGGAATAGTTCAATTCCTCTTAGCTTATCCTCAGGCAAATGCAATAACTGCAAAGCTCCAGGTAACTTTGGCAGCTGGGGGAGGAAAGATAAATTCCCCAGGCTTGCTGAAACTTGTTTTGTCATTTTCAGAGAAGAATGCAAGATTCAGGGAATTTTAAACAGAAAGCATATTCGAGTAGCTACTCAGTAGTCAAGTCACAAAGGATGTGTCATTCTCTGAGGAGTCAGGCTGACTTTTCTGGTTTCTTTCTGGCTCAAAGGACCTTAGTTATTTTATGCACAGCCTATTACCTCTGACCACTGACCTAAGAAGAAAGAAAACCCTTTGGCAGAGGAAGGAATTAACTTTCATTTCCCACTTCCTGGGGAAGTCTCTGTGTTTTAAATCAATGGCTCCATTGCATTTTGTCCTCCCCACAAATTCAGTAGCTGTGAAAGCACTTCATGTTTTCTGGGGATCTGATTTGGTCTACATAAAATGCATAAAATCTACCCTGATAATGCTTACCAAGTCAGGAAGACCCTGAGGGGAATTCAGTGAAGGAAGGCAGCCTGCTCTTCAGTAGATCTTTAAATGCAATATTCAACAGTGCAATGTTCAACCATGTCAGAACATGAGCTCCTCTGCAATTGTGCAGAAGTTTAAGCTCTTTGGAGAATCTAAAGTCAAGAAACCCAACAACTGTGAATGGTCGGTGCCTTTGATGCTTCAGTGGCACCTGAAAAGGAGCTTTCACATATGAAAACTCCTCCATTTTGGATGTAGTTACCAAAATGTCAACCTTTCCCCAGACAAGTGCCTAGATCCTTTTTCTTATTTTTGGGTTTGTAGTCAATCTCAAATCCTAGGCTAGATAACATCTTGCCCCTAAGCAAGACTTGTGTGATCTTGTATCCAGTAAGGTGAACCAGTTACCCCTCTGAGGAGCCAGCTGGTGCTCAGCATGTCAGCTTTACAGCTGTTTAACAATGGGAATGATTGAAGCAGGGGGTTCTTTTGTCTTCTGAACATGTATAGTGCATTTTGGCTGTGTGTGATGCCAGCTCTCTATCAGCAGCTCAGTGGGATGAGGAATACAGTGCTAAAGCCAGATACTCTGAATCAGGTCTTATTTCCAGCTGCAGGTAAAATCTTATCCTCAATGCAAACACGTGGCTCTTGGTTCAGAGGTGGCCAGAGTTTCTCCTTGTAGTAGTGTCTGACATAAATACTTAGCTAACATATAATTACTTAATCTAACTATGAACTTAAAAGGTTCACTGATGTTCAGATGGACTCTTCATAAGTAAACAAACTATCTTTGTTTTTTTTTTAATTGTAGAGATCATATTTTCATAGCAATACTACTATCTTATATGGTCATCTCTGAAGATCTTGCTTTCTCCAAAAGCAGGAAATTATTCTGGTTAAAAAAAAATAGTGCCTCTATGAAAATAATACCTACAAAACCACTTCCTTTGAAGAAGCAACCTAAATTAGAGGGCAGAAGTCATTTTGGCATCTTAAGTACTGGTTAAAGAATTAGACATGATTAGTACAATAATAAAATACTTTTTATCAGCTATTTTCTACCAGTTCAAGAAGTTGCATGTGTTGTTCTCTGGAGGAGAATACTGACCTGTGGCTGGAGTACACTTTTCAGGGGAAGGAGAAGTGCATTAACCAGTGCATCTTTGTACTGGAGTCAAGTGGGGAATCTGCTTCTATCAGTGGCAGGACAGTCTGATGGTGTCTAAACTAAAGATGGAAGTTCTCCTGTGATTCAACATCTCCTGCTTCTGATGTGGAGACACCCAATGGGAGAAAATGTGCAAGGTGTAATTAGGCACAGACCTTCACATTTCTACAAATTTACCAAGATAATGGGAATAATCTGAGGCCCTGGTACAGAAAAGTCTCTTGAGCTTTGTTTTTACAGGTACCTCAGCTTTCAGCCTTTGTAAAAATGCAGCAGAGGAGACCCTGCACAGTCTGGAGAGGAGGGTTTTCTGTCCCACCTGAAATCTGCTCAATTGCTTGCAAGAGGTACAAAGAAGCCTGTACAGTCAAAATTGGTGTGTTTTTAGGAGACAAAAACTCCTGGAGGAGCAGTCCTTTTGTTCCTGATATAATACTGAGCTGAGATTCTCACTGCATTAGGAGCACAGGTTTTTTTCCTGTCCTCAATACGAGCTTCCAACATTCTGTGGGCAATGAGGTGTAGCCACGATGAAATCCAGCAGCATATTCCAGCAAATAAATAGCTAAGCATAGACAAATTAGAATAAATTGTTAACAACTCTCTGCAGATGTATATAATGCTATATACATTAGCTTCCCATTTTTGAGGTATCTTCAAAAGAGGTAGGATTGTTTACAGCACTTTAACCAAATAGTTTGCTTTATACTGAAAATTTCCCATTATGGTCAGTATTCAAACATGGGAATGAGCAATTTCTTTGTACTTACAGAACTCTAGCATTGTTGTTGGAGTTTTGGTTGGTTTGGTTTACAATTAAATGTAATAAATTATATTTTTTGAGAATTTTAATTTGATGCATCAATTTCTTGCCCTTTCAGAGGATTGTTTCTTTAGTGGGATTTTTTGCTGTGGATGCCAAAACTATCTGACTTGTTAAAACTCATAGTGCCTGGGAGGCACTTCCAATCTACTGTATGAGGCATTTCTGAACCAGATTGCATCCCCACAATTTAATTTAATAGCTCCTGATATTTTTAGTCTTCATGAATTTCCTGAATCCCATTTTGAACCTAAATATACACATATATTTAGGGAGGGTGTGAGCTGCTTGTAGCAGTGAATTTAAATAACTATGCTTTGGTCTCTCTATGAGATCTGAGTACAGGGTAGGACCCCAAGTTTCTCATGTTTATTAGATGAGTTTTTACAAGATTATGTTGGAACCATGTTAGAACACAAGGAAGACTGACAGTGATGTAGCCATACAGCAACCTATGGCAGCAACCTAAGAATAATTATACAACTTCTGCATGAAATGTTAAAGGTTATAAAAAATGATTTTGATATTTAATGAAACTTCAGGCTCTTTAGTCCACTTGCAATCATGGACAGAATTTGTGTATCTACAACTCACCTTTGGTGTTTGGCCATCTGCATTTCCTTACAAGAGGCAGAAACCTGTCAGTGTATTATGCTCTGTCATGTAAAAGTCATTAAATTTTTTCACTTCAAAACCCTGTCAGAAGTACAAGGATTACTTTACAAGCTCATTAGTGCTCAAAGAAAATCACTGAACTTTCGAAGTCTTACCTAATAATTGGAAATAATTAATATTTCTAACTGCATTAACAGCAGTGTCTGCTCTAAAAGACAATTAATGGTTTTTCTGAGCTACTAATCTTCCCCAAAAAGATTAGTTCTGATGATCATCCTTCCTCCCTTTTCTTCAGCTTTAAAAATTTCACACAATTTTTTTCCAGGAAGCCTCACCACAACTACAAAGCACAGGTTCATCATTCACCTGCATTCCCCATCATGAGGTTTTACCAACTGTTTAAAAATAAACATATGGAGCACTAGAAAAAGTGGAATAGAGGGTACTTCTCACCTGATGACAGTGGACTTTGTTTGATTTTTGAGATTCATGTGAATTCCACCTTTGCAAAACCTCAAAACAAACTAATCCATTTAATTGGCTCAAGAGAGTTGTAATAGGTAATTATTTTATCTGTGTATGTCTACAGCTATCAAAAAGTGATATTCTGTACTCCTTCAATGAGATCAAGACTGGAGTTTTAAAATTCCTCTTTTTTTTAGATAAAGTAATTTAAAGAGGCACTTACAAAATAGTTAGGTATGGAGCAAACATTTGGTTTGAAAGCCACATTTCAAGGTAGCCAAATAACTCATCTTTGATCAGATTTTTGCCCTCACAATGTAAATTACAAAATATTCACTCCACTTAACAATAGTATTTTAGTAATTATAACATTATCAAGATTTTAAAGAAGCAAGCTATTGATTTCTTCCTCTGAAACTTTTAGAGAAAGTCATATATTATAGGAAATGCTGTAGAGTAGATACAGGCTCAGCAGAAAAATTATAAGCTCATTTGATTTCCCTTGTTTCCTTAGGAGTGTTTCTTGTAAAAAATCACAGCTCAGTCAGAGATGGACAGTCCAGGGAAGAATCATTTAATAAAAAGTAGCCCTCAAGGATCAGAAACATTCTGACATATTGGTGTTTTACTAAATACTCTCACCAATGCCTGCAGCTGATTGCTTTAATAGGATTTTTTTTATAAAGGACACATTAAAAACTTTATTTGTCAAGAATGGCTATGGTCAGTTCTGTGAAGCTAAATAAATCCTCTCTACTTTATTTATTCTAAGCAACCATGTGTTTAATCTTTAAAATTACATTTAAAATAAATAAATACATTCAAGTGGAGAGTGTAAGCTGAAATGTGTTGCAGCCTTTGCTGTTTTTTGGTGCAATATGATCCAGCTGAGATAGATATAAGTCACAGAACATAGAAATCATGGCACCCTGTTCCATCCAGAAATGCAAAAATGACCTTATTGTATCTTTCTTATTTTCTTTGTCATTCATTATTAACTTGACCAGAAAGATGATCCAAATTAAGCAAACTCTGAGCCCATTTCTGTGGTGAAAGTGTTGATTAACTGCCCAAAATGAGAGCCTTTGTTGGTTTGAGCAGTAGATATTGAATTGAACAGGTCTGAAAATTAACTTTATCTCCAACATTTCAGTTCAAATATATGCCATTTTTTTTTATCAGTGTAGAATGAAAACTGATGCATAACATAGAACTTTCCAGTTATAAAGCAGGGCAAATCTGAACTTGCATTTTTGTTGACAAGATGCATGGGATTTTATGTGTGATGAGGATTTAATTGCATTTTAATGATCAAATGGAAATAGTGTTGAGATCTAAAAACAACCCTAAGAAATGCCTCTCCAAAGGCATATCCTGTGCATGCCTGGACAGGGTTTTCTCAGGACATACATTTTTTCTCTGGTAATAGTTTTTCTTTTATTTTTCCACTAGGGTTCCTGGATGTCAGATGCAGTGCAGGGTGGTTAAAGGAGAATGAACACAGACCCACATGTTCAAAGGGATGTGCCCATGATTGCCTATTCTTGGTCCTGTTGTGCTTTTGTAAAGTTAAAATTATAATTAAAAATAAGATAAAAACTCTTTTATAAATAAAAAGTGTATTCTTTACAGCAAAACTGTTTCCCAGATGAGTTATTACATGTGAATGGTGCTTAAAGAGGCAGAAACTGTTTTAGCTTCATGTCCTTAAATAGCTGAACACACAGACAAAAAACATTTATTTGAATGCAGAGCAATGAATATTGAATTTTCTAATATTTGGATTTTCCCTGCCCTTCCCAGCTCCCCCAGCAGTGCTGGGGTGCAGGATGATGTGTATCCCTTCCCTGGAAGCCAAGAATATGTGGGCAGCATGAGTGATTGCCTGCACTAAAGGTCTATTTGGAGGTTTAAAATAAATTTCCCTCAAGGTGCTTAGTGGTGCTTATGTCTCTTTTTTATAAAGCACAGTGATGGAGAATAATGATTTTAATGGTTTTTTAAATGTAAATGCCAACATTTTGAATCTTAATACTTTTCTTTATGGGAAAGTAACATTTTCACATAAAAACTTTTAAAGACAGCAGACAAAATTATATAACTGGGAATTTTTTTGCATGAGTGTTGTTAACACTACTCATATCTGAATATTCATAAATTGTTTACAAAGCCATTCAGTATACATTCTCATTCTTTTTCATCTTTCAAACCACTCTGCAGAATTGTATTACATATTAGAGCAAATGGAATTCTTCATCTTCTTCAGAGCATCTGTGGACTGGAGATGTTCATTGGACTGTAAAAGAAAGAATAAAAATAATTGTTTAATAAGAAATACAATATTATTTAAAAAGTTAAGGAGGCTTTCTATGAGGATCCATGCAACTCTTCTGTCAATATGATTGACATTATAGCCACTCATTTGCTTTTCATCAATAAAACTCATGAAATTGTAATTTAAACTCTTTTGTAAAATAAAATCCATATTCAAGATAAAAATTAAAAAAAAAATAGGACTGTATAACTTCCTTAATGCATTTATAAAACATCAGGTGCTCAATTTCATGAAATATTTACTTCCCAGATCTTCAAATTTACAATGTTTCTCAGAGAATTTAACTGGGATCAAGCAGATAAACTTTGCCTAACAGCTGAAAGTGTTAGTCACCATTTTTTCTTGTGCAAGTTTTTAAATTATTATTTCTCTTGTAAGCTGAAGTACACTGGCTTTGAGCTATACAATTATTCTTTGTTCCTGTGCAGTTCTCAGCATGCAAAATGTTTATAAGGTAGGGATAAATGAAACTCTTCAGATTCAGCTATTTTAAAGCTTATAAAATATTTAAAAGTAATATAAGGAGATGCATAGCAAACAATAGGAAGAATTGAGTTGAGATGATCAAGTGTTTTATTTTTCTCATGATGCATTCTTTTAGTCTTTATTTTAATATAACTGTGTCATAATAGAAGCAAATGGCTCAAAATGAGTCAGTGCAGTTGCTTCATGGATATGTTAATTTATACAGTCATAGTCCAGGATCCTGAAAAGAGAAACCCCAGTGCCACAACTCTGACTTCACAAACTTCCAGTTTTTCCAGCATCTGAAAAAGAAGCCCAAGAAACCCTTTTAGACTCCTTAGGAGATCCAAATTTCTAACAAAGGCATGAAACAATCCTAATTTGTAGCTGCCTCAAAAGATTGCAAGAAAAAGAATTGATACGATATGTATTGAAAGCTGGAGTAGATAACCAAAGCTGAAGGTGGCACGGTGGCTGCAGGCACTTTTGTGTGCTTTGGAAAGACTCTAAAAAGGTTATTGGTGGAAAGGAGAAAGCAGGGAGCTGATGCTCATCTTGTCTCTGGAACTAATCTTTTTCTTCTGCATTCCGAAAAAACCCCTCACAGGCAAAACATCACCTCTAACCTTGTTTTCTGTTCTGTGTATTTTATTAACCTTTCTTTTCCAAGTCTACTGTTTTCACTCAAGTGCAGTTCCAATAGATATCTAGGTTGACTGATTATTATTTTTTTACATCAACCAAGGTGTTCCCATGATATTAGTTCAGCAAAAAGGCCATGTTTAGTTGCCATGGCAATTAAACAATAATAACTGCAGTCTTTACTTGTCTATCACAGTTGTCAATCCAGCTCCTGCTTCCTAGTGTGAAATACACTTTTTTTAAGTCAATGTTGCTTCATTCAGGTAATGCAGCTGAGCTTGTTCTGAAGCAGGAAAGAAGCAGCTGTGGGCCTGTTGTATCTGGGTACAAGTCTGGGCATCCTTGGCACAGGTCAAGTGATGGACTTGAGGAGCCAAAGGGGTTAATCTCTGTCACAGCTGAGATGACAGATAAATATGTGTTAAGCTCTGTGTTACAGTGACCTTTAGGAAGCACAGACATTTCCTGTCAAAATTCTCTATCACCATGAATATCCTTGGGCTTCCAACATTTTGATCCTTCTGGGATTCATTTAAGGCACAACTAATGATCTATCTGGGAAAAAAAAAATCAAGAATGAAATACAAACCATGCAGATATCTGATTTGTTTCTTCTTTGAAGGGTGCTTATTAAAAGGACATGATTTTCATTGAAGAACAAAGCTTTTGTACCTTTGGAGGTTCTTTGGGTTATCAGTGTTATTGGTTTGTCAGCACCTCCGAGTTGCCATATGGGGCATTTTGTTCAGGACTTCTGGGATGGATAAGAGCATAAAGCACACAAAATGCAGCCCTGCCTCCTCCTCTGCAGCCTCCATGCAGGGGAAACTGTGGCTGCATTCAGAGGCCAAATGCAGCTCTGGTTCCCTTGTGGAGGATCACCCAGCCCTGGGAGGCTTCAGAGCACGGCCCAGAAGGTGAGCCTGGACACAGCTTCAGAGCAGCAGCACCAAGGGCTGTGTCCTCAGCAGCCACTTCTCACACTGTGCTGACAAAATAAACCTGCTCTGTGCACAGCTCTTGTTTTTATGCTTTCACTTTGGGAGACTGCACCTGATTAAAGAAATGTTCTAATCAATGAAACATCTCTGGAGAAGCAGAAACAGCTCATTTAAGGTGTGGGACCATCTGATGGATGCTAACTGCTGGTGTTGTCCTTGACAATAAACTGCTCCTTTATGCAGAACATTCAGTAAATGGAATCTTTCTCCTAAGCTGTAGACCAGGAGGTTTTTTGTTTGATATGTTTTTTTTCTATTGAGCCTTATCACCAAAATCCTAGGTCATAATATTTTGATAACACACAGTTCAGGAATTGTAAGCTGAGACACAAAGTATTTTATTGTGTTGGCCATTTTCATTCATGCCCATCTCTGTTGGATGGTTATTTCACTAATCAGTCTGAATAATCAGTTATATGTAACTTATTTCATGAATGGTAATATGACTTTTTGCTTTTCAATACATTTTCCTTACCAGCCTATATCAAATTGTTTACATCCTAAATTAACAAGCTGGCATTAAAATAATTAGTTTGTCAATCAGTTACCAAGGAAGAATAAAAAGCTGAAAGATGAAAGGAAACCTCCTAAAATGTATTTCCATCTGAATAGAAATTTCCTTCTATCAATACTGGACTGCTGTAATTGTTTCCAAGCCAGATCCCCAAAACTTTACAGTTCCATATCCCTTCCCTGAGGGAAGCCTCTTACAGAGGACTAAGATCTGCGCCAAGCAATCTCTTCTGATATCCTATAACGACCTCTGAAGCCCTCTCACCTCCAAATTCTGTTGAAAAGTTCTCATCAATGTTGAAGCATGTTCAGGCTAGAAGGAAAATATGAAGGAAAGAATGAAGAAACAGTTCCAAAAAGTCTCTTTAATTTTTATTTGTATTATTACTGGAGATCCTTTCTACCCTTGCCTCACCTGAGAGCTTCCATACTCAAAATCATTTCTTCTCTGTGTCTTTACTGATGCCACTTTTACTTAATTATTTTGTTTTTTCATTCTCTTTATCTTCTTCTAACAGAACATCCCTTGGTGACTTCACCTCTAGTGCTGCTCTGTTTGCAGCCCTGGACTGGACATGATTTTGCCCCTCTATCACTCACTCCCCTCATAATCCTCTGGTTTTATATCTTCACACCTCAGGTTTTTCAGGAGGGACTATCTGCTGCTTTCTGGTGATTCATCAGAACACAGTTCTGTATCCTAGGTCTGGGTTGGCATTTCAGTGTTTCTGGGCCAGCAATCAGACAGCAACACTTCAGTTTTCTGTCACCACAATGACAGAACCCGGAGTGCACCCTGTCTGAGCAACTGGTATGGAACTGCAGGAACAGAGAAGTGAACACTGCCTCTCTTGTTAAAAACAATGAACAGCCTAAAAAGGCAGCTCACCAGCAGTGCTCAGCCCAGAAAACAGGAAAATGGAGAGAGAGAGAGACAGAAAATGTTTTCCTGAATTCCAGTGAGCTGTTATAGCAGATTTGCCTTCACCATGGCCAGGGATTCACACTCAAGGTAAACCAACAAAAGAGATTTTATTCCATAACAGTCAAATTGTAACAGGGTCAAGCATCCAACAGGAGAGCATGTCACAGCTGCTGACTTCTCAGTCTAAACAAAACCAAATTAACTTCTCAGCCTGTTTACTCATAGAGGGAAGGTGCCTCAGCCCAAATTTGTAAGGCTACCTTGAGCACTGAAAGATGCACACTCCTAACAGAAAAGAGTTTCAATACCTGACAACAGGCAAATTTTAATTCTCAGCTTACTTAATTCTTTTATTTTCTTTTCTTCTTCCTTACAAGAACAAAAACAGGGATTTGGTAGTATTTATGCCTTTCACTCTAAAAGAAACAAGTTAAAAGAGGAGGATAAAGCAATCTGTACCTTTAAAAAATAAAAGAATTCTGTCTTGTTCAGCTTAAGCCAAAATGTTTTCAACATAATAAGCAAAGAAAAACCGTTTCAGCAATAGCAGCAATGTTAATATAAAAGAGTGATTTTAGGAAATGTTTTCTTGCCATTTTTTGAAATGAATAATAGTATCCATGTATTATTTTCCCACAAGCATAAAATTACTGTAGGAAATATTTTATTATGTATTTTGTATTTATTATATTTATGTAGGAAATAATTACTATTTTTCAGTTTCTTGACAGTACTTTTTACCTAAAGGATTCTGACTTAGAGTTTAACAAATTCTCTCCACCAGGAAAAGCTGAAGGCAGCATTGTGGAAGAGGCTGGAATGCCTGTCAGTGAGATTTCACCAGGTAATGCTGTTGTGCAACAGGGACTTTGCTTGAGAGTATATTTGCAGTCAATAATTTTTGTAATTCTATAAAATATATCAAAATCAATATATTGAACTGAATTTTGATAGATGTCAATTTCTGAATTTCAAGGAATTTATTACATTCTGAAAATTCTTGGCCAGACCCTAAACTTCTCTATCTCCAAAAAAATGACACACATCCATCCCAGGGAAAAAATACACAGAGTGCTCAGCTGTCTTTGTTAAAACCAGTATGCATTTTATTGTTCTGGTTCTGTTGGTTTGGAGGTTTTTTTCACCTCTACGAGGGAATAATCTTAACAGAACCTTCTCAAAAAGGATTTTCAGTTCAATATTTTATAATAAATCTCTCTTTTCTCCTTCCCGTAGAGTACGAAATGAAGAGCCAGTTGAGGGACCATATGGCTTAGAAGTTCTCATTTGTTTAGTTAGATGATACCACAGACAGGAAATCAACGTATAGGAATTTCACAACCACATTTCCATCTGTTTTATGTGGGTGATGCCATCAAAGAAGCTGACAAGTCTTAGCAATACTCCAGCATATGTCAGCTTTTGGTAGTGCTGCAGGTCCAAGGTCCATTCTCACACCTGCCTCAAGCAGCAGCAGGAGCCAAAATTGGAGATGATCTCTGTGGAAGGCCTTTGGCTACACAACATGGGTAGCTCTGAACTGTGATATTTCTGGTTTTAGCTGTGTTTGATAAGATATGCCATCGTTTGTCACAGAAGATCTGGTGTAATTAGTACCAGCTGAAATAAATTGCAGTATACAAAGATCAAAACAAGATTTTTTTATAACATGCTGGTGGGCTATAAATCTGCCCATAAGGTGCAGGATCTACTGAGAGTTGATAGTTACTGGAGAGTAGAAAGGCCCCTTCTGAAATCAGACATTAAATATCACAATCCTTGTGTGTTTTGAAGTCATTCCCACTCTCCATGTCTGGAGGGTGTAAAAGAAAACCAAAGCTGGATTTGTGTGTCATTCAAAAGAAAACATCAATTAAAACATCCAGGAATATTATTAGAGAATTTACATGTCATGAAGAGTCTTGTAACTGTGTTAGCTTTGATAATCTCCTCTCAAATAAAAGAAGTTCATGCTGCTAGTTCTGTTATTGTTCTCAAAATACAGGAGAAATGGTCAATTACAAATTCAGCCTCTAAAGAGGAATTTATTCAAGAGAAGAGAATTTTCATTCTTGTATAAATAATCAACTGAATTTTACAATTTGCATTCAACTGCTTGTGCTTTCACTTGCAGGTCTTAATTAGGATCACTATTGCATCTTGTAGACAGCTAGACTATTAGTATTGTTGGTAGCTTGCCACCATATTTGGCAGCCCAACAGAACTGCAAAAGCTGAAAAATAAGCCTATTAAAAAAGTCAGTAAAGCCAACATCCTTTCTGAAAGCTTTAATCTAGGTTTCCATATGCTGTACCTTTGCTGAGGGTAAAAATTATCAACCTGCTGCTCTGCTTCCATCTATCAGAGCATTTTCTCTGAATACCATTTCAAAAGAAATTATCTTAATTTTGCTATCAGTCTGGATATTGATTATCATTTTCACATTCTTCTGCCTTTCATGTATTCACTCTTGAGAAGGTTGCTTAGGTCTAAAGAGAAGAATTTAATTGTTTATAATCACATTTAGACTGGATGATGGATGCATATCCTTAAATGAAAACAGAAGGTAACCTCACATTTTTGTCGTATTTTATCCCATCTTCCCTCACAAGGTTAACTTTATTGGCAAATTTGGAATTCATTAATTTAAAGGAACAGATCTTTAAAATCAGACAGGCTGTAGAACACAAGAGAGGGAAGCTTAGAGAAAGACAATGGCAGTTCTATTTTTGTCACTGCTGTGAATCTTTTTTTAGAGCACAGGTTCTTCCATTTCCTTTCTTTCCCATTGCTGTGTCCATTTAAAGTGTAAACTCCCCTCAGTGTTTAGTTCATTCTATAAATTTGCAAAATACCTAATAAATGGCCCTTCAGTATTTCTTGGGGGATAGATGGAATGTCAATAAATGCAACAAATAATAATTATAAACTAACAGAAAAGATTTAGTTACTCATTAAGCCCAATAACAAAATAGAGCAATTATGGATTAAGCACTATTAAAATGTGAGCTTCAGGTAGAAATATCAGACATTAAAGATACAGGGAATCAAACAGTTACAAAGAGATCAAACCAATTATCTTTGTTTGCTAAGACCATCTCTGTCTCCTGATCCATAACCATGACAGGGTAAAGGGTATTTCCTCTCCCTGTGCTTCAGGTTAGAAGAGCTGTGTGAAGTAACCAATAGAAATTAGAAGGCAGTAGCTTCTTAAGTGATTTGGGTACCTACTTAAGGTAGAATTTTGGGGAGTTTTCCCCTGAGTAAACTGAATAAGTTGAAACGCTTTTTAAACGTGTTTAAATGTGTGGTTTAAATCTCATCTATAAAGATACCTAAGGAGTGTCTAAGAGCAGTAGAAACTCTAAATGGGAAGTCTGTGGTACAAAGTTAAATACCTGTTTTAACCTCTGCTATAGATGAAATCCAGAGGAAAATTGAGACAATACAGTATTTACCAGAAACAATTTTTTATTTTGTATGGCTCTGTACTTATTTCATCTTAAGTGATATCTTCTCAATCAGTTGAAATGTGCACTGGTTTCTTTCCCAGAAGCAAGCAAATTTTTCCTTATTCAAGTGATTTGATACAGTACATTACAAACACAGCAAAATTCAAAGCAGCAAGAAATAAATTCACTTTGTCTAAAGATGCTTTCACAGTATCCTACTGATGCCAGTATTTGCAGACACTCTTGGCTGGGATATCTTATCTTATGTCATCTCATCTCATCTCATCTCCTCTCCTCTCCTTTCCTCTCCTCTCCCCTCCCCTCCCCCCTCCTCCCCCCCCCTTATCCCCCTTTCCCCCACTCCCCCTGGACTGCTCATAACTATTTTTTTACAGAGTTTATATTATAACACCCCTCTCCCCTCCCCTCTCCTCCCCTCCCTTTATCCCCCTTTCCACCACTCCCCCTGAATTGCTCATAACTATTTTTTTACAGAGTTTATATTATAAAATCCTTAAAAAAAAAATTTCTGCTTTATACACATAAGATAGAGCATTAAAAGGAAAAACAAAAAAAAATTATGGATACTTAGTTGTCAAAAATATGGTTGCTTACTAAGTGACTTTTAAGGTACTAGAATGCTTCATTTATAGGCTGATATTTAATTACTTGAAAATTTTATTTATTTATTACCTTGGGCAGCCCAGTTCTAGAGTGATTATCCTTTTATTGTGGTACAGAACATATTCAGATTTTTATTTATTTTAGGATTTGTAATCCATTATATAAAATGGTAATTATAAGGAAAAAATAAGATAAATCAAAAGCAGATTCAGAACTGTTTAATATGGAAGGAAAAAAATAAATTTCTTATCCACCTCCAGAAACACTGGCATGATTATCCCTACTATTATCTATACATTTCAATAGATGCATATTAATATACATTAAGTGACCAATATACAATAATATAC
>JACBWW010000106.1:650661-665405 GCA_020086605.1 Lanius collurio
TATAACTTACATGTTTTCAAATTATAGAAGTGCAGACAATGAGCACTCTGCTATCTGGGAATAAACCTCACACCTCCTCTTTCTCATTATTTAAAAAAAGTAGACTATAGTACCAAACTAGGGAAATCTTAGATATATTTCTCTTATTACTAACACAGTTCAATGTTTGAAATGCCTTTCTGAAACTTGTTCCAATAACAGCCCCAAGGAGCATGGGGAGGCCTGGAAAACACAGGATAATCCAGTTCTACTCTTGGGAAGCACCCCAAAGTGATTTCAGACTACCTTTGGAGGCATCCTTATAACTTACATATTTTTAAATTATAGATGTGCAGACAATGAACCCTCTGCTTTCTGGGAATGAACCTCACACCTCCTCTTCCTCATTATTTGAAAAAAACAGACTATAGTACCAAACTAGGGAAATCTTAGATAGATAGATAGATAGATAGATAGATAAAGATATAGATATAGATATATAGATATATAGAAATATAGATATATAGATATATAGATATATTTCTCTTATTATTAACACAGTTCAATGTTTGAAATGCCTTTCTGAAACTTATTCCAAATCATCCTTCAACATGGCTTTTGCAAACAGTAGGAAAATTTGGTTCTGATGATAATTCTAAGATGACATTTGTCACTTGGGTAGGATCACTGATTAAATTGCTGACATTTTCTTTGAGTTAATTGTATAGGTGTACCACTGTTGTTGTGGTGTAATTGGGAATAGAGTCAATTCTTATCTCTCTCAGGTAGATTTCTAAAAGAACTCAGATGAGAGAGACTAGAAATATCTGTTCTAGTTGATACAGAAGAAATTATTTCATTATGCCCAATGACAACAGGATTGCTTTCCTTTTGTACAGAGATATTGGGGAAAATACTGGTAAATTTATATATAACCTGTCTTTACCCCAGAATAAGATGATTTGCTTGTATCTCAGTTTTTAAACTTTAAGTAGAATTTCTCATGGGTAATTAATCTATGTTTACATCTGAATTATCTGAACTCTGGTGCTATGGAAGGCTTTTGATTTTGAAATACGGTTGATGGTATGAACGTTGTCTCAGAGGTTCCTCTCTGTGCTGCCCTTGCAGAACTATTGGGAACTTCTCCATAACTGAGTTTCAGTCATGTTGCTCTATTGGTCTGATGGTTCCAGCAGACACAGTTTTGAAAGATGAGATAATAATCCTTTATTACACCGACTTATACAGCCAGGAAAAAAAATCTTTGAGGCTTACAGGTTGACAAAAAAACACTGACCCGAACATCTTACCTTAATGGTTTAAATACTTTTTTCTAGTAGAGAAGATTTTACCTCTCTTAGTTCTAAGAGTTACTTTAATATAGAATATATTTTTACCTTTTCAAGAAATCTTGACTTTTCTATTTCTGAACTGGATAAACAAACCAGGAGAAAAAAGCCAGCAACATATAAAATTTAAAGAATAAATATTATTTATTTAAGTATTTACCAAGTTGCTGAGAAATATGTAGCTAACATAGGAAGGATGAGTATAGATCAGGATATACTTTTCTTTTCTGTGAAGCTTTTTAAGAATTCAGTAATTATCCTTATGATTAAAAAAGTCAAATTGAGAAGTCAAGAATCCAAGTCACAATCTGCACCTGAGATGCAGAAAACTCACACTTGGTTTTGTATTTGGTCTGTCTGCTTTTTTTCCAGACCAAGCTGCTAGGACTGTTCTGAATGATCCTGGGTTTGAAGTAAATATGATATTTTATATTAAAAAAAAAAGAGGAAACTTATTGAAAAGTTTGTATTTTGGCAACAAGAGGTTTCTGAAACCAGGTTTCCAAACCTGATTTCCAAACCAGGTTTCCTTTCTTCTAACAGAGAGTAGAAAGAAATAAATTAATAAAAAAGTGTGATTCATTCACTGTGGCAAAGAAGGAGAAAGACTTGGGGAACAAGAAGATCCATTCTGAATTCTTTCAAAAGGGAAGAAGTGAGAAGGTAACCCCAGAAATGGCTGATAAAAGAGAACAAAGGAGGGATGGTGCTCACAGACAGCTCTGAGGTTCTCAGGAAGCAGCCCCTGACAGATCCTGGCACAGCCTCTCACTGTGGCTATGGAAGGAATAACGTCATTCAGAGTGACAAAATGCCAAAGAAGCCTGAAAATGGAGGAGAACTGATTCTGATGATGAGAAAAACAACAATATTATGAGTATTGTCCAGTCTGAGTCATGAGAAACTTCAACTTTCGTGTAACTTCATTAGTGCATAAGGAACAAATGTGCTAAATGACATTGAATTTCCTTACTGTTTCTTTTCTTAATTAATACATCTGACAAATTAATGTACATTTGGTGCATATAGAGAGTGCACTAGCACTGATAGCTTTAATTAAATAATCAGTTGTTATGCATTATGTAGCTACTTAATATTATTACTTAGAAGATTTTCTTCATTATCTACAACTTTGATACCTAGATAAGGGATACAGAGCCATCCTACTGGATGGTTTCCAAAGAAATTACAAGAACTTTGCAAGTATTAAGTGTTGAATTCAAAGCAAATGTTTAGTAAGCTGACCTTTTTAATCTTTCATATTTTTACTGTTAATAAAAGTTAGGCAAGAAGATTTGAATTTAGATATCCTGAGGAAATTTGCCAAGATTTGCAGTTTCAGCAGTTCCAGGATCTCTTTTAGTTCTTTTAAATCAAGAGTGGTGGGCTGGAAGAGTGATTCTGTATCTTCCTGATGTCAATTTGGCATCAAATCATCCTTTTTAGGGAGTCACATTCTGAACAAAAGGTAGGAGATGGCCACAGAAGTATTATCTGATAAAGTGCTTGGAAGAATAATTACAGTTGATTAAGTTGAACCATTGTTAAAAGGTCACTTTTCTTGGAAAGTGACTGTCCGAGCTTATGTTAAAATTTGGATTGAAATATTCCCATCATTCAAGGTCATAAACACTCTCAAATACATCCCCCTAGTTACTAAGAGGCTTTTAAAATATTCAACTCAATGTTATTACTGTAAAGCCAAGAATAAATTTTCAGCTTGCATTGATAAGTTTATTACTAAAAATAGGTTACTTAAGGACAAATGCTCTCACAAAGGCATTCGTGACTCTGGGTGAGGAACCAAATGGTCAATGCTGATGAACAAATAATGAGAATATTTGGTTGCCTCTGCCAGCTGCAGCTGTTGATGTATAGAAATCTCTGGCCTGAAACCATAAAAGACTTGGCAGTGGTTTATACCTGTTAATGGATGGGGATGACAATAGGCAAGAACTCCCCAAGACATCAACCTGAGACAAAGATTCTTTCATGGTAAGAAAGTTTGTGCTGTTTTTCTGGATAAATAAAAGACATTGCATATCAGACCATGCCTGGATGATTATTCGGTGCAATCTTGGGGAGCACTTGTTCAAAATACAGAATGGTTGGATATACAGATTTATTTTTCTTTTATGATGTATATTTTTGATGAAAAATTCAGCATGAGCCATCAGTGTGTAATTGCAGCCCAAAAAGCCAATGGAATCCTGGGCTGCATCAAAAGCAGTGTGGCCACCAGGCCAAAGAAAGTGATTTTTCCCCTCTTTCCTGCTCTTGTGGCACCCCACAGGAGTACAGAGTGCAGTTCTGGTGCCCTGGACACAGGAAGGACATGGAACTGTTGGAGCAAGTCCACAGGCAATCATGAAGCTGAAAAGGGGACTGAGGAACCTCTCCTATGAGGTCAGGAAGAAAAAGATTGGGCTCTTAAACATGGAGAAGAGAAGGTGACATGGAAACCTCATGTAAGGGACACTTTTTCAGGATGATTGGATAAGGCCTTCAGCAACCTGGTCCAGTGGGACATGTCCCTGGGACTGGATGATCTTTAAGGTCCATTCTAACCCCTTAACAGTCTACAACTCCATGATGTAGTGACTAAAATCAATATATTCCATGTATAGCTACATGAGTACTTTTGTAGGAAGAAATGCATGTATTATTTGTTAAAGCAGTCATTAACCTATGGCTTGTTGTTCAGACTCGGTGTTTTTCTGGAAAATGTACTCTTTCCCCCAAAATACAACTTTTCCCATTGCAAGTGGTCAGGTCCATGACTTGTGACCAGGAAATCTTCTTCATGGCTGGCCAGCCAATGCAATCTGCCATCTCACATTTATTTATTGTTTATTTATTGTTATTTATTTATTATTTATTGTTTGAATAAAGAAGTGAGGGTTTGAACAATTTAATCTAAGTTCCTGGATAGAAACCACTAGAAATAACACCCAAAATATTTTCTTCCAAATGGCAGGAAGTTACTGTGTCATTTCTTTATTCATTTGTGGCTGCACGAAAGCTGAGAATGATGAATGGAAATGTTAGTAGAGTGGGTTTTCTAAAGATTCAGGGCTCTGGCTTTAGGAAAAACACCCATGCTTCAGACTGAGATACACCTGAACTTTGTAGACATTTCCCTTAAATCAATGTGAATCAAGCCTTTAAAAGTCCTGCTTCATTCCACTGACTATAGAGGGAATTTCGGAGTCTGGCCCAGTTGCAGATGTTTACAATACAGCTGTCTCTGCTTTGGTTTAGTCTGCCCTGCAGCCTGGAGGGGCTGGGAGATGGAACTGTGTTATTGGAAGCAGTCAGCTGTAACTGTGGTGGAGTCTGAGCTCGAAGCAGTGCAATCTCTTTTACAGAAAATCCTAAATTGTAATCCCCTATCTGATTTCTCAGCCATGAGATAAATAGTTATCCATGACTATCCATTTCAAGTAAAACAAAGCTCCTTCTTCAGGGAAGCTCACTTGATTGCAATTTAAACAAGACTTTCAATTAAATCTCTATGAAGTACATAATTTAGATAATAGCAAGGAAAATAATAATGTCGTTTCTTTATTTAAAAAAACCCCACATGCTCATTTGCAAAGTAACCAGACTGAAGGCTGTGGTGTAAAGTCACGTAATGGCTGAAAGGTGCCTGATTTTGGGGGATCCTCTGCCTGCTGCTGGAAGAAAAACCTGCTGTGAATGACGTGGATCTGAAACTTTCAGAATTAGAACAATTCTCAGCTGGTGATTTTACACTTACTCTGTGGGTATAAAGGGGGATTTTTTTAATTGAGTAGATTTGCTGATATTTTTCTCAGAAGGATGCATATCAATTACACTAAAAATGGGTAATCACAACTAGAAAAATGAGCAACAATTGTTTAGTCCTTTCAACATCTGTTGTACTACTGGGAATATTTTCTTGGTGGTATTTGAAAATTTACTAACAAGTGAATTAATTTGATTTCCAAGTGCTTATAATCAAAGAGAAAAGTATAATAAAATTAACTCCAAGCTTTTTATTATATTTAAAGCCAAATTTATTGCCCAAAAAATGTTAATTTGTTTCTAAAATTTTTATGAAAACATGAATAAAAGGAAATGGATACAATCAAGAATCTATTTACCATGTTTTCAAGTAGCACCTTGAAAGACTCAGTGATTAACCTTCTCACTTTGGTGATTTCCTTATTGTTCCAAATCCTTGATCATTTAAAAAGTCATAATTTAGTTTCACAATCCTTGACAATATTTGTTATAAGCAAATATTGTCAGTCTCCTATGGTTAATAGATGAATAAGAACATTAAGCACTAATATGTTGATATTCAAGACATCACTTAAAAATATCTAATTCGAAAAATACATTGTTTTGATAAACTTGTATTAACCAAAGAGTTAAAAAATTACAATTATGGTGTCTGTACATCAGTGTTGGGCAAAGAGACTTAAAGAAGAATATATTATTCTTTTTTCATCATCAAAAGTATTTTCAAATATTTTTTCCTGTAATTATTTTCTTATTTTTTTTCCATAACTTCAATTTCTGTCACATCAAGGTGTAAATAATATTTTATTTCAAATGTAAATTATTTCTTTTCATGAACTTTTTGGCAACTGATGTTAATTTTCATAAATATTCCCCATGATTAATTTAAATGATCAGATCAGTACTCAGAAGACAACAAGTTACAGAAAACAAAACATAGTTATTTTATTAATTCAACCACTAACTGCTGTGAGCAATTTATGAGTGCATGCTTTCAAGATAGAACTACATTTTGTCAGTGAGAGAAATTATTCACTGGCATGAATAAAATGGTAACTATTATCATACCGATAGCATCTCTATTTTTAATTAGGCTCTAATTACCCTTAAAGCATTCTTAGTAATTTCTAAGATTTTTTTTTTATTACTACTACTATTCTTTTGTCTTATGATAAAAATCTCTCATTTATAACACAAGGTTGACTATATTTAAGCAAAATTTAATTTTCTATAGATATCTTTATTCTTGAAATGCTGATACTACACAAGAGTGAAACAATATAAAATTAAGGGCTGCTCTAATCCCTCCCAGAAAGAAGAGCCTAAGATCCTTCATGTCTCATGCATGGCAAAAAAAAAAATAAAATAAAAAAAAAAAAAGATTAAAGAAAGAAAAAAACCCCACATAATTGAATTTCATATAACAAATTATTTCTAATTACTCCTGGAAGTTAAATGGCACCATTATACTGCAGCAATAAGGGTTAACTGTGTGCATCATCTGAATGTTAATGGTGTTACTGTAATATTGACTCTCATCTTAAGGGAATTATTCATATTTGTGCACTCCCCCTTCATTGCAAATCAGGAATCCATGTAAAATGTGCCACTCAACCCCAGCCAGGCCTTGGCAGACACCCCTTTTGATCTCACCTGTGCTCTCTTCACTCCTCCTTATCTCCTAAGGGCACTTTCAGCACAATCATTTGTTTTAAATGGATAAACCAACAGTCCCATTATAGAAAGAAGAGGTTTAAGAGGAGGCCGATTGGGATAAAGGGAAAAGCACTCATTGCACATGTTTGGAAGCCATCACTGGAAGGGATGAGCAGCTCAGGGGCCTCAGGGCAGTGGGACCTGGGGCTAAACCTGCCAACCTGGGGTTTATAAATCCCCTTCTGTCCAATTTTCATGTTCCAACTGCAGTGTGACACTATCCATGTGCAGGGAGCAGCCTGCTCTTTTCTCCAAAAAAATTCCAAACCCCTCTGTTCTCCAGTGGGATGGATGTGAGGGGGTTCATTGGAGTTTTTGGGGCTTTGGTAGTGAGATACCCTGAGATGCAGCTGCTTCCACACCGACCTGTTTGATCTTCAGCACTTTATTTTAACTTTCATCTAAACTTGTCTCACCAGTTGTGCCTTTTGGCACCCAAAGGAACAGCAGGTATGTGGTATTTAAAATGAAGGGAATTAATTGGAGCATGGTAGGAAAGGAAAGGCAAGAGGCATTACAGAGAGATGCCATGAAATGGATTATTGGGAGTGAGAGGACTGGGAAATGTGGAAGTTTGAGGCAATTTAGGGACTCCTGCTCTTATCAGATGCTGGGCAATGCCCAGCCCTAACACTAAACCTACATCAGTACTCTCTCATACCACACCTGAGCATAGAAATAAGTGGAATGCAAATATTAAACAGCAGAATCATGCAGTAAAATTAAAATTTCCTACCATTCCTTTTTTAACTAAAATTTATTTTTTCCCCTGTTGTTACAATGATCTTGGCCCAGTGCAAAAAGTTCTCTGTATGAGCTAAAATATTTATTTTTCTTTAGCCTCTTGAGTCTTAGAATGAGAGTTTATTATCACCTGATATTTTCCTTAGCCCTAGAGGAAATCAAATGACAAGTCTCTGGTTGTATAACATACTTATAAGGATTAAAGGCAGAGAAAGCCATTTTCAATTAAGTCATTAGTTTTTCATGTCACCAAGTACACCAGCCTTTGTAGAATATTGGTGAGAAGAAAACAGACAGTACTAACAGGTCCTCTGAGTAAGGCCTTGTGTAAGCAGAAGAGAATCCTCCTCTAACAGCTTAGAATTCATTATTTCATATTGATTTCAAATGTTTTTAATGCCTTGCTTGCCATGCATTCAGTGTGGTCAGCACATAGGTAAAGGATCTTATAATTCTCTAAAATTAGTTTCTATTCTCATTGGCATGAATGTCAAAATGTCTGATTGATTTAGCAATCATAGACAAAGCTTAATAATTTAACTTCCCAACCAGTCCTGGCATATAGTTTGGAGAAGATTTGTGAAAGAATTTTTTTTTTCTGCTGCTCTTAATGGAGAATGAATCCATCCTATCAAGGTCATGACATGAGTGTGTTTGTTTTAGGCACTCACATTTTTTTTTCTGTGTTAAATTGAAAAGTATATTTAAGGTTTCTGCTTCTTCTGACTTAGTCTGACTCAGTACAGCATTTTGGGAGGTACATAATTTTAGATGGTTTAGATGGTTGAATACTGACATTTAAAATCAAATGCAGTTCACATACCTTAAAAGGTATGGATGATCTGGGATTCTTTCCACATAATCTAACACGTAGAAAGGAGGTTATTCTTCAAGACTGCACAAATCATAGGTATTTTTCAAATGAACAGAATGAAAACAAGGGAGAAGAGAGTAATATTTTAGAAAGTAAAATTAAAAAAAAAAGAAAGAAAAAAACAACAAAACCCAAACCAAATACATTGTTTGAGTTTTGCCTGTTTTCATTTCCTGCTTTTGCTGCATGAGCACTGTCTGCATGAGGAAATGTGAGTACATACAGCAAGTAAAGCTCCACAACGGGACATTCTTTGTGCACAAGGAAGGCCATCCTCTTCAGGAACCCAGCTGGATGTTTTATTTATGGTTACTCCAAGGAAAACACCTTTATTAGATTTTCTGTATTTTCTTCCTTCGGAGAAGGTGCTCAATACCCCTCAAACACACAGTGAAATCTGTTTTTCAATACTTAAACTGACAAATGGGAGAAAATAAAAAGCATAAAACCTTCAAAAAAGCCATGATCCAGTTAAGATAAAAGAGAAAGTCATTAACTGCTTACTAATGATGCAATCATCATTTGCCTAGGATAGAGGTTTCAGTCTGCTCAGTCTCCAGCATTCACAGGAACTGAAGCTGCTCAGCACCACAGAGAAGCCCTCAGGCCATTGCAGAGCACATTTGCCAAACATAGACATTATCTCAGCCTTTCCTAACCTAATTAGAGGCATTCTGTCACATAAAACAATGTGAAGCTGGAAAAACCTGTTTTGAAAGAGTTGCACTCCTTCCCAATGCTTGCTTAGCACACATGGCAGCTGCTTTATTCAGGGCTTTCCCATTTGTAGCATTTTAATATCTGCCTGCTCCAACTCACTTTCTTGTGGTGGCAGCATGGAATGAAGCAACTCACACTGTGGGAGCTAAAGGGGACCATGCCAAGGCAGCCAAGTCACTTCTCAGTGAAACTCATTATTGTGACATTAGGAGAGGGAAGCTCAGGAGAAATTCAAAACTTCCTTGCCTGTATATTCCAATTACTCTGAATACTTGTTCATTCTTGCACCATTTTCACAATTATCCATTCAGACTACCCTTAGGATTGACTTCAGAGGAAAAGACCTGGAATATTAATTCCAAGTCCACTGTCTGCCTTTTGTATTAAAAACAGGAGTTGGAACGCTTCTCCACCCATTTGGAAGGGAAATTGCAATTTTCTTGTTACCCTGAACAAGCCCAAATACAAATCCCAGAAAAATGCCCCCAATGCTAGCATGCAAACAAGATTGGAATAAGAAGAAAGAAAAAGAAAGGCTAGTTTCATAAATACAGAAAGGAAATGGTTTTATTAGTTTGTAGTAGAGCAGAAGATATTCTTGTGGGAATAGAGGTGATCTTAGAGTTGGTCCTGTATAGAGAGACATTCTTTTGTGGTGAGATCAAATTTGATAAACCATACATAAATTATTTCATTCCTATATTGCTGTATAATCAGAAGTCCTCTCTAAGGCACCAACCTCTTTCCTAAGTGTACATGGAACTGAGGGTTCCAGTCCAGACTTGTCACTTCTCCTACTACAGATTTTCCTTTATGTCTCTGTGTGGATTGCCAAAGTTAATGCTCAAGGTATATTTAGACCTAACCTGAAGTGTTTAAATCAGGTGTCTGATCTAGAAGCATAATCACCTTCTATTTATCCCATTGTCAGTGGTGAGAAATCTGCACCTTCCCACTGAGTGGTGCCAGAGGCCCCACCACAGCCATCTCAGTTTCACATCTCAGGGTCTGTGGGCAGTGGGATGCATCTCCTCTAGGTTAAGACACCCAGCTTTAGGTATCTGATAATTAGATATCTGAACCTAATTCAGCCAATGCAATTTCCTTTCATAGTCCAAAAAGCATGTATGGGTGTTGGCTGCTCCAGTTAGATGCTTATCTTAAAATGGATTGCATTATGGAAACATTTTTTTATCTTGTGAATCTTGGTGGTGTCTTGGGTAATTTTTTTAGATTCAGATGTTTAAATTTTAGATGCCCAGTTCTGGGCAGATGATTCATCCCCTTGAAATTGAGGGTTGAAAAGCTTCCATTAGCAGTTAGTCATACTCTGAATCCAGAGAGTGACGATATCACCTTGAGTCATGCCAAGGCAGTCTATGAGATGCTTGTTCTCAGAATAGGAGGGCTTCCTCAGCAGGTCCTTCCTGACTTCCTGACTCCCACTGGAGCATGTTTTACTGCTTTTCCTTGGGTGTTCTGTAGTCAAGGTTAGGGTCTAGGTAGACTTTGATATCTGGGTTTGATGTTAATGGAAAAAGTCATAGTAACCCTTTCACCTCTGACCCCTGTACCCCAATCCTTCCCCTATATGTGTTTTAGGGAAACGAGATTTCTACTCACATCACTTTGAAGTATCCAAAGACAGAGTGAGCCTGAGCATGGGAAATAAACTGTTCTCCCTGAACTGGGGTAAGCAGAAAACCTGTGGCCATGGAGTGGATGTGTGGAATATTTCAGATGCACTAAAGAACTTCATAGTGATGGAGGCAAGGGGAATATTGGAATGAAGAGATGAGAACCACTCTTTACCTAAAGGCAACCTTGCAGGCTCTGAGTAGCATCCAAAAACAGCATCACAGCAGAACAGAGTATGATGCCTGATGCCCACTCTTTCTGACAGAATCCCTACCTTATGAGAGACTTTCAGCTCTAATGATTGCAAAGATAGCAGACCCTGATTGTCAGAAATCTTATCTTTCAAATATGTCTATTTTCTCTGTTTAATGCTGTGCTGATACATCCAGAGGCCATGCCTTTGATTCCAAGATAAATGTATGTTTATTTAGCTGGTTTCTCCTAGATAATACCACAAATAAAAAGGTAAGGAGTAACTCAATCAATTGAAAATCCATTTTTCTCACTTTACTGGCAGATGGAAGGGGCTCCAAAATGTGTTGGACATCTCACACAGGCAAAATTGTGAATGAAGAAGAAAAAGAGTGGGGGAGACAAAGATGACAGATGGCAGTAGATTTTGATATCTACCCTGCTTTTCAACACCTAATTAACATACTGTGTAACATGTTAAGAGATTCTGAAAACTCCTAATTGGGACAATGTGGATCAGTGAGAAGGGTACACAAGAAATAGCAGAGAAAGGTCTGGAAAAATACTAAACTTGTCTGATTTACTACATGAATTACAAGTCTGAAGAAATATGAAATGAGTAGCATAATATATATTTCAGCTACACACCTGAAATGAAAGTGCTTATAAAGTGTAAGATGACTCCTTTATCTCTTTATCTTTTTCTTCCTCTAAAAACACCAAATTTCTTCATAATATTTCATCATTCATATATTTCTGATGAATGAGAGCTATGCAGTATTTAAGATATTGCTTGTTATAGGTTTTATAACCAATGAACAAAATGGAGGACCTTGCATGACTTGTAATAGATGAGAAATAATAGATATAAATGTGATAAAATAGGAAGAGCAGACAAGTTTGCCAAAGATGAAGACTTAAGAAGATACTAAAGAAAAGAAGAAAAACACAAAACCAACAAAACACAAAAAATTTCCATGATGCTCTAATTATGAAGCTAACTTAATAAAAAAAATGACAGCATAGGTGAAGTAAATCAGTTTAAGTCAATATTCATTCAAGAATAGAAAAGAGGTTGGAATTCTGCTGCAGCTGCCTCAATGCTCCTTTCAAGTGTGAAGACATTTGTAGTGTGATGATTCTATCACAAGCAACTTTAAGTACTTAAAGCAATTACCTTTTAACATAATAGATGTTCTAAAGAACAAATTATACTGTAAAAGTTGATCCAATGCATTTCTTGCTGTGAGAGTTGACAGATTTCTCCAATAGTATTTTAGAAAATGCAAGGGGTGGTGTTTTATTGTGTATAGTTCTAGTAGGCAAAGGAGTCATGTAAAAGACACTTGGAGAAATAATATAACTTGTGCTCAAAAAGCATGGATTGTCTGTGTTTAAATATTTGAAATACTAAACACAAAATACATCTGTAAACAAGTTTTTCATTAGTAAGAGAATAAATTGAAACAAATAAGGAAAACTGGCTGATATGAAATAAAGAATAGAGACTGTATGAAAGAGAAAAAACTTTAAAAAGGCTGGTGGAAAATACAGTGGGAAATCAGAGTAAATTGTTACATATTACAGGTCTTGAAAACTTAAGATAAAGTAATAATGACTTATAACTCTATTAGACCTTGCAAAGAAATTAGCACAAATAATAAAGGGATCTTTACCCACAGTATTCAAAGTTAGGCCACAGTGGAATTGGCAATGCAGTAAGAATAAGACAAAAAGTAATGTTAAAAGGGCACAGAATCATATGAATAATTTTAATCTTAAACAAGGATGTGGATCGTGGGTCAGAAGGTTAGATGTCTGATAGAGATGTGCAAATCAAGATAGAAATTGCTGCTCTCAGGACAATGCCAAAGTGTAAAAGCTGTGCTGATAAAGGTGTAATTCTGGATGATCCTTGTCCCTCAGACTACGTGCTGAGGAGCTGCTCATGTTTACATAGTTCAGAGCTACTTAATCCAGAGCAGACTGGATGTACCCAGATTTTGTAATTCTTCACCTAAACTGCTTCTGGGGCACATCTGGCAGCACTAAAACACTTTTTTTTTTTGGTCAAAAAGCATAACTATTGTTGATGCTGTTCCATGATAGAACTTTTACAACATGCTCTGGAGAGGGTGTGAGAGATGCACTGGGGGCTGGTATGAGATTGTATAGAACATGTAGGAAAGAGGGATGTGAAGATCAAAGGAGTTTTAGAATAATGGGGAATGACTGTGACACAACACCTTGTTGAGGAATTTAAGCCTTGCATGGCCCTCACTGTCTATTATAACTCTCATCCTCTGAGCTTTATACAGAAATTCATCTGCCTTTCATCTTAGGAATAAAAATATTCTTCTGATCCACACAGAAACTCCAGGAGTGATCCAACACATATATGTTGATAATCACAGAGTGAATTCCTTGGCAAAATGAATGTATTCAGATGACTGTATTTATGCATATTCAGGGCAATGGAAATGTCCATGTCTGAATGCAAAAAGGAATTGGATGGACATAAAAAATCTAAAGTCTGATTGAAAATATTCTTCATGATTTTATCAAATTTTTAGAGGGGAACTATATCTGTTCCTTAAGAACAACAATTTTTAGGTTTATTTAACTATGCAAGAAGAACAGCCACTAAAAACAGAAGCTCTTGCAGGTAATATTAAACAGGATAAATTGTCATTAGAAATGGCTGGCTTTTCCACTGGTGATGATAAGTGACCTGGAGGCATCAATAAACCAGTAATGAGATCTGATCATTCACGAACAGATATATCCATAGTATCTATCAGGCACAAAACTGCCAAAGAAATAGAGGAAAATGGAACAAAACCACTTCTGAGATGCTTTCTGCAGCACTGTCACAAATATCTCACAAATATTTCTGGCTGGCTGTTGGGGGAAGGACATTCCCACTGGATGTTGCAGCAGGGGATGAACAAAGGGAGGACCTCTTTCCCAAAGGGAAATTAAAAGAGCATGGGTTCTTCCAGCTTAAGAAAAAGAAGGGTCTAAAAATTTGATCTCCAAAAATACCCTGAAGTTATGAACACCAAGTTGAAAGAAGACATATTTAAAGTAAGTGTTTGGACAAGAATAAATTAGTTTAATCAGGCCCTGGCATGGAAACAAAAGGTTCCTAATTTTCTGAAGCTTGGGGCCTGTCTTATTCACCCTAAAACACAAAACTCAACTGGATTCAACATCCTAGAAAATTAAATATATAATTCATTTTCCTGACACAACAATATCTGGTTGTGGAATTGATAACACCAACATCTTTATCCATATCTTTTAATCCTATTTCCTTTTATTTTAATTTTGGAATAAGAAAGATGGATTTTTTTTTAGTATATTTGATGACTCTGAAGCTGTTGTTCAGACAGATGCAATGTAAGCAATTGGAGTATGGATTAATGTTACAAGGCAGGTGATGTGATTAATGAACCACTTTTCCATTATCATTGACATATGTGGGTAGATTCCTAGAGATGGATATCACATAGACATACAGAACACAAACATATGGAATGTGTGCAATATTGTCAGGTGTCACTTCAAAAAAATTGATTATCTAAAACATATCTGTTTATATGTGGAAAGAAGGTGTTAGAGGAATATGTAATGTTAAAGAAGAGGGGGATAAAAATTGTGATGGTAAAATCAATAATTTTGAAAAAGAATATAATTTTTTTTTGCTAATTTGCTGTTCATTTGCACAGTTTTGTAAGTAATTTGGAAGATTTCAAAAG
>JACBWW010000106.1:670318-707089 GCA_020086605.1 Lanius collurio
TTCTCATATACAACCCAAATTGCCTGTTTAGCCTAATCCTTTGAAATTAAATGTGATTTAATGCTTAATTGCTTAGCCAAACCCAGACTGCTGCATCCAATAGGAGGGATAATTTGTGAAATGTGGTACCTTGTGACTTGGAGCCAGTCAGTCTACCTGTCTGAATTCTAAAACTGCAATTTAGCAACTTGTTAAAGACTGGCATCAACCATTTTGTCAAGGAGAAAAATACAGACACATGACATAATATTGAACTTTAAAAGTGAAAAAGAAATTGCTATGAATATACAAAAGCAGTATAAGTTAGTACAATGCAAGTAGTAGCACCTCAGTTTGGCAAGTATTACTAGAAGTAATACTGTTATTTACAGAAATCTATTATGAGATAATAAATGATAGTGCATGATCAGGACCTTTATCAGCTTATAAGAACACTGCACTATGAAAACATGCCACTGGCTTGCTGGCTACTAGAAGCAGTCCTACTGATTCATCAATATTTCTCCCTATAAGACTTGACTCTTTTCTAGGAAATCTTCAATCAAAACACTGAGCCCATATGAACTCAATTAACCCATAAAGTCCAAGAGAATAAAAGCACAAAGCAGGAAATTTGCAGGGACTGCAGTTAAAATGAATTAAATGTGTTTGGGAACACCAACATTTGGATAGCAGAAACTAGGTTGTCAGCTGCTCCCAAATGTGCCAGAAAGATCACAGAGATCAGTCTGTAGAGATAAATTGTGTTGCAAAAAAAAATATTTGCATACAGTGAGAACAACCATGTGCAAATGAAGCTTTCTATGCCAAGAAATGTGTTCATGGAAATGAGAAGAAAGCAGATCAGAAAATATTGCACTATGAGTAAACCTTTCCATTAAGCTCCTCCTTCATGTAGTACCAAAATTCACATTGTCACAATCAGAAATCCCCTCTGACTTTCTCTTTCAAATGATGCAGTGACTTCACACTTGATTTTTCAGTTCACTTAAAAAACACCACACTTATATTTCACAACTTCCTTTATATTTCACTTATAAAGAACGCCAGGCACACGCTTTCTTTGCTTTTTTAGTGTGTGTGGAGCTAAACTTAGAACTCTGATGATGTAGTGGTGAAGGAGCCATAACAGATCATGCTCCCTGGTTGTCTCTGAGTGTGTCAGAGGATCCCCTAACAAAGCCAGGGCCATGCATTGCCAAAAGAAGGGTGTGTAGCAGGCTGCTGAGCCACAGATGCCAGACCAGGGGGACACTTCCAGGCAGGTTCTGCTGGGATCTGTCCCAAAGCATATTCAGGGTGACATCCTTCTTAACTCTGCTGGAGCAGTCAGGACACCTGTGCCACTGGAGGCTCATTCCAGCCTGGGATTGGTTGTGGATACCCCAGGGCCCATCCCAGAATTCAAAACACTCTTGGAAAACTGATAGTTTGGGAATTAAATAAACCTAAAAATTTAATGTCAGGGAATGTATTAATCCAATTTGTTTCCCACAACAGCTCACCATAGTCCACTGTGGGCATTTACTGTGTCTATGAAGCAAATTACATAAATTTAGAAATCTGGTACAGAACATGAGTCTTCTTTCTCTAAGCAAAGAGTCAAGATGAATTTAGAGCAGAAAAAGCAGAAGTACTGGTTTTAAATTTTCAAGGACTTTAAGATTGGTGTTGCTGAGCAATCGGTTGATAAATCAATTTTTCCAATAGAAATTGGGGGAAATGTGGGAAGTACCAGTACTGCAGAAAAAGATCAAGTAGTATAGTACATTCCCAACAAATGAGTGAATATAGGGATGTTGTAAAATGTGCAAATTTCATTTGGGATGTGTTAATAAAAGTTTATATATCAGAAAAGGAAGTAAATATTCAGCCTCTTTTTGGAATATAGGCTCTTTTCCCATGTCTGAGGACCCCAGGTTGAGAAACTTTATGTTCCTCCTCAAACTTCCTGAATTTCTTTCATTACTTCATGGTCTGAAAGTGAGTGGCTGCAGAGCAGATGACAGTGCTAGTGATGTAGAAGCCTTTTGGTTCTGCCAGTAGTCATTTACCATTTTCAGTTCTGGTTCAGACATGTAGAACTAAATGAAACTGAGAAAAGACTCGTCGAAAGCAGGGGTTGCTCACATTTGAATATTACATGTTGAAAATCATGGCAAGGGCTGAATTTCACATTGCAGTCCCTTCATCCTCCCCATCCCTCCCTAGGTTATTTTATTCCTTATAAACCCCTTCAGCTGGTTGGAAGCAGGCATGTTTTTTTTTTTCCCCTCTCTATTGTAACATAACTGTTGCAATCAAGATTTCAGAGTCATGAAGGCTGAACAGGAGAGCTCCAAACCTTAAACACCAGAGGTGAAAGGCCAGTACTGCAATCTATATAACCTTCAAAACAAGCAGAAGAAGTTAATGAGTTACTCCACAAACACTGTTCACAATGTTTCGCTTCAGTCTCTTAACTATCAAAATCTCATGTTATTCATTTTCCCATGTCTGAACACTTTTACTGGAGTGCACTTGCTTTTCAAAGATTTCAGCCTCTAGCACTCTGTGTTCTCTTGTATAAAAAAAAATATTAAATATATATATATTTGTCTTTTCTTCCCCGGAGGTTTTGGAGGGGTTTTTTAAATTTTATTTGGCACTTTATAATTTATTACATTCCTTGCTTGCACGTACATGCACCTTGGCATTATGCTGCTTTAATGGGAAGACTGGGAACTCATGACAGAACAGGTTTACAAGGACTGGCAAGCATGCATTTGCACAGAATATCTCAACAGATATCTGGCATTTACTAAATATGGGAAAATTGCTAAAAAGAACTTTGAGGAAAGAATCTGAAAATCTACTTTCATTAGCTTCCAAAAGAGATGTTCATCTATAGAAAGTGGGACAGCAGACAAACACATGGATTTGCCTGTAATGCTCTTTTGAACCTGGCATGTAATAAAAGTAAAAATGTCACCTAACAAGAGATCCATCTGCCCTGGTTTAGGCATCCAACACGGTAACAGCCACAAAGTGACTGAGACAGTTACTACACACTCTTTTAATAGTCAGTGCAGAGAAATCCCATCTCCAGACAGCAATTCATCTCTTCCTGAGATAGGTGTCTAGAACAGATCAGATAAACTGCCCTCTAGGGAAGCCTCTGTCTCTTTACTGACTGCTGGGGGAATGGGAATAGCTTGAACTCGGAGATCCAACTTCTAGGCTTCTGAAACGGGATGAATTTCATTCTGATATGGCCAAAGAACTGACACAAAATCATTGGCCTGATAAAAAGAAGAAAAATCCATCCAGTTAAATCCCACACATTTTGTACCCAAGAATATCAGTGAATGAATATTCAAGAATGTTAAAATTATTTTCATCTGTTAATGTGATTTAATTTTCTGACTGCAACAATTTTCCATGAAAATTAAATTAAATTTCCATTTACCATCAGTTTTTCTCCTTTGTAATATAAATTTTACAGGAAAACAAAAATTTGCAACATAGGTAAGGTTTCCATATGAGAATATTAAAGTCTGGAAAAGAAGTATCAAAACAGTGCTTAATGCTTATAATAATTGCTATTAGGTGTAATTAAGATATCTAATTAAAGGGTAATGCTTTCATATATATACATCTATTTCAAAGGCATCCAAGAGATGCAGGAATCAAGCAATGAATTTTTATTGGGTTTAGGGACATAAGTGCTTCAGGCTGCCTTGAAAATCCTTCCTTATTACTATACAGTCATATGATCACACAACTTCAAATCCACCTCATGCAGAACAGTCTCATGTCTAAATGTTGACTGCAAGGCTGCCATTCACATGAGAAGTAATCACAGGATCAAGACCAAATGAAATTGCTTTTGGGAAGTGTTGTCTTCTTAGTCTATATTTTCCTCCAGGAATGTGCAAAATTGTCTTTTCTTGTAAGGTGAAAAAAAGAGAAGCTGTTGATAAAGGCTCAGAAAAAAATTATCAGAAATAGTAACTGCTGCAAATATTAATAATGTATACAATTTTTTAAGAGTTATGGTTTCAAATGAAAATAAATGTTCAGAATGCTGAAATTTCCTCCAATCTGAGTAGTCAGAAACTTGAGAAACTCTGCATCAGAGACATCTGGCTGTGGACTATTTCTTCAAATATTTTTGCATGAATTTTGATGAAATTGGAAAGAATGTGGAGTCAGGAACTGAAAGAGGCTGCTTGGCATCACCCAGTTCTCTCTGGACATGCCTTTCAGGGACTGGTTTGGCTCACCAACCCTCTTTCCTTTGCCTCACTCCTCTCCTCCACCTCCTGCTTTTGGTTTGTTGTGCTCAGTTACTGACCTAACACACATTTTGGGTGGGTTTGGAGAATGCCCACCAGAAGGACATCTGGGTTACTACTGAGACCTTGAGAGGGACAATTATGTGTCAAATTAGGAGCAAGGAAAGGAGGGCCTGGCTAAAGGATGTATCCTGTAGATGTGGAGGCTGGAGAGGCAGAAAGATCAAAAATTGTGCCTGGGAATGGCTGTGGACAGTGAAAAGGGGGTAGTGAAGGTGTCTGCTGACAGGTGAATAGCTGGACATGGGGGGTTCCTTTGTGCTTTTCCTCCATCAATCCAGCTGTGCTGCTGGAAAATGCTGTCCTCTTTATTTGCAAGCCTGTTCAGCTCCCAGTCTCTCCCCTACACTGCAGCAAAAACTTTCTTAACACCTGCTGATGAAGGGGGAACAATCCATACCTGCCACAGAGATCACCTCAGCAGCCAGTCATGGAGTAGTTATTTCTCAGCCAGGTTTCTTTTGGCAAATTTACTTGTTTATACCATGGATTAGCACTTCTCACTTATCTCCTTCATGTTTACAATTTCCAATTAGTTCAGTCACTCCCCTAGGGATTAATCAAATAATTTCTCTGCAGAATAGCAAACTTCAGCCTTCTAGAACAGTGCTTTCTTCAGCAGGTTGCATTTGAACCCTCTAACTCTGTGAAAAGAGTATTAAGTTTAGGGGAAAAACTCATCATAATTTTCAAGGTGTTGGAAAATCAGGCATTTATATTGAATTTAAACTAGTACACACAGAATGTGGGTTATTTTGGCAATGGGATAAAATAAGAGGATATTATCTCAAATAGGAAGTCCATTATAGCTAAATCATAAAGTTTGTCTGCTAACCAAATAAAACCTGCTTTGGAGGCTGTTTGTTAGAGTCCATGAAACTTACTGAATGTCTCCTAATGGTTAATGAGGTAAATAAATGAGAAATGTAACTGATGAAAAAAGATAAGATTGGTGGATTTAACTGTAGGACCTGATTGCATTGAGCCAGAAAGCTCCATCTATTGTTTTTTTTTTCATTTTTTGCTCCCCATCCTTGAAGGGATGTGTTTTTCACTATTGATTCCTAATTCTGCCTTTTTGTGACTGGTTCTCGAGGTTTCAGTTCTTTTCACTGAATATTTTTTGCCTTTCTCTTTAGTGAAAAGTAAAGGTCTTTTGTACTTACAGTTTGTAAAATGTTTTTCTTTAGAAATTTTCTGAACTGTTTGCCTTTCTTCTCTAGGATGACCACGCTGCTGAACTTCAGAGGGGAAGTATTTTAGTAACAGATACAGAAGAATGCAAATTTTAGCTTTTCCAGCCACTTAAGCTTGTCTGAGAAAAGATGCAGATTCTTATGATCATTATGCATACACAATAAATCCAGAGGTATTTGTGCTGTATTTTTTAGAGCATTCAAGAATCAGTGATTTAAGAGAAACCTTCTGCTGTCACATGTGGAGGTTGAGGAGAACATGGAACATTCCAAAGGCTCTCTGAGTGAAGATTGCATGGTACAATAACTGGATATAGACTGATGCATGCATATGGATGGGAGGATGATCTTTTGGCCAGATCTGAGAGGTATAAAATTTTTTTAAAATTTCCCCAGAATATCAGGGAAACGTTAGGGGGATACAGGGTTCTGCATGTTGCTAATTAGAAGTGATTGCCTATATAAGGAGCTGCAAACTCCCTTCCATAATTTCTCAAGGCACAAATGAGCTCTTACAAGTCCTCTCACATGAGGGTATTGGTACATAGCCAAATAAATCGGGCAAGCTGATTTATAACCCTTAAAGCCAGGTATTTTTTTCCCAGAGTTTGATGTGTCTCTTGTTCTTGGGTACTCGTTTGATGCATTTACTCTGTCATGGCTTGGTGATGGGTAATTCCCATCACTGGCTGTCATATTTCTCCTGCAGGGCAGGGAAGGATTCTGTCTCATTTGTACTGTTAGATTTAACTGAAAAGAGTTCCATGTATGTGTAGAGAAGAAGAGTATTCACAAGTTTATCAGGAGTTGTTCTTCTAGCTGCTCTGCTTAAGCAACTAAACCAGATTTCTTTAGCAGAATTAATTCATAAGCATTCTTTGTATTTTCTGCTTTTAAACAGCACTAATTCCAGATGGGTTTCTCTTAGTCTAAAAGGAATTCAAAGTGTATTGATCATTATGTGCTATTTGAATATAGAAAAGAAATAGTTTGCATAAGTCTTCCTTAAAAATTATTAAATCAGTTGCAAAAGCAACTAGAAAAGTTAGCAAACTCTACAGACTAGTGGCAGCCAGAAATTTTTATCTTTCTTCTTCCTAAGCCCAGCTTCTGTTTGTATGACATGGGAGATCCAACAGAAAACTAATAAGCACTGCTATTATTAATTATATCAAATTATATAATTCTTGCCTGCAAACATCTTTCAGAAGTGACATTCCTGACTGAATTTTTTTTAGAAATTAGAGGACCAGCATGCCATTAGAAGATCAGCTGGGAGATGTCTTCTCCAAGAGCAGCATCTTACCTCTGGAATTGTTGTGTTGCAGCTGTGAGGTTTGCTGGATGAGAGCTCAGAGGCTGGGGCAGGCACTGCTCCCCTCAGCTGTGGCACTCGGGGCACTCCAGGTCTGGCTGGGCTGGGCACCAGCACTGAAATCCAATTCTCCCAGCAGAGGGGCTGCTCTTCTCCCACTCTCCTTTCTCCCCAGCCCTCGTGGCAATGGAGGAGTCCCCAGCCCCATTTGGGGAAAGAGAAAATCCAAGGAGACGCCCTTGTTTCTTCTTCTTCTTCTTTTACATCTTTCTCCATATTTCTGCCTCCTTTACTGAATTCTCAGCTATGTGGGATGCCTCCTCCTCTTTTGCATTTTGGGAGCAGTGTGAGTCTCCATATGCTTAGCTAGTACTTTGGATTTTGTGGAACAGAAGAGGAGAGAGGAAGTGGTGGTGTGTAGCAGTTTATTTTCAGGAAAACCTGGGTATAGCTTCACACTTATTGTTTCCAGAGAGTCTTTGATATTTGGAGCAGGGAACTCCCTCAGGCGAGATATTCATTTTGTTGCTTTTATTTGGGCTGTGAAATTCTACTCAGCTTTCACTGGTACCAAAAACTTGAAGAAGGCCACATGAATTTTCATTAGACTTTCTCAGGCTGCCTTCTGAAAGGAATTTCTACTTTCTCCCACTGCAATTTTCCTTACCTTAGATTTCCTGCTAAGACATGGTGTTTTAGAGATATAAAGTGAATTTCAGGGTTTTCTAATTAAAATCTACCTTAGCTAAGGGTGGGATTTAATTCTTTTGACTCTAGCCTGACTTACTGCATGCATCTGGGATGGATTCATCAATTTACCACATCTCTGCCCACAAGATGATTTTTACTCCTGGGAAGATCAGCTGTTCAGGCAGGTGTTGGAGAATAGGACTGGGAAGCAACAGCTCTGGGTTTTGCTCATCTTTGTCTCACCTGAGTGTTGGGGAACAGATTTAATTCAGGGCTCTGCTGTCACTCAAGGTGAGCTGAGCAGCTCCCGGATATTTTGAAGATTGTTTTGAATTAAGTGAATGATTCTCTAATATTTCAAAAGAAATAAACTCCCTTGGACTCCATTTGATCATATTAAACACATCCTAAACTGACATAGTTGGCTCAGGGTTGAAGTTAAAGCATGTTAACTGTGCAGTGCTGAGAGGGTAAAATCTGTGACCTGACATTCCTGACACATTAGTTGCTGACATGAAGTGTTTTACTGCAGGATAACTGCTCAACTTGCAAAGGAAGAAGCTGCTTTGAAAAGCAGAGAACTTTATTTGCAGCCCTTGGTGGGGTCCTGTGTTTGAGTACCTTTTAAGGTGCCTTTAGGCAGTCCCTGTTGTTTACAGACAGAAAGAGTGCTGCAATTTTACTGACTTTCCTGTGAGTTCCTCAGAAGTTCAGCATAAATTCCATCAGAATTCAGCTTAGAGTTTTGAACAATACCAAACTAATATTTTTTACTTGTTAAGAAAACTCTGGATTTTGCTTATCTTCAGAGGGGCTCTGACAATATCCCACTTTGCTGGTGTATTTGATGTCAGCTATGACAACAAAGCTTCACAGCTTTCCAGTAAAGTAGAGTTTTGTTTGTCCTTTTTATCACCTGGTAAATACTGGATCAGTTTCAGCACAATAACAAACCATAAAAACCAGAATGGAGAGAAGAATAAATTTTTATTGTTTTAGCAACAAACCTGGTCCTCTTTACCTTTCCAATGAGACACAAAAGCCTGTTTTTTGTTTCAGCTCTGAAAAGTCTTTAAATTTGTTTGCAAACATAAGTAATTCGTCTTCCACTTTATGTTTATCTGAGCAAGAATATGAAAATTGTTAACACTAAACGAGAAAAAAACCTTTTAATACAGTTAAGTGAATATTGAATGGGGCTAATGTTCCTGAGTTTTGGGTCGAGGGCTATTATTTTTATTATTATGTTCATATCATGATCAAAATTGCATAGCTGATAGAGGGAAGTGCTGCTGGAACGTTATTGCTAATTGAAAAAAATATCTAAATTACTTCTTGTGAGGCAAAGATAAGCAAAGAATCCATTAGTTCTTGTTCCACAGCTATTAAATAGTTGTTGATTACACATCATGCCCAGAGAGGGAAACCATGTTTTACCCCATTTCCCTGCTTTCTTGACTGGAAGGAGGTGGGCACCGTGTTGCTCTGAAAAGCCACCATCAGTGTCATGAATAAAGTCAATCAGTAAGTGAGTGACAAAACTCCCCGTTGAATTCAGAGCTTTTCACTTCCAGATATATGTCAATTTTCTTTCCTCTAAACATTTTTCAAAGCCACATATTTTCACCCAGATGGTTCAGCTCCCTTCTTTTCCTGCAGTATTGCTTTCATTGCAGTTATGCTGGAGCTTGTACTCCCAAGATAAATCACTGTATGTTATTGGGCTTGCATCTTTGCTATAAAAATGTATTCTAAACAAACATTGGGGGAGGATTCATGCACATTCTCAGTGTGGGAAGGAAAAGATGTTTGAACATTTCTTAATGTTGTATGAAAGTCTGGCTAGGCTGTGTGACAGTGAAGGGCACTCTGGGATTTTATTGTTAGAGCTTTGAAGGGCCATTACCCACGGGCGGGAGGCTCTTCTGGCTTTCTAAGAAGCTCTAAAACTCTCTCTGCTCTTGCTCTGTGGTGTTTGGTTTCTATCACAAACAATTTTTTAAAAACTTGATTAATTTTTAACTTTTCATTTTGGTTTTCACCAGCTTTCTCTGTTAGAAGTACAGACTCCTAAGCCATGAGAACAAGTCACAATCCCAGATGAAACCTGGTCTAGCACCTCATCTCTCCTCAAGCCACCTGCCCAACACTTCCCTATCCCTCTCTACAATCAATGTGGAGAAAGGTAGATGCTTCTAGAATGTGAATAATTCTACCAGACTCGATTATTTGTCTTCAAATGGCCCTCAGAATGTGCTGATTTCTCTCTCTTAATCTTGTAGTGTACTTAGAAAAACAAGTTTGACAAAATGCAGCAGATAAAATTAATCCTTTGTTAAGAATCTCCTTTCTCCTCAGCAGGAAATACTTGGGTCTGTGACTTGTTTAGAATTCTGAAATACTACATGATACTCATATTTTTCCCTAGTATATTTAAATTATTAATGCTGATACATGCAAGAAAATGGAAGTATTTGAGATTATGAATGGTTTCATGGACTACTCCAAAAGGAAAAATACATGGAAATTCTTCTCAAAGGGTTAAATATCATTTTTTTTTATTTGAATCCTCTTCATTTTTCTATACTTATCCTGCTTTGCATATGTATTTTTATGTTGTAGGTGAAGTGTGTGTGTTGCATAATTCTGATTATTTCTAATGTAATGGTACCTAACATCAAATTAGGAGCAAGTTCTCATTACAAATGGCATTTCGAAACCAAATATGCCCCAGGCAGTTCCCACTCTGGAATAAGCTTTCTCTCTTGGATGTAGGTTTCTATTTATTTTTCTATTTACATAGAAAATGTACATTCTTTTTCTGTTTACATTCCTTTTCTATTTACATGTTTCTTTTTTTAATCATATAGTAACTGCATTAATGATGAGTGCTTCTGTGGCCAGTTCAGCTATAGCAAAAAATTGAATTTAACTTTATTTTATTCATGGATTTGAGAAAACTGCCCACTTTTTTGATAATTAACAAAATCATATCGATTGATTTGAGAAATTAAGAATGAAGGAAGCCTTTCCTTGGACTGTCTTGTTTCCACATTATTAAAATTTGGCTTTCCCATTCCTAAAGGATCTAATTTTGTTGCAAAAGTTAGTGTTGGGGTTAAGCACAAGTTTATTCATCAACTCATATACAATTTTTTGCTCTGAATATGAGACAAAACAATACTAAATAAATTACATAATTAAAAATGCATACAGAAGTAATTCTTGCTGTAATGTTTTGGGGTTTTTTTTTAATTAGTTTAAGCATTAACTCTGAACATCTACTCAATTTAGGCAATCCACTTAATTTGTTGTATTTACTTACTTTCCATGCCCACAATGGTGTACAGCCCTTCATAGAACATGCTGTAATTGTAAAAAGGAAAACACATGAACTGGTTTGGTTCAGGACATCTAGACCAAAAATCTGTCATCTGATTAAAGAACAAAGACTGCTTAGAACCATAAAATAATGTTTGTGATTGTTTTAGGACGTGTTTGCAGGAATCATATGATAAGAAAATGACATGGAAAAAGTTTCTCTTTCGGACACCCCTGAATCAGCTGTTCTAATCTTGTTTTGGCATACACAGGAAAAAGCAATCAGGCAAATTGAAATATGCTAATCCTTCTTCAATCTCCTGATTTCCCTAATTGTGGGGACTGCTTCTGCTTCTGCAGTTTCAGAAGGAGGGTTTTTAAACATTTTCTGCTGTCTGAACTTTGCTGAGCTGTCTTTGGGGGAACAAACTAAAAGTAGTATAGAAAAAGAGGATCAAAATAAAGAATAATATTTCCCTCCTGTAGTTTTAATTAATAATTAGGATACCTAACAAGACATTTTTGGAAGAATAAGTATCTAAAAGCACTTGACTGGAAAATGCCTAATTTTGCTTCATGATTTTGATGGAAAGGAGGAGTCAAGGTAGAACTAAGATAAGCTGAGATGTGAATTCAGTTCAAAGAGGTCAACAAAAATATTGCTGAAAATAGAGAATTCCCTTTTCTTTGACTCATTCCAGACAGAGAAGTTGATAAAGAGGGACCTCTATGAATGATACACAAAGTTGCCATTTCTTGCAATGAAACAGAATATTGTCTGAAGGACTTGGTGTGAAAGATGTAAAAGGTGTTCAAAATAGCATCTGATTTGAGCAGAGTTTGTTTAAATATTTCTCACCAATCTCTGCAAATTGACTTCAGAAATGGATGGTCACTTTGGGTGTCAGTGTAAAGAAAGGCTAACAGGCAAGAAAGGCCTGAATTATTCTCCAAGCTGTAATATTTTATTTATTGTTGGAAATGCTCCATGGTATTCAGTGGTGGAGATGTGCAAAACTCAGCTGGAAATGTTCGCAAGAAAATTTGTGAAAAAGTTGATGTTTTTCCTGCTTAGACCAGACAGTTGGCCAAGACAACCTCCTGAAACTCTTTCCAGCCTAAATGATCTTATGATTCTGTGACACTCTCAAAAAGAGGGTTTTTTTCACTTGAAATTGGTATTTAAACTGGGCAAAGACAGTGTCTGGAGTGAAACACTACAGCGCCACACTACTAGATATTTTATAAAATAATATTATAAAATAATGTAAACATTGAGTAAAACTGATCATGAAGCTGTATTTTGAAACCATGGAGAAAAAAAAAATTCTCACTGAAAATCCAGCATGGTAAAAAGCCTGCAGCATTTTCCACAAGAAGTTTTGCACATATGCATGAGTCCAATTAACAAGAATGTCTTCTCCAGCAAAATTGAGACGACTCATATGTCAGTAAGATCTATAATTATTTGGTATATGTAGCCTATGATAAATTTCAGGGCTATGTCTCAATTTAGAATGCTTATTCTTTAACTGAAGTTTTCAACACTGAGACACAGATAAATTGAAGTTAATGTAAGTCACAGCATTAATAAAACTTATTTGTTAAGCACACACTTAAATATCCAAAATTTCAGTCCATATAGCCTCTGAAACAGGATTCTTACACATTTGGGTAATCTGTAGCAAAAAGCCAAAGATTGAAACTATTCAAAGGCTTTCCTATAACATCCAGAAAGACAAAATAAAATGAGGACAGCATTCTCTGTTGCTATGGAAACACAAATGTCCACTGCAAATTATGTTATGTTTATAGTTATTTTCTATGCCAGTTCGAACAATTTTTCTAAAATATCATGTTATTTTCACAGACAGGCAACACCCCTGCTATTCTGAAGTTTAGAACTTTGTGAAAATAGATACATAAATGTTGCCTGGACCACCAGCCAAAGACTTTGTAAACTGGAACTTTTTCACATTTTCTTCTTTTGAGTAATAGGAAATGACTAAGCTCAGCGAGCTGAAAATCCCCTTATTGTTGGAAACTGCTGTATTGTTTTAGGCTGAAGACTCCCAAGGAAAACAAAAGGGGAATACACAGGACTGGATCACTAAAGGACTGTGTGTAGGGAAGTCCTGGTGGCAGGGTCCTTTCTGAACTTTACAGCCAATAATTCAGCCAAGGGCTGGGCTTACAGACCCCCCTTTCTGGAGCACACAGGGCTGGGTCACCGCTGATGGGAGGCCCCAGAGCCCTCAGGGGCTGAGGTGTCTCTGCCCAGCAGGTGGAGGGGACACACACAGTCACTCCTAAGGTGTTTGTAGGATCCCCTGCTCACTGCCCAGACAGCACCATGGGCAATCCTCTGGGATGACTCACCTAAAAAGGAACATTTGCATTCTTTGAGGTTTCTGTGAAAATCCAGATTCTTGAAAGCAGCTGAATAGTGACAGGTATACAATCAGCACCCTTGAGAACCCCAGAGAGAGACACCCTTGCAGAGCTGGCATTAAATAGATGTTGTACAGCTCAGTACACTCTTGTTTGGAGGGCCTGCTCTGCAGGAGGGAATGCAGGAAACCCCAAAATTCACTAATAACACAGAGGAAAAACAACATTCCTTCCCCTCCCAGGGTTTCTAATGGCTACAGAGTATCAGGGTGGGACAAAGGCCAGATATAGGTCCCTTATACCAACTGAGGAAGAAGTTCCCAAAATATAAAGCCTGCAACGTCTGTGAGTTAGGCTGGAGTGGAGAGGGTGAAAAGTCAAGGATCTTAATTTATTCTTCTCTTCTAACTTTGCAATGTGAGGCCCAGTAACAACAGTGCTTAATATAAGATTTGCACACTTTGATTTTGAGTCCAAATTTCACATGAAGAAAGTCTCTTGAATAATTTTCCTAAAGTCAACAGCCCATGCAGCGTGAATCCAAATGTTCCCACCAATTGTATCTGACTAGCACAAAGGGTTTCTGAGTTTTATATGAATTACTTCCAAGCCTTTTAAACTCCAGCATATGAAAGGGTGATAAATCGTTAATGCATATTGTTGACTTTTATGGCAGCATAAAATTCCTTTGTTTCATACCTCACTGGGCCATAGATACTGCCCAGGCAGTCCAGTACCTGCCCAGGTCTTTGCTGATATTGGAAACATCACAGTTGTTCCATCTACAGACCTTTATTCAGTAAATGATTTATAAGTGCAACAAATTAAACAGGAAAAAAAAAAAAGCAGCAGCATTGACAGAGTGCTCATGTGATGCAAGGCACAGCCCCAGATTTCCATGGAGCAGTTCTATGTTTTCATGGTAAACAGCTTTTGAGACTCAGCAAACATTGTTTTGGGTTGCCTCAGGGAGTCAACTCATCTGCACTTGCTCTGACAATGTCAGATGATTGTTCAGGCTTTTAAACATCACATGAATGAACGTCAGAGATGCCTGAAGGCTCTCCAGCAGTGTGGGCTAAACTGAATTTTGCCACCTTGGAGATGAGGGGCTGAAGCATTGCTTGGCTTCCTGGCCAAGAGTCTACAGTCAGAGGGGAATTGATGTGGGAGTGGAGAATGGGGATAACAAACCCTAAAAATTGAAGTCAGTTATTAATGTTTTATCCTCTCTAGTGTAGCAGCAGAAACATTCTTTTCTTTTTCACAGACAGCAGGGGATGACCTGGGTTTCCAACCCACTGCTGCAGGCAATGGCACCAGCAGGGCCATTGCCTTTTTGGCTCTCTTTTTGCCTTCTCTTTCTCCAAACTGCCTCCTAACTTGCTGCCTCTGGCTTTTCTGTGACAGCATTCTGCTTCCTTGGTTTCACACCTCACAAGGCCACAGATCCTGCCCAGGAAGTGTGGCACAGGTCAGGATGTTACAGCAATTAGCACCATTATTTTTTTCAGTAAGTGATTTATAAACATGGCATATCAGACAGCAAAACCAGGTGGCTTGCTTTGCATACACCTGGGTCTGGTTGTGATGAATGTTAAGGAATAACACTTACTAGAAATAAATAATGCAGCTCTTCTGATTCCAAACCAAAATTGTACCCAGAGAGGTCTGCCAGCACCTGCCTAGATCAATCACAGCTGTTACTTTCTAAAGAAACCATCTCTAGCCTAACTTTTTGGAATTTATAATGACAAAGACTTTTCACCCAAATTTCAAACAAAATTCTTTTTCTATGCCCAGCCTAGTTTTCCTCCTAAGAGCTGAACTTGCTCTAGGTGTATTTTATGACTCAGCATCCTGCCCTTGTAAGTCCCTGTCATCACTGGTGACAGAGACAGAACAGAAATGTGTCACACAGTTACATTGTCAGGACTGAAGTGAACCCAGAAAGAGCTTTTAATCCTTTGGCCAGAGGCTAAAAAGGTACCATGATAAATTCACCAGCATCTGGACTGTGCAGTGCCTTACAGACAATGGCAACCTGAGGCTGCAGAGTGAATAACTGATGAAAATCTCAAAATGTGTGTGTGGGGAGAAGTGTGAGAGACCAGATACAGGCACATATTTCTGACAAGGAAAATGCTGTCTCTTAACAACAGTTCATGTGAGAGCACTGTGGTACTTTGTCTGTCTGACTCTCCACATGGATGCAGGGGGGGCAGTCAGGTGTAGCACAGAGGAGGCCAAAACTCCTGAGAGAACAGATCCAGGCTGAGGCTGCTCCTCTCCACTGCATCAAAGTAGAAGGGATCATATGTGGCTGCTGAAATCACTGACTCATTTGGGTACCATCATATGCCTGTAATTAATTCAACATGCCTAGTGCCTGGAATAGTGGTGTAGGCGTTCAGGCAACATGTTTCTTTGAGAAAATACACAGTGAGGAGCCTGGCACAGCCCTACTTACCCAATTAGGGACCTCCAAGAAGGTGGGGGTAATTGGGAGGGCTGTAGGTCCAAAGCAGGACTTAAATGCATGGAAGCAGACCCCTAGGAAATACCTGAGCTAGCTTGAGCTTGAAAGCAGACCCCTAGGAAATACCTTTAAGTCCAAAGCAGGACTTAAAGGAAGCAGACACCTAGGAAATACCTGAGCTAGCTTGAGCTTGAAACCAGTCCAAGGTCAGGCTTCTTCTCTGTCTGATTGTGGCTGTGTGAAATGGCTGTGCAGCAACACAGGACAGTGAGAACAACCCATCCAGACCCCAGAGGCTGTCATGCAGCATAAGACTGAAAGGGTCACCTCAAAGCTAGTCCTAAATAAAGCTAAATTCAGGCAGAGCATCCAGGACCAAAACTGGACTCAAGACTCCCTGTTTACAGGCATGCAGAAGCACCCTGGGTACTTCCTTGGCAGAAGAGCAGACCTGGGCAGGGCTGGGTGCCAGGGCTGGGTGCCACGTTTAAGGAGTCACACTGCTGCTTGCTCAGGGAATGGTGGTTCATGTCCCATCACTGCCTCCTTCTCAGCAAACTGCTCCATGCTGAAGCATGTTAGCACTGAGAAAAAACAGGAAAGCTGTGGACTACTGACCCATATCTGCATAAAGCCTCAAATTAATCTTCCTCTCCTGCTCTTTTCCATCCCCAGTGACGACTGAAAATAAGAGAGAACAGTGATTAGATTATTTTACTAATCTTTATCCTATTTATTAAATCATGACATTTCATCCCCCATTGAATTGCATAACTATACTATTGAGAAGTGTAATATGATCCATTTTTATTTTAAAATGCTGAATAAAAGGCACGTCTATGACACATTTCAGCGGAAACTAGACAATGATATTTTTGTACTCAGAAATTAGATGTGTTTTTATCTTACCATGCTTAATATTCATGCTAATTCACAACACACTTTTTTATTGCTATCAGAGAAGCATATTCTTTAGGTATAAATTTGATCTACTGCCTGCTAACTCAGGATTACTTGAACATGGCTTTTAGCCCAATTCTCTTTGTATTCTCTTGTGTGCTGCCATGCACTGCAAGACTAGAGAAGTATAAAGTCTTCCTGAATATTTTTCCTCTCAGTTTTTTTTTAAACCTACAGAAAATCCTGATTTGATATGGGCAGATGACACAAGGTTATTATTCCATTCTCTTTTATCAGAGCTGGATCTGAAGCTCTTTTTACTCGAAGTACCTCCAGCTTGATTTATGCTTCATTTTCATAATGTTTTATTATATTGGAATTTTAATCACTCAAAATCTAATAAAAAAAGGCATTCCCATGGCTGAAATAGAGCATCTTGTGTTTCCCCCTCCTTTGGATCATATTAGGTATGTCCAAAATTATCCAAAGCTTTTTCTAGCTCAGTTTAGGGATTTGTGTATACATCTAAATCATAAAACTCTCCCATCACATTTGGTTGTTTTTAAACCTGTAAATCCTGTGAACTTTCCTTTAACCACCAACAGACAGATGAAGTATTCCATTAGGATTTTAGGATACTCTGTATATAAGAGGTTTAATATGTGCAAGCTTACTTGAAAAAGCAAGGCTATTTATTGTTAATCACCTGATAGTTGCCTGCTGGATAAGGTTTCCTTCTTAAAAGCAAGAAAAAAAAAGAAAATTTCATCTCTCTAGTTGATGCTTAGCTATCTCCTTCTCTAGGAGCTGCATCAACCACCCCAACCACAGCTATAAAGGCAATTACTCACTCTGCTTCCCTCTCCTGGGTTGCTGCTGTTTGTGTTTTAAACATGATTTTAGCAGGATCTCAGAAAGGGAATGTTTTCTGAGCACAAGGACAGTAAATGTACTGAGTTAAACACTCTGCATAGCAGATGTTTTGGTAAATAAAATGAGCAGGTGAGACAATGAAATAATGCATGTCAGGGGCTGGTGGACACAGGCAGGTTTTCCACACTGGTGACTTCTCAACAGAATCCCACAAAACAGAAGGGCTCTTTTTGGCAGTTTTCCTATGTGATAATGCCTGTCCATTAATCTAATTAAAGAATGGCATGTACAAGTATCCCAAAAGATGCCTGTGGATGTCATGACAGAAATTTTCTCACCTGTGGAAGAGATTATGAAGTTCAATGATAAAATCCACGCTGCATCTCTGCTTCACACCAGTGACATGCTGTTCTCTGGAGATCACCACCACCATTCATAAGGGATAAAACCTGCAGAGTAGAAGGCTTTGATGGAGTGTCTCTGACAGGATCTGTTTGGGGCAAATTTTGGACTGTTGTGCTACAAAAAGAAGGTTTGGACCTGGGTTATAAGGGAAAACTACATATGGATTACCTCTCCTCAGTTTAGGCACTGAATAGTATAGTTCACATTGCTTTTCACAGTTACAGTAAAATATCCCTTTTCCCACTAGGACAGCAAGTAGAAACAAATGGAAACTATTTGAATTTTCCAGTGCTAATCCATCAGATCTGTGTTCAAATGCACAGATATGCACTGACTTGTTCAGTAAGCCAGTGCTTTATCAGCATTTCTGAAGTGTCAGAAAAAGGTAATATTAGTGTACCTGGCCAAAGACCACAAGAGTGGAAAAATGTTGTATTTAATATACCTATATATTAAAAAAATATAATTAAAATGTGAATGACCAGAAAAAAAAATAACATGGTATATGGACATTGCAGAGTCAATATGATTAAACATTTCAGAAATTCTGGTACATTCCAGAATTAGAGCAAGGCCAGGATCAAATCTGGTTTCTTTGTTCAGAAAAAACTAAACAAAATGGAGAAACAAAGAGGAGAATCAGTGGTCTAAGAATCACAGGCAAATTCCTCCAAACTCTTTCTTTACCCTTTCTCATTATCCAAGTGGCAGCAGGCAAGCAACAGATGTTTTGGTGATGGTGAGATCCTTGACTTTCATTTTAATGCACAGCTCCTTATGACAAATTATTATCACCTGAGATTTTCAGGAATGGGTGCTGCTCTGCCAGTAATCCTGGTTTCTATTGTCATCCTCCCTCTTCAGCATTTAATTTGCAGTATTGCTCAGGTTTGATACACTTCCAGTTAACAGGAAAAACAAAAAAAAAAAAGGAAAAGCTATTCCTCTTTTTTTTTTTTTCTTTTTAGGTCATTGATTTTTGTAGTGGGAAAATTCCCTATCGTATGACTTTGCCAGTAAATCAGGCCAAATTGTGTAAAGCCAAATGCTTGGAAACACGGTCAGCTGATTAAGGCATTGGGCTGTGACTCAGAGGATCTGGATTCAGTTCCTGGCACTTACTGCATCACCTTGGGCTAATCACTTTACTGCTTTTATCCTGGCAGTTCTAAATGGTGAAGAACCTTGGCAACATTTCTCCTGCCCTGTCCCTCTGTCCTCCCACCATGGGCCACCAGTGCATCCTACAAATCCCCAGCTGAGAGAGTGGGGGTTGTGCTCACTGTGATGCTCCCTCTCATTCATTCCCTGAAATGAAATCCATATATACCAGAAGATTTTTGCTTCCTTAAAGGCATTCCTAGTTAGCCCTCAAAATAAATAAATTGTGAAGAAAAAGCCCAAAGCTGTCCTGCAGAAAGCCAGCTCCATGCCCTGCTTTTCTTCCATCACTGCCTCTGGGGTAACAAAAGCAGGCCTTGTGTTGTTAGCAGTGGCAGGAGCAGAGCTGCTGCTTCTGCTCCTGCTGGGAAATATTTTACTGCAGTGCCAGCACTCAGGGGGTGCCTGCAGACCCCCACCGAGGGTGCCTTCCCTGCTCTCAGGGTGCCCTGTTTGGGGCTCCAGAGCAGCAGCATTTCCTTCTGGAGGCTGTGTGTGCCATCCCTGGGCATGGTCCTTTCCAAGCTGTCAGCAGTGAGAAGCAAAGGAATCACTTCTGCCCCTCTGATCTCCCAAGTCTCCTAAATGGGCACCTATCCAGACGTTTTCATTAATAGAACTAAACTGGCTAATAAGTTGTCTCTGTTTTTCACTCATTTTCAATCAACACAACTAATCAACATGCCAGAGAATGCAAAATACTGTACAAGCCCTTGAGAGGAGAAGCATTTTTAATCATCATGATTGTTCATCTGTTGATAAAAAAAGTGTCTTAAAATTAATAAAATGATAGCTTGTGATGCCGAATCTTTAATGGCATATGATAAGCACATTCAATACAGAGTGGAAAAGGGCATTATGGGATATGCTCTGCATCATAAATGTACTGATGTGGAAATTCAGAGGGCTCAAGGCACAGTGATGGACAGTTAAATATCTAATGTAGTTAGAAAGGAAATATGACCTGGGGGTGAAAATTTAAACTGAGTTGAAAATGGGTATTAGTAGGTGACAGTAATAAAGAGGAATAACAGCTAATAATGCTTGGCATTTGTATCCTTTTGTGTTTAGCAAGCACTTTATGTATCTGAATGAATAAAGACAAACCAGGTCATAATAAGATTAATATTATAATTCAAAATTTATATATGTAACAGCTGACACACACAGAAATTAAATATTATCAAAAGACACCTGCTTTCATTCTGATGCTCAAAAGCCTGTCTATCCTTCACTGAAAAGTCAAGGTTCCCAGACCTTGGGAAAACCTATTAGGGACCTTAATTCTCAAAAATATAATTGTCCATATGTATACAGCAAGCCTTTGTAAAATTGCTTATGGAAACCACGATGATTACACCATATTAAGCTTCTTGGGCTCAATTTGTCTCAGTCAGTCAGCATGGACATCCTTTACAGTTAAGGAATTTTCATTAGTACTGCCAATGGAGTCTAAGGTATGATTCATCACATCTTAAAGTGACTGCTTTAAACAAGGCAGATGAATTACACCTTAAAAATGCGTGTTTCTCTGCATTTATCACAAAGAGAACCTGCCTGCAGCAGAGCATCTGTGAATGCTGCAGTCCCACTTCGGGGGCTCTGAAAACACTCAGTGTTAATGGGCTGCTTTTGTGACATTCTGCCCTGGCTGCAAAGCCAGCAGCAGGTAAATCCTATGCACACAGAGACTTTTCTGTTCTCTAAAACTCAATCTGGTAACAAACTCCTTAAACCTGTTGGATTAAATTAAACCTGTTGATAAAATTTCTAGAAATATATACATTCTTCCATTAAATATGCGTATTTATATAACTGTTCAGCACAGCAATTTACTGCTGGCATTCTCAAAATTATACAGCTGAAAATCTGACCTGTGGTTTGTTTATTTGGTAAAATTTCTTCTTTAGCCAGGGAAAAGATGAGTGTGTCATTTTTAATGTTTGTGTCCAGTGTAGACATTTTTTCTCAGAAGTGTTGAAAACCCTGCTGTATGTAAAAAGGCCATCTAGAAATTAATTTCACAACTCTATTTCAGAGCAAGCCTCACTAACCCAGGTTATCTTTTTAATTATGATTAATTATCCTGTCAGCTAAGATGAAAGACATTAATAAAAACATAATTTTGGAAGAGCTCACAGAGAAGTTCTTCTGTTGTTCCAAATCATTTTCTGCTGGAAGTATTTGCTCCTGGTAAAGGGGTGAACTCCTGCTTTTTGCCTAGAGTACTAAATGTCCACCCAAGATTCTTTGAAAAACTTAGAGTTTCTAAATATAGGTTAAAATTTAAAACAAAAAAATGACTGCAAAGTGGTTTTGAAGACCCAAACCCCCTTGTCTCTGCAATTGTGCCGCTTCCAGAAAATCCCATTTTCCATCTCAAGATATATCTACAAAGAAGTATTAAGATTAAATATTGCAGGAGGAAAAACATTGCATTTTATCACCTGGAAGGTCAATAACAAGCAGTAAATGAGTGCAGTGGCCGAGGCCAGGGTGGGATGGGTGTTTGCACAACCACGTGTGTGTGTGCTCACACTGCACACCAGGCTCCCTGGGGGGACATGGACCCTGTGGCCAAGCACCACAGCAACCTGGCAGGACCCAAAGGTGGTCCTGGTCCTCGGTGGGGAAAGTGTTTGTGTGTTTTGGTAGCCTGAGAGGGAGAGGATGACCTTGTCGTGGGTTAGGTTGCTAAGTTTTGCTTTTCCTGGCAATTCAACGTGTTAGCTGTTGATTTTTTATTGATGATTCTGGGTGTTGAGCAAAGGTGGCAGAGAAGAGGACAAGAAGAAGGTAAAATTCATTCATGGCAAGTTTAAAAAGAAGTTTAATGGAGGAATTAAAACCTTCTGAGTGTGAGTCAATATGAATAAGTTTTGCTTTTCCTGGCAATTCAATGTGTTAGCTATTGATTTTTTATTGATGATTCTGGGTGTTGAGCAAAAGTGGCAGAGGAGAGGACAGCAAGAAGGTAAAATTCGTTCATGGCAAGTTTAAAAAGAAGTTTAAATGAGGAATTAAAACCTTCTAAGTGGGAGTCAATATGAATAAGAAGAGGCAGTCCTCAGAGGAGGGGTTATGGTTCTGATATTTTATTTACAGTGATTCTTAACAATTCAATTCTTTCATATCTCTTAGGCAAGGAGAACAGCTAAAGTAGCCATGAGATGGTAAATAATAAAAAATACTCCTGATTAAAAACAGATGCTATAATTTGTGACTTCAATACTTCAAATCTAGAGAATGGAAAATAAAGTAACAACAAAAGCTTCTGTACTAACAACCTGTTCAGGTCTCAGTGTTCATTTATTACTCAGATTTAATTCTGGATTCTCCACTGAATTCAGAACAATCAGTTCCTGTTTGAGAGGGCAGTATGCAGCTTCAGAAACCCTTAGGATTCTATCTGGTTGATCCCAGACTAAATCTCCCCTCAAACTACTCCAAGAAGGTGGTGAAAAAGTCATTGAAATCAATGGAAGAGTCTGAGTGTATTTCAAAATGTTATGCATCAGTCCCTAAAATGCAGAAAGGCTGAGGATATTTTTGAACAATATTTCAGTCAATAAAATATGTTTATACAGTTTCTGTGAGCAGTCCAGGAATTTTTGGCACTCAGTGATAGGTGCATGGGAGAAAAATCTATAATCTTATGAGTAGCATGTTCCCTTGGAAAGAAATGATCCAGAATTCCCTATCACTGGAGGAAATGTATAACAAATAAATGACTACATGAAAAAGAAAGGGAAGCTTCTTCTCTTGGCTGTTGAAACATGAGTGTCACATTATACAGTTATCTGCTGAGTTTCTCAGATGAAGACTTTTAAAATGAATACCTCTAGGATTTGGACATATAATTGATTGGTGTTTTAGGAGGACTGCTTAACCAAGAATTGATGCATTTTAAGTTTTGGAATTAAGTTTATTAATTTTGCCTTTTAGGTGTGTGTGTGTATTTTTTTCTTCTTTTTCTTTGTGATTTTATATTAAAAATTGACATAAAGTAATAGTAGCAATAGAAATTATGTTACTTTCAGATTGGGTATAGCATAGCAAAGATTTCCTATTATTCTAACTTTTTATTAATTGGGAGAAACACCTGCAGACAGCAGATGAACCATTTTAGCATCACTCTCCAACTCCTTCCTTTTGTCTCCCCTCAGCTGTATTGTAGCAGTGCCCCTGTGCAAAGGAAAACAAAGACCTGGCTTTACCCTACCAAATTTTATCCATTCCACTGCAGTGATTGAAATTAGGGCCTTGTACATCCTGGGGTCTCATAAGGCAGATGAAAACAGACATTCATCACCAGAGAGCTATTTAGCTTCTCTGGTACCAGAATTGCCTTTCTCTCTTGGTCTAGGACAGTGATAAAGATTAATTGGTACTCGTGATAAGTTGGGCTTCTATCAAGAACTTGCCTTGCCCCAACAATAATTAGCTGTAATGCTTTAAAAATTGCCACCAGACTCCAAAATCTGTGTTAATCTTTTCATGGAAAGAACCTTGAAAGACTTGACTGCAAGCCTAATTAAAGGTATCACAATCTCTATTTTGGCTCATACTGAGGATTTAGAGGCTGGGCCATGTTTAGAACCTAGACAACATTTTCAAAGAATGAGTATGAAACTGGAATTATGTATTCTTTGTTCCACATGGTGGTAAATGAGATAGAAATACAGCCCTTTTTAAAGAGCAGAGGGGTGAATCAGCCAATTCAAATCTTTTTAAAGGCTTTAATGATTGCTGGTTCAGACATTGTTATGGTAATAAATGAGATATTTTATGCTACAAGTAAAAGAAATAATTTGAACTATACATCTAAGTCTGATAGAAAAAAAATGTAAACATTTGAGAGAAAATTCTAGGGCAGCCAATGAAAATATGCAGCAGTGATCAGAAGTTAATTCTTGGGTATTGTAACAGAGTAGAAACCAATATGAAAGTGTTAAGAAAACACTAAATAAAATATTTGTATATTTCCAGCTTGAACATGGCTCTAGACACTTAAACTCAATATATATAGCAGGAACCCAATTGAACCAAAGACAAAAAAATAAATTAAAGCTATAGAGAAAAATTTATATTAAAAAAAAAATGAAAAATTGAGGATTGTTTAAAATTAGTAAGGGTAACTAATGGATGAAAAGCTTAGAGGAAATAATGAATGAACTACAAACAGTTAAACAGATGTTCCACTACAATTTGTCCCATAATACAAGAAGAGGGAATAATCAATAAAAATTTGAAACAGCATATTGTGCACTGCTCAGCAGAAGCAATTCTGGAAAACACCCACTTAGCTTGTAAATGTAATAATTTCAACATGTTCTTGCTGTCCAAAAAATTTGAAGAGAGATACAGAACTCTCACTTCTGGCATAGATATGGAATAAATGGAAATAAATGCAATAAATCTAAGCAAGATAACATAGATATTATATATAACATAATTTAGGATGTGAAGTTTATGGATAGATCTCCTCATGGGGTTTATTACACCTTGCTCTAAGTAACCTGATGCTGGGCAACTTCTAAAGAAAAATACAAAATGAGATGGGCTTCTGGCTAGGCGGATATTTGGAATCCTTTCATCTTTTTTTTTTTATTTCACTTTGTAATTCTGACCTTGTGAATAAAGAGCTCCATCACTCTGATATTCAACAGAATGATAGCTGGTATAGTAAGTCTTCCAATTTACAGGACAGATATATTCTAGTAGCATATGCTGCTAGAGACAGAGCCAGCAGTGACATCTAATCACTGTGAGAAAGCTCATTCTGACTTTGCTGCCAACAATTTAGGTTAGATAACAGACGTGCATTGACTTGATAGCAGGTGGATAAAAGGGTATAAACTGTGTTTTGTGCCTTCTGTCTGTATTACTTATAGATTAGCTGATTTGAGGGATTCAAGAGAGATTGTGTCATACAAATTTAGTTTCTGTGAGGGTTGAGTACTTGTGAAAGATGGCAGATTGGTAGCATTCGATTTGAAATTCTTGAGTTAACTACAAGGCTGAGAGAAACGTGGAGATGGTCACGTTTGTCAAAGCTTTACAATGTGTAGGATGCAGGGGTGATCAAAGCACACAGAAGTTTGTCTCCAAAATTATTAATGTCTAGTTTTTTCTTAATTTTATTATTTGATTCTCAAACGTTGCTGCTCATGAGACAAAACCAGAAGATCTGCATGTGGTGTTTTTTCATTTACTGGTTGGGGAGTGCCTGAACCAAGAACTGCTCAGAAAAGGGGTGAGACTCATTGCAGTGAGGAGAAAAAAAATGAAGAAATCCTTTTTCTGACAGGTTCCTGCTGTCCATAGGTCTGTGTCTGTTTTGAGATATGCTTTGAAATAAAACTTATTGTCACACTACTGGAAAGCACTGTGATTTATAAACCAAAACTGCTGTTTGAGTTATTCCTGTGTAATAAAGACAATCACAAAGGAAATATCCATTCTAACATTATCAGAAGGAGGACCTGAAAATGAAAATGTAGGTAATTCCATTAATTCTCTGGCCTTCTTGTTGACAAGTACAGAGAACCTAACAACCTCACTGGTGGTTCATGCCGTTATTTGACCCCTCAAAAGTGGATTGAGTCCAACAAATCTACCAGAAGAGCAGTTCTCACATGACAAAATCTTTCATCAAGGTACAATCCAGTGCAAATCTGAAGCAGCAACTTAATAAGCTATTCTTTGTGTGATTGCAATTTGTTATTGATTTTAAAAAGGGTAAAATCAGATGGTTTACAGAAATGTTCTTAAGAAGACAAGGCTAAATGATTCTGTAAATTATAGGAAGTCTTCAATAGAACCTCTGGGATGAAGATTTTTTTTCTGAGTGGAGAATGACTGAGAAATGTCAGACAGAAGGACCAAGCATGGGAATGAGGGAAGTCAGTGCAGCAGGTCCAAAGCTCGCAGCTCCAGCTGTGTCACACTTACAGATGGCCTCGTGGCCAGGGGTGAGCAGGGACAAAAGAGGCTCTTTAACAACCCTCTGCATGGCCAGAGCTCTGAGTGGGGCTGGCTCCCACCTGACAGTCAGGTGCCTGCAAGGACTTTGTGCTTGCTTCTCCTGCCATTCAGCATTCCCACTGCCACACAGCCATTTGTTCTCACCAGTGAGGAGCCTGTAGGTTCTCCCACAATGTGGAAAGTGAAGCAATGTGTTATGGCAACAAATGCATTGTGGTGCTACTGTTTTTTAAAATAAAAGACATTCACCTCCTTCAGGACTTCACACAATTCTTATTGTAAGTAGAGAACAACTTCCACTTCACTTCCTTCGTAGACTGGGGTGAACAATGTGCTTAATCTGGCAGAACTTCACATAAACAAGATATGCCTTCATCACACAGTTTCTCAGCTGAAAGGATAACATGCAGACTATGACAACGAACCAGAATTTAGCACTCCCTGGGGACACTAAAGAATAAATTTCAAGTATTTTTTCCCTGTGTATATTTTATGAATACCAATTTTAAAATGACAGCTGTAAAAGAAGAAATATTCTTTGGTTATGAACCATGTGGGAGACAGCTTTCACTAGATCACAACTTTATATTGTCATTTATATCATTATTAAATTACATTCCTAAGGAATTACCCTTATTTTATAAGTTGCATGAACATATGACACTTGCTTTATGTCTGGACAGTTTCCATCTTGTCAGGTGAAACTACTATTATTTCAGTTAGTGCTATCCTAACTCATACATTCAGTGATTCCTAGAATTTAGTACTTTGCAAGGAATGAGATGATAGGGGTTTTTTTAACAGATATTTAAGTCATAAGTGACAGTCTATACTCTTGTTAAAAGCAAGAAGAATAATTAGAGGTAAACTAATTGGTGAAAAATAGCAGTTCAGCATCATCAAAGCAGGTACCTAAAAATATAATGCTTGAGAAAAGAATGAGCTTAAGAGCTCATAAGTTTTACATTCTGCCTTTAAATTTTTAGTAGTAAGCAATGAAGTGCTGAAATGTTACAATACTATTTCTGGCAGTGTCTAAGTACTAACACTTCATTTCTGGTTGCCATTCCTGCATATAACAGGACTGACAGAGTTACTTTATGAAATGCAGCCAAATATGCAGACATACCTTTTATATCTTTTTATTTAGTTAAATTTTTATTACTTTAAATCTTAGCTACTGAAAAGTGAGGATCAAATGGATGTGAGGAAAATGCACACTACAAAATATGGTGTGAGTGGAAACCACTACAGTCAATAACCTGCAGGTTCTAAAAAATCCCACCATTGCAGGGGCACCCCTATAAACCTATGGACAAATCCAGTAGGTTTTATTGGAAACAGTGTTCATCATTCACCTGATCTTTAACTCTGATTGGGCAATTTTTTAGGGCAGATGATGCATTCCTGTGGAACCAGATGCAGTTTGGTGTAGCTGGGCTGAGTTCAGGGTTGTTGCATGCAGAGTGGATTGACAGATGTATTCTGAAATGGATGCAGCACTTGCAGCTTTCAAATATTAGTGTTACTAATAAATAGGGGACTACTTACTCTATTTATTAAACTTTCTAAAACCCAAACAGCAGCTGTAGGAAAAGAAAGATTTATCTACCAATAAAAACTGAAAGATTACATTTACCAAATCCCCATTCTTTATTGTAATGAAATTTGTCTTTCAGCTTTTAAAATGCATTTATAGAGCCAGAAATGTATTCTGGTCCACTGTCTTTGAGATGAATAACCACATTATTACTTGCCTGTCAAATCTAAGTACGGTTGTTAATAACACACAGACAGCTACTAAAAATTCAAAACATGGGAGGTTTCCTTTGGAGAAAATTGCAGTTTTAACCTCTGATTTCCCTTCTGAATCAATTACTGACTTTCATATACACCTTGCAATACCTGATCTCCAATCAGGAGTGAAAAATGGTTCAAAGAATTCAAAGATTTTTCAAACACACCTATGGAAATACACTGCCAGAGTTTTAAAATTCTACAGTCTTTATCTACAGAATCTTTATCTGTCCTCTACACATTATCCAGTAAGCATAGTAGAAGATTTACTTTATGGAAAACATTAAAAGGTATTTTTAAAATTTTGCACTTCAAATTTTATATTCTAAATGATCTACATTTGCACTCAGAAAACTCAACATCTAAACCAGGATTCTTTTCTGATGTGTATTTTAACAGTTTTATTTTTCATTAAATGAACAAAAAGAAAGATACTCCACATTTATGATAGATAGACACAAGGAAGAGCCACCTTACATAACCATAAAAATATAGGTTATTTCCCTGGTGTGAACACATTCAACACATCTGGCTAAAATTTCTGATAGATCAAAACTTTTACAAGAACACTTTTCTACTATTTTTCTACTAGGCAATGTAAAAAAGTCAATTCATTTTGGATTTAAATTTCAGTCCAGTGTGACTATTTCATTTCTGGAATCCTTTTGGTGCTTTGTGTCACTGTCATATTTTCTGGAGCCTCCCATCCAAAAGATTTTATTTCTTCCTGAACTATAGATTTGTGATTCCCAGAATGCACTGTGGAACTTTTATGGGGTATGTAAATGTAAGTGAGCAGCCCAAGCCATAGAACAAAGATAACAAAGAGTGTCCTTCATATGCCACCCATGCATTGCAAAAGTTTTTCCCTGCAGACCTTAATTGGCCACCCTCACCAAACCAGGCTGATCATCTACCAAGGAAGTGCTTGGAAAGCTCTTCTGCTGACCAAACCTATTTCTAATTTTTAGGATTTGGAAGATCTGGTATACTGAGGATGAACATTAAAAGCAAGCTGTATAATTAAGCTAATTCACTTATTTCACATTGCAGCAGTAAAAAAGTACTGCTGGGGTCTTCTCCAGGTGTATTGCAGCTCCAGAGTCGAGCTCAGTGTCAGTCTGAATTTTGGTGTGCAGACTCCAGCCAAGTGTGCAATGGCAGATCTTAAACCATCTCTCCACAGAAGAAATGAGAAGTGAACTCACAACTGAGATGCTGCCAATATCACCCTGCAGAGCAGGTAAAGATTGCACAAACATCTACACAGGGCTTCAGGGCTTGCTGAAGTGGTTAAAAAGAGTTTACTTAAAAAGTAAGATACTTCCCTAATAAGGGTTTTTTTTAATTTGTCAAGCTCCAGTTAAAAATATTTTAATCATATTTTTCTGATGGCCACATCAAAAGATTTGTATAAAATACAATTTTTGCAGTAAAACAAGAACATTGTTAGCAGGCTACCTTTCCAACCTTATTCAGAAACATGATAGTCTTAGCCCATATTCACATTCATTCCATTTAGCATCACATGTCAAATCAAGCAAACAAATATCTCACATTTGAGGTGTTTCATCACTGTGTTTAAAAAAAAATCATCCCAAGAGGTTCAGCTCATTATCAAAAATTTCACTGATAGGGTCCTCCTGTGCCTGCATCCTCATCCATGCATTTGCCAGCTCTGGAAAACCCAATCCCACTGCACTGCCAACTCTCCTTTCAAGAAAGTCAACAGATAATTACTCAATCTGTTCATGCAGTGCAAATAACTTGGCATTCTGGGAGCCTTCCACTGCAACAGGAAATAATCTGTACTTTGTGGGGCTGCAAACACCTCTCCTGAATTCAAATTCCATGCTCTTCTAATGCCCCCACATGAGGCAACAGTGGTACCATGCAAATATTTTTGAAATTACAGAGCTGGCTTGGAGGTTGGATTACTATTTTTGACAGCTCTTTCCTGTCAGATATTGCACTTGGTAAAACCCAGTGTACATCTGCATGATGTGCTGCTTTTCAAACAAAAGCATCTGCCTTCTGTGGTATCTCTTGTCTCCAAGATTGCTGCATGAAAAGCCTACAGCTCTCTGCCCCCACCCCATCAGCTTGCCTCATTACAGTCAAATTACTTTAGAGTATATAAAGCTATTTATTTTTTCCCTAAGGCTGTTACACAGTAGCTTTAAAAAAGAAAAAAAAGTTCCTCTTGTGATACATGTGGGTTCTCAGTTGAATAGCTCTATTTTCAATTATTTCATTTCATATATATCTACATGACCTGCTACATTCTACACATTCCAGAGGAACACAAGGGCAATGTCTTTGGCCAATCAAAGATGTTTTGTGAGAAGTTTCAGAGCCTGATTGACAGTTACAAGTGGACAGACAGTTACAGATACAGTAAAACAAAGTGCAGTTGCTTTGTCAGTTGTCTTTAGATAAATAAAATACCCCCCCACAGATATCCAACTGTTGGAGTATCTTTTCAACTACTCGAATAAAGAAAGAATTTATTGTTCTTGTGTGCTTGATGATCTATGCTTGCATACATGTGATTCATATTTCATGTGTGCATGCACTTCTTAAACATGACAGGAATAAATACATTTTAACCTGCAGGTAATAAAGTGGAAAGAAATATTAGAACATCAAGGGACATAGAAAAATTGTGGTGTAAGAGAATCTTAACTTCATGTAAGATTAATTTGAATGAATGTAATTTTCTATAGCTGCCTTGTCATGATGACTCATCATTTTATATAATTAATTTACAGTAATAAAATCAAGATAAGACTAGATTATAAGGAACAGAAGTATTCTTCATTCTTCTAAGAAAGGCAGTTACAGAGAATCGTATGAACATAACAAAAATGCATCATGCTCCCCAAAAGAAAGATTACTTAAAACTATAATAAACAGAAGAGGATTAGGCATTGTCCTTTGCAGTATAAAAAGATTCCCCACAGTTTTTTCAACAGCAAAAAAAAAAAAGGCAATACAAATAATATGGTGTAAGTAGGATGGAAAAGGATGTGAATAACCTTGAGTCAGCCTTGTGTAAGGCTGCCAAAGGTCTATCAACACCTTCTTATTAGAGCTGCAGCAAGAGCTCTCGAGAGACTTAAGCCCCTCTAAATCTGTGAGCTCACTGAAATCACCAATAAGATCCCCACTGATGAGGGACCATGAAACTGCCCCACTGGGCAGCTCATTCATCAGCCACTCTCAAAGTGCTCAAGAAAAGCTAAACGAGCTGATGAAAACAGATGCTACACAAAAGATTGCTGTATTAAAGCATCCTAAAATCAAAATGTAATTCTTTTTGGCAGGGGACCACAGAGAGGTGCAGAGAATAGCAGATGAGAACTGGGGGTGAGGAGGTGAATAGATGATTTGGTTAAGCCCTGGTAGAGCTTAAATTTGCTTTCTTTTGTTCTTGATGTAAATATACTGTATAGGAAGGATGGTAGACAAAACACCAGAAACTAAATTTCCTCTTACTACTCAGGAAGAGCTATGTTCTAGCTAATGTTGATTATGTCCAGAATCAGTCAGTGTGTAAAAAAACATTAAAATTGCTGGAAAAAAAAAGCCCAACTAATGAAAAATACATTCAAATTTTATTATAACCTGGCTAATATTTCTTTATTAAAACATTGATATTTGGAATTTTTTTTTATATCTAGACCAAACTTGTTTACGGCTGAATTATATTTTTTGTGACTGCTCTAATCAATAGAGATAAATATGAAATTCTAAGGCTCCATTTGAACCATATTAAAAGAAACAAATAAAACAGCTCCATCAAACCATTTTCATGTTCATTTCTTCCCATTAGCAGTAAAGATTTTGATAGTGGCCAACTTAGATGTAAATGCCTGCATGATGGATGTCTAAAGGTAGGCAAGGGATCATCTCATCCCTCAGGACAGGCATAAAAATTCCTTTTCCTCTTTATCAGAACAAGCACTGCAAAGTCAGAATTTACGTCTTCTCTGGCAGAAATGGTGCAGCAACCTAAGTCTTGCTCTCTGGCTTTTCTTATGCACATTTAGAATAAAATAAGGGGTATGAATGCTTTCAGTAAATTGGCATTTTAAGCAGAACCTCTTTATTCGCAGTACCAGTGTTATTAATGCTTCTTAAACCTTCCACTGCCACTGTAGTTGAGCCCACCAAGCTCAGCATGGTCTGAATTAGAAGAGTAACTTTAAACTTCTGCTGGGGATTGATCAACAGCAAAGGTACCTTCTCTCTGGTCCCTGTGGGCAGAATTTGCTTTCAGAATTTGCTTTGTGTGATGAATGCTCTTAGAAGTGATGTCAAACCACTACACAACTGTACAGAAAAACCTTCAGGCTACTTCAGATCTGGGGATGTTTCTTGACATCTCTTCACTTAGCTACCATTCCCATTTCTCATGGTTCAGTGAGAAATCTGGGCAAATCTTTCACAAAGGAGATGGAAATAAAAACTGTCCATCTCTCTGTGTGTTGTTGCCATCCCTGGAGTTTTTTGTCCATTCATAACCAAACCCAAAAATCTTATTTTTTCAAATACTAAAAGCTCCTACTCATTTTATATGAATGAGTTCCTGGTTATAGCAATGGCTCTAATCAGCATTTCCTTGAAGGAAGAGCCTTTGTAATCCAGTAATTTGCTTGTTCCAGGAGGGGGTAGCCATCTGGCCAGTGAGCCCACATGTATGTTTGGACAGTGAGCACATGTGCAGCTGTAAATCTGCTGCAGCATATGCTGCTGCTTGTCCAGCCAGTGGAAGACACAAGAGGAGAGAAGGTAGCAAGGAGTATGTGAAAAGTCCTGCCAAGAGGGTTAAAGAAAGGTGAAAATAAGTCTTCATTTTTGTTGCCAACAAAAAGGGCCATATATGCTTTCATATATGTACCCTTCCTGGTTCCACAACCATGAACCATAGAGCTTCATTAAAGTGAAGCTTTAATTCTTTTCAGGAATGTCACAGGTCCTCCAAACTCTGCTTATTTTTCACATCTTCTCTATTTTTGTTCTTAAGAAAACAATGTCTGTTAAGATTTGTGAGCGGGGATTTGGAGGCTTACTGGTGACAAGGAGGAGGAAGTCTGTATTAGCATTATCATGAAACATTATAGAGAAGCATATGCAGAATCCAGCTGACACCACACTTCCTCACAGAGGGCAGTGCACTTGAATAGTCTGAGTGCTTAAAATGCATGGAGTGAATATATGAAATATTTGAAAACAGATTATATTTTATCTCCAGGCACATGGTGAGGGTGGCTTCAGAGAGCTGCTGAAAAAAGAATAGGTTTGAAGACCAATGTTTTTCATCCTTTTTAATAAGCTGTTTTAGACAAAACTGATATTCACAGGGTGAAAGGGAAGACTTTCTGCATTGCTAAGAAATGAGCCCCAATCCTGGATATTCAATAGGAAGGCAAGCTTGTCAGGCTGTCAGAGAAGCACCAGACTGCTCATGCAGCCAGTTAGCCTTCGTGTAAGCTGCTTAACTACCTTCTCTGCAGAGCTTTACATTGGAGATTAATGGTAGGCACAGCAAACTGAAAGGCAAGATTTACCAATGAACTCAAATACTGAATGAAATACCCCATAAACAAAATGATATTCTCTAAATCTTCAGATTCCTGGAAGGCCTATACCAATGCCAGGGAGAAAAAGAATCAAAGTGAGCAGCCAAGAAAGTAATTGCATTCTTTCATAAGCAATTTCTCAATCAATGGAAATTTTTTTTGTCTGTGCTAAGTTAGAAATAAAAACATTTTTTAATTGAAGAAAACAATGTAGAGATAAAAAAAATGCTTTCTTTGAAGAAAAGAAATCTTATATTTCTGCAAGATGAAAAGTCTGGCCCTGAAAATTTCAGTAACCTAGCAGAAATAATTCAAAGCTACACCATGCCAAAAGCTTAGTTTGGCTAACAACCCGTGTCCTTTTAGGTACAGTCCAAAATCTCAGTCCTTAAGCTTCTGTCTACTTCTGCAATCACCTGAAAAGCTTGAAGACAGATATATGAAAATGTTTAGGAAACTGACTCCTACTTGCTTCATAAAATCTTGCTTGGATCTGATCTAAACTTCCACAAGTGAAGTTCCTGAGTGTTTGTTTGTCTATGTGTGGAATTATCCTCTTCCAGGCACAATTGCACACTTAGGTTTCTTTTTAATTCATAAGTCCTTTCCTTCATTGATCTTGCCTGGAAATCATATTCTTGTTGGCACGCTTTCCTTACACCAAGAGCAACACAATAAAAGGAGAGGAAAACCTCTTTTACTATTTTATGCGTTAGTAATTAGCATATTCAGTTAGGAAATGGAGAATCCTCCTTCCTTTGAGCAGATTTTAACTGGAAAATCCAATTCTTTAGATCATTCTATTTGGCTTTATCATTCCAGTGGACGCTATTCCATCTTTTATGTTTCAGAATTTATATATTTCAGAATTCCCTGAGATATGATGTTCAGAAAGCTCAATGAAGAGGTGAAGTAATGCTTTTCTAGTCAATAGAAAGCACTGAACATGGTCTTATTTAATCCTGGATGTTACAACCCTTGAAAGAACACAGTGAGACCAACTGGAGGAAAAAGGACAAGACCAGGCCTGAGAGTGTCTGAGGACATTGAAGAAGGTCCTGAGTGAGCCCCATCACTCTGCAACATCCCCCCACTGCATCCCTACCTAGAGGGGGAGGTGGAGACAGCAAACCTGAGGACATCCTGAATACAGAAGCATCATGAACTGCACAGTAATGTTGTCTTACTGGTGATATTTAAATATATTTTATTGTTCCTTTCTGCTGTTGCTCTAAAACATGCCTTAATGCACGGTAAGGGCTGACACTGTATTTTTAGTCACTTGCTGCTCATAGAAACTTATTTGTGATAGAAAATTTAGTGCAGTAATTAATGTAATTTAACCAAAGCTGAGTCAGGACAGGGGTTTGTTCTGGTCCCAGAGCATCTCTGCCAGCAGAACAAACAGCACTTCACCCTTCATCAGGGCAAAAACAGACCCCTGAACCTGAGGGAAACAGGGTGCCAGAAGCCCCTGCTCCTGGGGTTGTCCCCCAAAACCTTTGCAGCTTTTTCTGATCAGAAGGCCAGCTGGGCATCAGCTGATCCTCCACATGAAGGGGCATCTCAAGTCTGTGCCCTGTGTAGGGAGCTCAGGCATTTTGTTGGAGGCTGCAGTGCATAACAAGTGCCAAATTACCTACATCATTTGGGTCTTTGATGTCTCTGTTATGACTGTGTGACCTGGCTCCTGGAGAACCTGCAAAACAGGGGCCAATTAATAGGTTTTCACCTTTATATTTCTTGGTAATGTTTGCATTGTTTGGCTTCCAGCTGTAGAATAAACATGAGTGTAATTTAACACATAGCAGCTGGAAAGTGTGCAGGGCACAGTGCAAAAATGGCTCAGAAAAAGGGACATTTCCAACACATATGAGATTTTATCCAGAAAAAAAACCCCAAAAATTCATTTTCTTGTAAAGACATATTTTTTTCTACTTGAGGAATTTTGCATTGAATGAAGTTTGTTGTACAACAATAAGTAGTACAAACATTTTAAGGGTGTCAGATGCTGGATTACACTTGATTGTTTGTCACTCTTGGTTCTGGCCCTCTGCTTCACTGCAGAACAGAGTCCTGAAACTGCTTAGAAGATTAAAGCTTGGATAAATATTTTTGTAAGGGTGGATTGTTAAGAAAGGAAAAGTATAATGTTCTATATACCTAACCATTATTTATCTGTTTACTTTTGTAATTTACAGTGTGGGACAGGTTTCCCTGAAGACTCCTGAGAGCAGCCATGACTTCTGAAATATTTGATGAAACCTTATCAATATTGTCTATATTTCCCAAGTACATTTTTTCCTGCACAAGACAAATAGCAGGTGAAACACCATTGAAGGTTTCATGTTAATATGGATTATTTGCAAGATGAAAGGCTATGAGTACAACATCCTGAAGGAATTCTCTCCTTTTCAGCACAGAGAAGCATTGCTGAGAGCCATAAGTCAAAGGATGTCATCCTTCCAAATGCACAGCAAACATATCCTACACTTGTTGGTATTTAGTGTACTATCAAGTAGAATAAGTTTAATTACACCTCACTAATAGTACAACACTTTTTTTTCTAAATCCAACATTATGTACAAGTTCAGTCTGACAGACATGTTTTAAAAATATTAAGGAAAAATGAAAAAAAAAAGATGAAAAAAGGAAAAAGGGATTTATCTTTGAAGCTAGTAGTGTTCCAGATTAGGATTTCTTGCACTGATTGTGTCCCTGACTGCTTAGGTTTCCTTGTTCTCTTTATATGATGAGAATGGATCTCCTTACATGAATTTCTGGCAAAATCATCAGAAGTCACAGGATGGTGGTTTTGTTTATGTTTATTAAATCAGAAAATTTTACTAATCAATATGTTTATCAGGTCAGAAGATTTTTCTAACCAATAATGTGATCTGTACCTCTCAGGAACTGAATTTTTACTGAATTTACATGGGAGAACATTTTTATGATGTAGCATAGATTCAACAATAACAGCAGTTGTTATCTTGGAAAAAAAAATTACTATTTGTGAGAATTTTAAATTCAGTAAAACTAGAATGATCATGAAAGTTATTTCAGCCACTTGTAAGACATCAGAGGTTTTCATTACTGGAAAATATTTTTAAATTTTTCTGGCATTTTTTAATTTTTTTAATTTTTTTGTAGTTAAACAGGTTTATTGACAAATCTGAAACTGATTACAGTGGTTGATTTGACTTATTAATTTTAACACTGTACACAAAGTGGGAAAACAAATACTTTTTTTCCAGCTGTTGTGGTATAGTTTTTATCAGAAATATCTCTGATTTTACAAGAGAATTTCTTTATGCTAATTATAGTAAAGGAAGAA
>JACBWW010000106.1:722089-742087 GCA_020086605.1 Lanius collurio
GGGGGACAGAGCACCGACCTGGGCAGAGTCAGCGAGGTGAGAGGGGGGGCTTTGTGTCCTGCTGGTTTTATCCCAGCCAGGGGGAAAGGGGATCCCAGAGATGGGACAAACCCCCACCAGCTCAGAGCCCGGGGGGCTGGAACCTAAGGCAGCCCTGACTCAGTGACAGGGCAGGGACCCGGCCGGGGGGGATCCACCCCAACACTCTGCCTCTGGCATCTGCCTTATCGTGGTGTGCAATAAAAGCTGCTCTGGGGTGCCCACGCAGGGACCCCTCTACCTCCGTTATCCCCTCGGTGTCGCGGAGCCCCCCGAGCCGCAGCCGGGGCTGCCCCGAGGGCTGCGGGCAGCGGAGCCGTCCCCGAGGGCCCCGCTGCGCTCTCCGGGAGGGTTTGCAGCTCGCTAAACCAACGCACCAAACCCAACCATCACAACGGTCCGGGGCAGCAACACCTCTGCTCTTGTCATAAATTAACCCCACAGGTAAAAACTTGCTCATGGGCAATGGGAAAATGGGTAAATCGGTACAAAGAATGCACATCTGGAGTAGAATGCTGGATTACTAATCCCAAAAAGAGAATGCTGTGAAAAAAACAAAATTAAATTGGTGATTGGAACAAAAATTTTTTTGTGAGTGAGGAAAAGAGTTTCTTATTGATTCTTCCTGCCCCTCCATCTATCGCCCCCTCATCATCTTCTACAACTACTTTGCCATTTTTGAAGGTCAGGCTGAATCTCAACATATGTTTTTAATCTGAGGTCTTAAAGCAGCATTTCCTAAACTAGGAAATCTGGAAGCAAGCCTGAAAGTGCAAATAGAAGTGGAGTCGTGAATGGAAAAGTTTGGCAACTGTGGTATAAAGCTTACTCATTCCACCCAACCAGACTTTCAGGAAGATGGGCTCGGTTTACAACTGAATTAAGCAGCTCCTTGCATTGATGGCCTTCAGAAAAAGGCAGCTTGTAGAGCTGTGCTCCCTGTGATGCTCTCCAAGTCACAGCCCTCATTATAAAACTCAAATATTTTCAGCAGTATTTAGTCTGTCCTGTGCAATAGATCTTTTAACATAATTCTCTGAGGAATTCTGCTATGAGAACAAACAACCCTTCTCCCTTCCCCATGTCCCCTGTGGGTTCTGGCTCCTTCACAAAATGGCCTCATGTATAAAGGCAAGCACAAGGCTGTCACTGTGGGATCTGATGAAAGAATGGAACCCTGCTGCTGGTGATGTTGAAATTATCTCACAATTACTGGCTGCAATCCTGTCCTTGCAGGCAATGGCAAAAATTCCCTGGCAGACTGTGTGGGAGACAGGGATTTCCCTCTTGTCAGAGGCTGTGGAGGGTGAATTTCTCAGTGTGGGGGTGTTTGTGGTTAGTGTTGCTGCAGTTGTACTGTGAGTGGTTCTAAGAAATTCCCTGTCCCCAAATTTCAGTGTAATGGATAAAATAATTCAGTGGTTGGAACTCAGTCTTCTCAACAGTGGTTTTATGATTTGGGGCATCAAAGAAGAAAACTTTGGCAGGGATTTGTGTGGGAAAAAAGATAGGACAGAAAGAGTGTGATCCATGGGCTGCTTTCAGGGCTTGTTTCATGTGTAACCTTCATATTTTAAATTTAATTTTTTATTTATTTGCCTTGATTTTTTTTTTTTTTTTTAGTTGTGTTTACTCCCATTTACTTCCATTAGGNTAAATATCATGAATTTCAAACTGTTTAAAAATCTTTCAAAACTGCTCAGCATGCAACTGCTTTTATAGTTACATGAGCTTTTAAAATGCACATTTCCTGAAAGGCAAGCAAGCGGGAATAATTACTATTCATTTTTTTCCTCTCAGCTTAGAGAGTTAAATTGTACTCAACAGTTATTTCTCCCTAGTGCATGATACAGCAGAAATCCTTCCAGGGCAAATGCACTGCAATCACAGAGTTGGCTTCAACAGCAGAAGCACTAAAAGAAGTAATTCAGATTAATGAATGGATGATGTAGATACACTCTGTCAGCACTGTTTGCTACAGGGATCTCCTAAAGCTCTGGAAATGAAGACTTCCTCTGGAAAGTTTGTGTGCTCTGCCTGTGGTAGGTACTGATGATCTGTTCTTTTAAGGACCCTATTTCTCCCCACTCCACTGATTTCAGAAAGCTTACCTTTTCTTTTTGAACATGAAAAGGCTGGACATTACAAATAACAAAACTCAAGTGTCAAAAGACTTCATCACTGTCAGCAAGAAGCTCGTGATGTTTTCTCAAAGAACAACCCACACATTCATCTGTCTTTAATAAAGGCAGATCTGCCTGGCTGTATCAGCTGATGTGCCCTGGTTGCCTTGGAATAAGAATCATTTGTTGCTTTTTTTTCAGTGGGAGGGTACTCAAGATTTATGGGTGTGCTGAGAAAACATGGGAGGAATCTGCCTGGAGGGCTGATTGATCTCCACGGTGTGAAAGATAAATTCAGTGAAGTGCATTTATACACACTGTCCTTGGCTTGCAGAGCAGCTTTCCAAGGGTAAGCCTCACCCAGCCTCTTGAGAAACAACTTATTTAGTAGTTTCTTCTCCATGTGATTTGTTAATTTATGGGAACAGAAGTGTTGAGACTTGTTGCAGAAATGCAAGTAATCCTATTAATGAATGTGGTTCTGAAATGGGAGTTTGTGGGAAACAAGATCTTGAAGTTGTGAAACACATATATTCATATCCTTTAACATGCTTAAATGTTCCAGAAGTTAAGCAAGGTGTTATGAGAAGATCCTACAACATTTTATAGCAAATTCTTGAGAAATTAAAAAAGAAAATTACAATTTGTCAATGTTCAGACTAATTAGGTACAACAAAGAAATTCTTTATAGAAGATGCCACCAACAACTTGATATAGTAAAAATAAAAAAAAATCTAACTGGGCCAAAAGGACAATTTGGTATAATACAAGCAATTAGCTGTTTAACCACAAACACTTTATACTGGTCTAATCTCATTCCTGGAGCTAAACTATGAAGTGTGAGTATGTTCTTCTAGGAGAGAGCTCGATATTGCTTTTCTGGTTCCATCATGCCTTAATCCTGCCTTCTGACCTCAATAATCTAGTCATTAGCAGAGTCATTTAAGATCATAATATCTTCTGTCATGCAAAGTAGCAGAGATTTAACCCTGGGACTCCAAACTCCTGTGCTAGCTTAGAAAGTAGTGTAGCTTCCTTTCTTTCTTTTTAAATACCCTGTTTGCATAAAATGTTCAGACCCTTGCTAAAGGAAGAAAGAATGATAGCCACTAACACCATGAATACAACTAAAAGCTCTCATATTTTTCCCACATAAACATTTTGTACCTGATATCCACTACTTTAGTGTTCCAGTCATTAGATGTAAATATAAAAAGAAAACATCACATTTTCATGGAATCACAAAATCCATCACTCTTTATGAAAAAACCTTTCCATCCAAAGAGTTTTTAGAGAGGCTGCAGGTCAGATAAAAATCCCTATCATTCCTAGGTACACAGTAACTCACTGCCATCATTAGCTGCATTAAACTGTAGATTTATTGGTGCTGAACCATCAGTCTCAGGTGAAATTTTTAAAAGCTCTCTAGCCAAACTAGGAATTCTGATGTTTGCAGGACTGAAGATCCCAGCTGATATTTCTGCAGTTAGAAGCAGAAATGGTGGGGGTTAGGAAGCTTGGGTTTCTGGAAGCAGATTTAGGACCAAGCAATCCCAAAGAAAGGGATCATGCTTTTGCACACAGACCAAAGGGGGTTTACTCTCATTCTGACTATGTTACATTATAGCATTTACAATGTTTAATAGCTCATAACACCTATTCTTGTGTGCACAGAGTACATATATGCTAGTGGGCATCTTTTGTTTTATATGTGTTAGCAATGAAAAATTGGATTATGACCTTAGTTACAATCCCTCTCCCATCTGAAGGAGTCTTTCCTAATCTTAATATCTTTTATAGTTCTTTCTAAATGTACAGGTGGATTCCTACTTGCAAATATCTTTTATAGTTCTTTCTAAATGTACAGGTGGATTCCTACTTGCAAATGTCATCATACCTTGTTACCAGCTGTACAGGTCGTGTAACACTTCATGTTGTTAGCTTTATTTTATTGCCTTCCTAGTTGTGCTCTAATTAGCCATCACACAGAATAAACTCATAAACTCCCTCAGTATCTATTATGATGCTTGTTTTGATATAACTGTGCCTTTTAAAATAGGTGAGTTATTGACCTTATTGACTTACACCACATTTCCACTGCAGCTACTGCTAAATAGAGAAGTTGAGACAAAAAATAAAAAAGCTAGATGTTTATGGGAAAAGCATTTACCTATTTGCTATCTGAAACTGATGTTCAGTGTTGATGGAAGGGAAAATAAGTCTTTCAGTCTAAGCTGTAGGTAGGATATTTCCAGGTGTCAGCAGCACAGAGACCTACCAGTGTTATCTTCCTAAAGCATCAGGGAGTCTATTTCAGACTTCAGGAAATTTGTGAATTTAAGTCTGCTTACACCAGCTCCATTAGTGAACCCTGGTTTTAACCCAAATGAAGGATAAATCCAGTTGTACATATCCCTGTTGAACAAAACTTTGTATTTTGCTCAGAGATCATGCAAAGAGAAAGCAGAGCTCAGATGTGTCTGAGAAACTGAGTGTAGACAAACCTGTGCAGGGCCAGCAATAGCTGTTGGTCCTTCAGGTAGCAGCACAGAACACTGTCCATGCCTCCACACCCAGCAGAGGTCACAAAATGTCTTGAGAAAGCTCCAGGGTGCATTTTACACACATCTCCAAACTGGATCAGCACACAGACCTTCAAGGAGCATCCCAAGGCAATCACGATATGCAGGTAAGCTCAGTGTTTAACACACAAGAATTTGAGATTATTTGTTTATAAGCACCTGCAGTGCTTCAAATGCTGACAACTGTGTGCTAATTCTCTCATACTATTATTTTATTTTGTTGGCTCTTGTTCAGGATCTTCTTGGGTTTAGTTCACCTAATTTTGAACTGTGCATGAACATTGGTCTCTAATTGCCTGTGGAGACCATAAATTAGCAGACTACAGGATGTCAGCCCAGAGAACATCCTCAGCTTAACATTAGAATTTTCTGAAAGCAATGGCCCCTTTTATGCCAGCCAGAAATAAAGACTTTTGTGCTGCATTCCAGACAGTGGGAAGATGGTCAGACACTACCAGTTAAGCATAGAAGAGAGGGAAAAATAAACAAGGACCCTGTACCAGTTCTCGAGTTCAACAGGAGGAATCACTGCTTCTTGGGTTTACCCAACCATCCAGTGCTGTGCTTGTCTTCTTGCACACTCTGATTCTTTTTATGGCATCTGTTTAGGAAAAATGCACTAAATTCCTACTGAAGTGTGATTACATGGGAGGCTGACACAAGGTTACTGTAGAACTGTAGAACCAAACTTTGCCAGGCTAGAAAGCCAAAAAGTACTTCAGTGGTGCTTTTAGTTGTCTTCATTGTGAGCCTATTGCCTCCAATACAATATTTTGTTCCATAAAGTGTTACAAAGATGCAAACAAAAGATTAATCCCTGCCCAAAGCACGAGTTTAAATAGAAAAGGCAGGCCAGGCCAGAAACATGATTCTAATACTTTCAGGTGATTCAGATCATGTAGACTCTTTTGGAGCAGTGGCTGATGAACAACCCCCACATGGCCCATAAAGGGATGTAAACCTTGAGGACCTAAAGAGAACACACTGGTGGGAAGACAAGAACTCTCAATATGAACAAATTGACTTCCACCACTTTCCTCATATTCACTTCTGCTTTCTCATGGCATTACTTGATGGACTTAAAGAAAGGGGGAGTGAAGAAGGAGGAGTGACCAGATCTGTTGAGAGTTAAGAAGCCATTTTAATGGATATTAATTTCCTAATGAAAAAGGCATTTTTCTCACTCTAAGAGCAACATAGAGTCCAAGAAAAATTTTGCAAATTTATGAGCACATCTTCAGAACAAAAGAAATCTGATAATTTCACGTGATCTTTGAAGCAGCCACTGATCACACAGGGATGAAGGAGGCAGCAGATTTTTCAGAGACCCACAGAGTATTAGAGGGATGGGATGATGATTTTCATGGGCACACCTCCTCTCCAACACCCTTGTACTCAACTGTACCAGTGCCAGTGCTGTATAAACAGGCTCATTATTAGACTACTCTTCTTCCACATGTAGCAGTGCAGCAGATCCTGCCTGCATGAAGCTATATTTTTCTTTCTCAGAAGGTACAGAAAGAAATAACTTACTTTAAAGGAAGGAAATCTTACAGAACATTTCACATGTTTCACATTTGCACATGATTTCTTTTTCCTTTACCTCTTTTTTTATTTTTTTTTTTTGGCAAATATCTCCCTCATGGTGTTGGTGAGGGAAAAAGTAAGATCCAACCAGTCTGACATTTAAAACCAAATGTCTCAAGGTAAGAATAAGAACAGCCGTCAGTAGGAATTAGCAGGAGCCAGCACTTGAGATGAGGTTGGTATTTGACAGTGTTCATGAATACATTTCACACCGAAGATGTTACTTTTCTGACTTTAGGTTTCCCTTTTCTTTTTAAGCAATATCTGGCCTACTAACCCTTTTAATGTTATGAAGTGGTACAATATTTTATACATGACAAGCATGAGGGAAGAACCCTATTATCATTCTCCCATGTACGTGTTGTAACATGAATTAATGCAAGGAGGGAAAAATTCATCCATTTCATGAGGACAGCTGAAACATTTGCTGCCAAAATTCCTTGCCTGTCATTTATTACTGACATTGAGAACATTTTTTACACACTTGTGAAAGAGCTTTCCAAAAAAACATTGGAGTTTATGAATTGCTTCCAAATTTGCAGCTGATAAAGTTGAATTTTCAATACCTTTCAGGACTTACATTCCTCTGTGGCTTTGGAAGTAACCTGTACATTTAAATTGCCTTACATGGCAATTTAGATTTGCTCATAATTTGCTACATGCTTGGTGAGGTTTTTCTGGGGCTGTTATTCCATTTAACAGTTAGGTCAGTGCATTCTTATGTCTCCTGCAGAGCAACTCTGCTCAGGAGGGGGAAACCCTTTGAAATTCGTCAAGGTTTCCAAATTCCTTTTGTAAGAGTAAATATTTTGTGGATCTCTAATGCAGCCTACTGTTAAAGTACAGGGAATACTTGTCAGACCACACTATAATTACCATATTCATGATGGTAATTAAGTCTGCAGAGCACTAAACTATTTTGACAAATTTTCTCTGACTCAAAGGGGAACTGAGGGTTTTCTTCCTTTTCTCAAGGTTGCTTAGTAGCCTATAGAATTTGAAATTTAGCCTATAGAATTTGAAATTGTATTAGGGAAATAGATATTTTAGAAAACCTGAATACTTTATTAATCTGTAATTTTATTTAGTCCCTTTATTTCTGGAACATTTTTCAAACAATTTTAGCAGAAAAAAAAGCCATGTAAAACATCTGTGAAGTATGCAGAGGCCAATGTGTATTTATATCAGAAGGTAAATCAAAACAGAATGTTGTCCTTGAAGGAGAAGAACAAAAATCAGGAATTTACTACAATAAAACATTTCCACCCTCAAAGGGGAAACTTATCAGGACTGAAGTTTTCCAAAGGAACATATCAAATTTGACAAAGCTATCACATGGAAGTTCTGGTAGAAGTTAGAGACAATGAGAGAGAGAGGGGGATAATCTAATCAAATGCACTTCCCAGACAACAGCAAAATGCCTCCAAACTATTTCTTGGACACCAAACCAAGCCTGGCCACTGCAGGAGAGAGTATGAATTTTAAACAAAACCTACATAGTGAGTGTCCTGTTAATTGAATGGTAAAGATGATCATGGAACTCTTGCTGTTAATTGATTAAAAAGGATTAACTATCCTCCTATTTTATATTTTATTTTAAAACACGATGTAAATGATGTTTCCTGAGTATCTACCTGACTGTAAAAATATGCTTTGTGGTTCTTACCAATCTGTGACTGAGAGATAAATAAAATACAAAACTCTAAATCTCTAAGCCTTTCTTTTCTCAAATTTTCCCAATTGCCTGAGCACTCCACTGCTTTACAGCCTTCCTGAGTGTTTGATATGAAAGAGCTCAACACTTACATAAAACCAGACCTATATGCATTTTATTGGCTGGGATGTAGAATTCTTACACTTTTCCCAAAATATCTCAGAGCCAGTATTTCTGTACTTTTCTGTAGGTTTTTCACACAGACCTCAAGGAAGCAAAGACACAGAGACCTGTCTGTGTATCCCCAGGTATTTCCAAATATACCCCTCCTTGTTTGAGTGTATTGCTCTTTACAGCTATTTGTTCATTGCCTTCTCTATTCTGGCACAGTTTCTGGCAGATAAAAATATCTGTGGAAATTGGTTCTCTCTCACTTTTATAGTTTCTCACCATTCAGCTTTTTCCTCTCACCAACAGCTGTGGGCAGTTTCTCATACAGTTGTATGCTCCAAAGTGGATTTTTGAGAATTTTGGGTAAAAAAGACAGGAAAGGTGAGTCCCTGGAGGGGAGTAAGGCAGTGCCACTTTAGTGGCAATACCAAAAGTGGTGAATACATTTTAGAGTTGCTTTAAATAAATTTTAATTATTATGTGTGATTTAACTGAAATTCCCATTCTGATCCAGCAGCATTAAAGCAAGAATCTGTTTTCTTAACACCCAATGTCTGCCTGAGCTCATTTTAGTGCTTGAATCTCTACCTGTCTTCAGCATGACTAATGCATGTCTTCAAAGTTTGTTTGAGGCTGCAGTGCTTAGCTGAAAAGAAATCTGGATTATTCTGCTGAATAAGCCTGCTATGGCAGGACAGTCAATAACAAATCTGTTTCAGACAGATTTGAAAAAAAAATCATCCTTTTGTACTTAATTTATTCAATATTTATATTTAATTTATCCAATATTTATTCAATATTTAATAATTTGTTTTACTTAAATGAGAAATAAGGATAGTCTATAACTTCTTTGGACCTTAAAATGCCTTCTTGAATGAAAGCTACATTTAAAATAATATATTTTCCTAGCACAATCTGCATATCTTAGTTTCTGTGACTGTAATATTATGATATGGAAAAAATTAAGGTGTTCTTTCTTTCCTCTCTGCCCCAGCACTCTGGGCAGTGCTTTCCTGCTTCCTACCAACACTTTGCTGCCCTTCCAGCTGGGAGGAGACAAACTTTGGGGAGGGGAGGATGTTGTAGACAGGCTCCCTAAAACCTCTGAGTTAAACTTGCAGAACAATGAGATAAGGAATGCAGTAAGCTGGCCTTGCACAAAAGCTGCCATCTCTTGGAACTATATTTTTACTCAAATAAATCAGAACTTAAGAACATGTTGCACAGATAATGCTTCAAGGCTTATTAAGGATAGCTGGTACTTTTAAGTACAGTTAGGGTATAAAAGCAACCAAATGTTCTTGGATACTGAATTCTGTGTAAAATGTGGAAAAAGGGGGGAAGGGAAAGTCTGCAAGAATCAAAAGAGAAGAAAAGATGTGTGAAATCTATACTTCCCATTCTTTTACTGACAGCTTGTCTTTTTTAAGGTCATATCCTCCCATAAATTTGAAAGATGCATAGAAATATTCTTACAAAAAACATTTTCTAAATAAACTCTGATATTTTTTTTTCCACTGAGTGTTTTTCAAGGTGAAACTGATATGCTTATACATTTTCAATAAGAAAAAGAAATTAACTGTAAACATGTACTTTACTGAGTGCAGAATAAGCATAATTTCTACGGTAATTTCTGATAAGAATATACATAATTGCATATTTGAGATCACTGCAGCTTCAAATATTTAAGTAACCCTCTGGGAAAGGGCATGGTTTTCCAAAATACAGATCCTGACCTGGCTCTCACGCTCACAGCAACAGCAAATACCCCTCAGTAGATGTTTTTGGCACCCCCTCCTCCTTTAGTGATTTACAAGCAACCAAATTCCCCCCTGGTTGTTAGAGCAGTATTTATGTCCTGCCAGTCTGCCAGAGTGGCAGGGCTGGCAATGAGGAGGTCAGCTGGTGGCACAGGATCTGCAGCTGCCTGAGCATCCTCCCCTCTGCTGCTGGGGCCCCATGCCAGGCACGGCTGGTTGCCATGGGAGCAGCACAGCCCAGGGATCTGACACAGCACAGGGATCTGACACAGCCCAGNAAAAAACTAGTTGGATGGAAGAAAGTTTGGCAAGTAAAGTACATTTTCTGCATTTTTTCTTTTAGAAGATTATGATTCCATGTAATCTCACACTCCTGAGCAGATGCTCTCTGTTTTCCCTTCCAGAGCTTTAGGCTGGAACCAACCAGAGACATAAAGGGGACAGAGGAAGCTGTGAGAGACTGCAAGGCTTTCTTAGCATGGATCATTTACCAAAAAAAGAAAAAAAAAAGCAGGAGAAAATCCATTTCTGCACTAGCTAAAATAGTAGAAATTAGTAGGAAAATGTAAAATTGAATTTTAATTTTAAGGAAAATTGCTAAATAAGTTCCACTTAGAAGGATGACAATATTTTTTTTACAATATTTACCTTTTGCCTTTCCTATTGTGTGCATTAATCTTGCTGAGACACATATTTCTTTCAACACTGTAGCTTGTCTGTTCTAACTGATGGAAATGAGACTGTTATTTCTGTGGTACAAATTGATGGCAGTGGATACCCAAGTGAATGCATTTTTCTGAGTGCGTGGTGGCCCATATCATACTCATAAATCTCTAACTATATATGAAAACATCTTGTAATTTCATGGCTTTTTATATTCCCTTTCCTCAATGCAATGAGCTGAGGGTAAAACCAGTGTTAAGGTTTTTCTAGAAGGACAATGCTGCAAGAATTACAAAAATTTCAGAAGTTGTGAAGAAAAGCACAAAGGAAACAGAAGGATTAATGCAGAAAAATCTCAGCAACAGAAATTCTCCTATAAGGAACATTTCTGGGTAAAGATTTTGTGTAGTAGACCTTTAATGCACAGTTCTTCCTCCTGACAGAGACCAAGGCATGCAAAGCCTTCAACTCTTAGAAAATACATAGATATTAAAAGAGAGGATAATCAAGGACAGTATAAGTATTGGTCTGTTTCCATTTGATGCTCTTCATATGTGAAGAGCATCAAATATTGAATATATTGAATAAATATTCAACTGATCACATGCAGGTGATCATAACAATAAAACATAAACTGGAAAGAAAACATAAAACAATAAAACAATAACTGGAAAGAAAATTTCAGGTGTGAAAGCTCCAACAGAAAGAAGAGGAGCCCCATCAAAAAGTGACCAATGATCTGATAACTCAATAAAACAATAACTGGAAAGAAAACATAAAACATAACTGTGCATAAAACAATAACTGGAAAGAAAATTTCAGATGTAAAAGCTCCAGTAGAAAGAAGAGGGGCCCCATCAACAAGTGACCAATGATCTGATAACTCAAATACTGACTTGAGAAGAGGGATCCCACAGTTTGGATCTCCTGATTGGAGCAGAAAGAGGACATTTGCAGTCATGATCCTCTTCTCCAATGAGTTATTTACTCTCTGGCTTGAGTAAAATTGAAATGATTTACCCTGAGTGGAACATCCCCCTCAGCAAGGACAGCAGTTTTCCTGTTGTGGGGAAGGAGATGAGCCCACAGCTTTTAGCCTGAGTTGAAGGTGAATCTGAGTCTTCCAGTGTCAAAATTTTTGTCTGCTGGTGATCAGTGGAATCATGAACACCCATTTGGATATGATCTCCAAATGGTGCTGGGTCTAACTGGTTTGCCAATTAATTCAACTAAAAATTAAAAATATTTTGTGAATAGTCAGAAATAATCCTTTTCATTAAATATAAATTTATTGAATTACTCATATCATATTCCAATTAAATCTATCATGAAAAAATATCATAGAAGTGGTTGTTATCATCAGTAAAATATATTCTCCATTACTTCTGGGTTATTTTTTTATAAACTAATGTTATGATTGTGAATGGCTGAACTAAGGCCTGCAGTTTATGATTTGTACAAACAGTGATCCTCAAACACTCATTGTTATTTCCCACAATACTTCAGATTATTTTGCCTTTGACACCACCACTAAAGTGTATTTTTCTTTTCCTAGAGACCTCATTTAGTCTTTGTTTTATCTCCAACCTTTTCTAATTGAAACTTACTTAGCTGAAAGAAATTGTGAGCTCAACTGACTCAGTGAAAACTTATCTACAGATCAACACCTAATATAGATTTTTCTTTTCTGAAATAACCCATGTTTTAGTAGCTTGTTTGTTCGTTCAGCTTATTTCTTACCATCTGATGCCAGACCTCGTAGAAAGAATACATATGTGAATTATTGCAGTTTATAACATTTTTTCACTTAAAGACAGCTGAGAAATAATATATTTTTTGCAGTGACTAACATGCCATGACTCTAAGGGACTATTGATTTGAAATGTGACCTTTTTAAGAGTCAGAAAAAGACAGGAAAAAGAAATGTAACAGCATGTCAACAGCAGTTTTGACCACTTAAATCAGTAGAATTTGGCTGAACTGCTGTTTTGTCCTGCATATTTTTTCTAAAGTTCTCCATAGTTTTTGCCACACTCTTTTTTTTTTTTCCTTACTTAATCTTTTGTTGAAAAATATTTAAATATTGTTATTATATTCTCTGGTCGTTTTAAGTATGGTAGTTCATTTAGTTTTGAGCTGCATAGTTGTGAATTAGCTCTATTTATTGATTTTTTTCTTGTAGTATTTTTTTAATTACCCTTGTTTTAAGAGGTATATAGGATATGTTAGTTTAGTGTTTGGCAGGTGTTCTCACCTTATACCTGCTGTGGTAATGGCAAAACTCCCCAAATTCTCCATTGCACATGTGAGTAATCATCAATTTTCCTATAGATGTCTGTTTCACCTTTAATATTTCTATTTTTTTATTTCTCTAGCTCAATAAAATGTGTTATTAGGTTAAAAGGGTAATATTTTTCATCTTCAAAGTTGTCATTAATTTTTAATATTTTATTGTATTTTTTGCTTAAAGTATCTCAATGAAGTGTCTCTGGAATTATTGTTTAGTTCTATAAAGATGATTTTATAAAATGCTGTTTAATGGCCTGTGATAAAATACCCAAATGTAAAAATCCATTTAAGTCTTGACAAAAACTTTATCTTACTGTATGTCCAAAATGATTTATAACTTCTGTATTATTATTAATACATATTATTAATACAATCTAAAATAAGAGATAAACTTTTGGCCATGTTGAGTTCTGTTTTCATTGCTTGTTTCCTTGCATTAATGCCTAATAATTAGGCTTTACTTAAAAAAATTAACCTTTCTCCTTTATTTTGATGAAGCAACGTTTTCACGAGCCTCTCACACAAGGTGATCATGTTAATATTGAAAAGTCAAAATTAGCTGCAGAAGTGTGAATTCAAATACCAAGAACTCCCCTGAATGATTTGGGACTGCAAAACCTCACTTGAATTTCAGAGTCATTTTCATCCAATGCTGAAGTCAACAGAAATTTTGGCCTGGATTTCAGATGATGTATGGAATAATGTTGTGAGAAGAGATTATAGTGAAATATGTTTCATGCTCATCATCTTTCCAGTCACAATAGTGACTGATTTTGTGCATTGAGTTCAAGAGGTGTCTTTAGTATTTCTGTCAGACAAATCCATAAACATGCATGGCTCTATTATAAGGTATATTCCAGCTATTGCTTAATAAAAGAATTAAGATTGCATGTGCTAATTTAACTTCTAGCCTGTGAAAGCCAGTATCACTTACTGAAAAACAGGACTTTTTTTCTCAGAAAAAACTATGATTCATTTTTATGTTTAATAGTTGTTTTAAGAATAAAATGAAATGAACAAAGGTATCCAGGGGTAGTCATAATATCATTGAAACTAGGAAATTCTAATGAAAGTGTTCAATAAAATAATCATCATATGATTAGCTATAATAATAGCAATAGTGCTAATAATGAAATATGATTCAATAACAGACTACCCCAAAGGATAGTCGTTAAAACTGAGAGTTTATTCTGTCTCTTTTACTTTCATACCCCACATATTCCATTTAAGCAATATAATAGCATGATTAGTCATGAGTTCTTTGGATGATACTGTAAGACTTTATATATAAGCATGGGGTGATAACCAGTGTAGTAATTTGTATTTTCACACGGGAAAATTGTAGCACCTATTATTAGATTTATTGTGACATCCAGTGATGAAATTCTTGCCTCATTAAAGTAAGTAGACTGTTTGCTAGTTACTGCAGCAGAGCCACAGTTTCAGCCCACAATCTCAGCTCAGAATTCGGTGTGTCTCTGCTGAGTTCATTGATTCCAAGCCAAAACACACATGTAAAGTTCCCAGGCACTACTGAAATATCCTCCAGGAGCAGGAGACATTATCTTCCAAATAACACTCAGAAGGTCAGTGCCTTGTGTTTTCAAAGGACTGTCACACAGCTTTCTGAGGCATGAGTCCTCCCCACATGCCTTAAGAGTCCTTGGTGAATTGTAGGCCAAAGGAAAAATAACTTCTTCTGTGTTTCACCTGCTCAAACTGTTTTAGAAAGGCTGGACTTGACTATTTCCTGGAACTCCACCCAGCAAAAGGGAACAGGGTTTACCCCAGGCCAGTGCTCCTTGTCCCTGCCACCCTGATTTGAGCAGTGGTCCCTTACTGAGATCTTTGAGAACACTTCATTGTAGAAGCTGCTCTTCACATGACATTTCACACTAAAACTGTGGCTGGTGTCTATTACAGAGTAGGGATTAAAATCCTAAGTGGCTTGGCTGAATTCCAGCATGAATAGCTTTGAAACTCTACAGTAAAGTACCCATGAATGGTACTTTAGGTCGTGCATCAGAAGTGTTCTGGGCAAGAACACTTGCCCAGTTTGGTGCATTGTTGTAACAATTCTCATTGCAGACAGAAGGTACTGCAGATGTGAGCACACTGAAGATCAGATACAAAGCTATCAAGTTCCTGCATTTCAATTTTTTTATTTTATTTTTATTTAAGCCTCTCCTCACCTCTCCCAGTTTTTAACTTCCTGATGAACTCTTGCTGGCAGCCACCACATTTTACTTCCAGCTGGCAGGTCAAACATTCTCTTTAAGGGCTGATATTAATGCAGAAGCAGACCAGAACATGTGTGATGTTGTGTAGCAACCTAGCCAGCTTCTCTTTGCTCTTCCCTCTGCCCTCCCAGACATTTAATGAAACTGCATTCCTAGGCAAGGCTGGACAGAAAATCTAACCTTGAACCTCTCACATGGAAACAGTCTATAATGTTTTGTGCCAAATCATCTATTATATTCCCAGGGAGCATGTAGTTTTCCAGGATGTTGATCTATTTCAGCATGAATTTAGACAACAATATTATTTTCTCCATCTCCCAATCACTCTCAAATACAGTTTATAAAAGTTTATTTTACAAGACACTTGTTTTGTGTTATATATTACTTGTGTTACTTCACAAGTTGCATTAATAAAAAATCTTAACTGGCTGAAACAATCTCCTTAAAACAAACTTCTGCCTTCTGTATAATGTCTTTTCTGCCAAGGCCTTCCTGGATGGCAAAATTGAGCAAACATCCCTCTGATGACAGAGGAATAAGTTCCTGGCCTCTTTGTGGACCAGAGACTGCCATTGTTGGCGTCTGTTACAGATGTGAGATTGGGAAGATTGCACTCAAAGTCAGTCCACTTGGTGGCCACAGAGCAGGAAATGTGCTCATCAAGCTCCACTGTAGGCCTGGCTTCTTCCAACAGGACCTGTGCTTCACTCCTGAGGCAGGACACAATCAAAGTTGCCTGGGAAATGGTTAATACATATCCAGAATTTAAAGTAAATTATCCGTGCACCAAATGAGCTGGATCTTGTTGAAATGCAGTCATGTCATCTAAGTAATACTACTGCAATGTGACTTTTTTATAAGACTATTAGCTGTACATCCTACTGAATTATATGAATATGTGCTCAAGTACAATAAATTTCAGAGCCCATCCAATTATCATATCCATCTAGTAAAACCCACTTTTTAATGTACATTTAACAAAATAATGATTTGAACAGCTGACTACTCCATTTTAATTGGACAAACTGATGTGTCCATATTTCTTACAAATAAGAAAATCTCTGGCTGTGGGAAGTAAATGCACATCTCTTCAAGAGGATTGATTTGTTCTGAATGCAACTCCTCTCTGGCTTGCTCACAGAGCAGCAGTATGACCTACTGTACATTGTTTCCTCTGCAGCATTTTGCTGGCTTCATATATTATAATTTCAGAGCTAATGTCTTTCAATGTTCTTTTTATTGGAAGTAGTGAAACACTAATGAAGCAATGTTCAAGCCAAGAGATGATAAAACATAGGGGATTTTTATCTTTGCAAAGGCACTTCTATAGACCAAACAAGTGATTTATTAATACCTTGACATGTTCTATTAATGGAGAAGTTAGGTTTTTTTTTAAATTAATGGTAAAATATTGACCACTGTCTAATTAGCAACGGACCTCTACAAGGTTATTTTCTGATCTGATTGACAATATGTACTTTAAATGGTGTTTGGTAGATATATTTTAGAAGACAAACTGATTATCTTTGTAATTTATAAGGAGAGCCATTGGCTGCAGTGTTGTTTCACTCAATAGTTACAAATTCAAGGAATCCATGGTACATGGCCTAATCAAAGAGTTTTTATCTGACAACTGGTAACAGGACAGGTGTGCCCTTGGCCCTTGCTGTTCGTTATGAGCTTGTTTCATTTTCTTTTTGCCCCAGTGTCTTTTACTCACCAAGAGCACATTAATCAAGGCTCCTGTCCTGCACAAACTGCAGCACAGATCGAGGCAGCTGCTACAAGATAAGCACTCTGGAAGTGGAGATGAACCCAGCAGGCTGCAAGGGTCAGGCATCCTCACTGCAAAGGGCTCTCAGAAGCCAGAAATTACTTAGAGGGGTAAAAAAAAAAAGGAAAAAAAAATAAGAGGTATGTGAAGACAGGGTTACTGAATTAAAACAACTGTGACCACCAACCACGTCTCCAATAAATGTTTAGAAAGCCTAAATGGAGGAGCATTAGAGGGATGTTATTACAGGACAGTTTAAAGCTTACAAAAATTTCTCAGTAACTCTGGAAGCTGCATAACATTGTTTAGTGACCCCAGTAGCTGCAGACAGAATGCAGGGACAATGCAGATCCCAGTTTCAGGTATTCAGGCTGCTCTGGAATGTTTCCAGCTCCAGCTAGGACAGCAATCTATGTGTTGACACACCCATAAGAACTTCCTCAGAAAAGGAGTCCCAGTGCTATGAATCAGCCCATTACACTGACCAAAAGCCAAATAACACAACAAAGCACAGAAATATGGAACAAATATTTAAAATAAGAGTGCTGTAGGGGAACCATTTCCACTCTACACAGACCTTTGCGTGATTGTGTTCAAAAGCTCAGTAACAGATGAAGCTGGCAAAAATAAAAGGAAAAACATGGGTTGGCAGGAGGAGACAAGCTATTAATATCTTTCAGTAAAATATGCTGGAAGAAAGGACGTATTTTCTCTCTGGAGCTTTGGCGTGCTGCAGAATAGCAGTTGGGCAGCCACTTGAGTACAGGAACTGCTGTTCTGCTCCCTATTTCTTCACTACAACAGGAGAAAAGGCCAGCCAACAGAGCTCAGTAATGGTATGTAAAAAGGACTTACTTGCCACATAATAAGAAAGAAAAGGGAGAAAATGATCGTGAGCTGATTTGCAGTGTGGGAGGATGAAACATGAAAGCAGTATCAAGATTTGATACAAATCTTGCTTGAATTTTCATGTTATGTTTTCATGATGTGTTTGTAGTAAAAGTGTGGGAGTGACAGGACATCATGTCCTTTCCCTTCTGCCATGGTTTAACTCTACGTTACTTATCAGTTTAAACAGTGAAATTCTGGCTAAAAAGAGGTAATATTCATAGGGGGATAGTAGAGAATACAGTTAGTTTTCAGATATATTAGGTTTTGAAACTTCCTGAGACCATCAATGAGACAAATCTGTGAGCAAAATTCCTGCCCTTGAACCATTTCTGAGAACCTTCACAGGAGACTGCCAAAGCAGACTGCACATTCCCTTGCAAAGCAAAGCCAGTCCAATGCTTTTGCAAATAGATGGGTTTAAATCCCTTCCAAGACCCTTTAGAACTTCATTCCTCATTTGTCCAATTGACCCTCTCTCTTTCCCTGATGTACTAAACAACTTATACAAAGTAATTCTTGTTATTAATGTCCATGTGTTTGGTAATTGTCTTTGCAAATCGTTTGAGACCCTGCTAATGGGGAGTGAGTCCATCCTGACAACTCTCTGTAATCACAGCTGAAGGGGGTCCTCAATAGAATCCAGGTGACCCAGGAAATAACTTACAGAAGATTGGCTATTTTGTGAGGGAAGTGATAGAAGATTTCTTTTGGCTTTTTCTCTGTGTTTGTTGCTGCTCCCTCCGTTATCTATAAGAAAATACCCACTGACTTCCAAGACACAGAATTAATTGTTAAGTGCTAATCACACTGCTGCTGGCCCTGGGGGATTTTTATTTTGTCTTTCTTTTGCCAACACACTGAGTAGAAGATAAAGATGGGGAGTGGAAGCCATGACAAGCCAGGTCCTGACCTGAGAATTTATTACCAGGAATATTTAGAAAAACTGTTCTCACTTGGAAACACTGATATGTTAAAATAAAACCATTTTTTGTAGGAATGAAGTTGAATCTGGTTTGTTTTTCTATTTTAAGTTTTTCAGATCTTAAACAAAATTTCTAGTCACAGCAAAAGCTGAAAAATCTGGAATTATCTGATGGTCACAAACTTCCTGTTCACCACCCTATTGGACTCTTTCAGTATGAATTACTCACTACTTGAGCATTCCCAGCTTTATGGAGACAGTGGAAAGTAAAATGTTTTAGTATGAAAGGTTTGATGGATCTAAATGTTTGTCTTTGAGGCTTCTGTGCTGGTTTCACTTTCTTGATCTGAATAAGTATATATATAAATGTATATAAAAATTATATGGTTTGCATGTAACTGGAAAGTTCCCAAAGCTTAAAAGAAAATTTATTTACAAACATCATGGAAGCATCAGATGATATCAGACAAAGAGGCCTCCCACTTTTTAAAATTTCTTCCGCCTTATTTTTTGGTCCACTTTATTTTTTTCTTATAATATTATTTTTCCTTCCTTGGATAGCACAGACTGAGTGTAAAATGGGGAAAAAAGTACTATTCTCAAACGTCATCATGCTTTAAAAAGTGGTGCTTTTTAAAGATTAAAAATTAAACTCCAAATTCTGCCTGATTTACAGAGCTCAGAGTTCCATCACTCCCACATCTCTATTTAATCTTATGGTACACTGATATAAAGGATTGGTTGATGTTATTAACAAAGTACAGAGTATCTTAGGTCACAGGAATTTTTGGATGGAGCAGAGAGAGTTAACTGCCTTTTATCAACCACAGATTTGCTTTGAGCACTTCTGGAAGCACATGAAAGAGAGTAGGGGCTTAGAAGAGCCAGTTGAAATGCTACCCTACATCTGTCTTTATACATGAAGAAAAGATTAAATTGTATGTAAATCAGGCCTCCCTGAAAGCAGGTGAAAAATTAGGAAGCATTAGGAAGCAGAAAATGGTTGTTAAAAGGTTATAGTCTTTTAAAATCTCCAAGATTCCTTGGCCAGATTACACACACCGGGAGTGCTGAAGGAAGTGGGGGATGCAACTGGCAAAGCAGTAGCAGCATTTTCACAAGTTCACTCAATTTTTATTCACTTCAAGAGCCAGAGACAGATCTGAAGACTGGGAAAATGGGTCACACAGTTTTTTTACTTCAAAAAGATGAAGAAGAGGAAGAGATACATACATGATAAGGTTGATTCAGTCTTTTTGATAATGTTGTAGGAAGAGAGTGAAAAATGTTATGAAGGTTTGAA